>OY755249.1:17932867-18501285 GCA_963576725.1 Azorinus chamasolen
GGATCAGTTTTTAACAGTCAAAATTTTATGTAACACCTGCTAAGCACAACCTAATTGGTACTTGCAAACATTTGGTAAATTTGCATCTCATTAGAATGCAAGCAGTTTGACTCCTGGTCAATAGTTTCTCAAAAGCCTAATCTAACTGCAAGTACATGTAAGTGATTACTTTAACAGGCACGAGTTTCAACAGGCATGATTTTATAGCAGGCTAAGGGTTGATAAGATAAGATGAGCTACACTAAAAGTAGATCCAGATCATAACACCATAAAATAAAGCGTTCTGATCAGGTTCTACAATGTTTGCTCAATAACAGCGAATGAATATTCATTCGGTAAGGTTGTATTACCTCAAAGATCATATACCGCAAAATCTTCCCAGTGTCTAATTCCAAAACAAGTAGACCAAGAGCATACATATTTTAGAACAAAGCTATCTGATTATGTGATTGATAAAGGGAGCATGTTAAAACATTTATATGTTTATAATCGAAGGACAGTTGTCCGGGTTGCTAGTTTTTGGCAAATGATGGGCAATTGCCCTAAGGCTTAACTGTCAGAAAAGAAACAACACAATCAATGCAGAACTAAGTTAGAGCATTTTGATGTGGCGCATATGGTTTTCATAAGACAAGTGCACTAGTTTTACAAGACATTTTGAATATTCCAATGTCAACAATGTCATTGACAACTGATGATATCAGATAGCTGACTACGGATCACGGGCGATTCTTTGTATCCAGATATTGGTAATGTTCTAACTGCCCAAGGGTACCAGGGTGCATGTTTCCGCTCAATCAATTGTATATGAACACTGGACACCAATGCCAGATACTAAGAAGCAACTTGTTCTAAACAATAATTTAATACCAAAGATATCGGGTTTTTTTTATTCCTGCATGGATATGTACATAATGCTGGAAACAGATTATTACATAATTATGTTTATTAAAGTCAACACTAGAGGTTTGTTCTTTCACAAAAAACCCAGATGCCCCCCTTCATCCTCTTTCCAATAACAAAAACAAGTACCTAGTTATAGTTTACTTTCAGTCGATTGTACATTTATTTCCCTGGTCATTGAGCCAAATTGCCTACAATATTGAGCACTGGTAACATATGGTGCAATCATGCAGCCGCAGTACCGGTTAGTGACCCTCACATGTACCCATTTTAACCTCTGGGTCGAGAGGAGGTTCAGGGGGGGAGACACTGAAAACATCTCTGAGATTTTCGAATAGCACCGGGATTTGAACCCCGGACCTGGACTGGTAGTCAAGCGCATTACCACTAGGCCATCACACATCACCAATACACACGCATAATGTCTGTAATAAACAAGATGTGTTTGTGAAACACTATGCCCCCTCAATATGATATTTGACCCTGAAGGATGACCTTGATCTTGACATGTCACTCCTCAAACTGTGCATCTTCATGGGGTACACATGCATACCAAATATCAAGTCTGTATCTCTAATGGTTCAAAAGTTATGGCCAATGTTAAAAGTTGGTGACCTTAGACCATGAAGGATGACCTTGACCTTGACATGTCGACCCTCAAACTGTGTGGCTTCATGAGATACACATGCATACCAGTATAAAGGCTGTGTATCTACTGGTTCAAACCTTATGGCCAATATAAATGACCTTTGATCTTCAAAAATGACATTGACCTTGACATGTCACCCCTCAAACTGTGCAGCCAAATGAGAAACACATATATACAAACTACCAAGTCTGTATCTCTACTGGTTCAAAAGTTATGGCCAATGTTAAAGTCTGTGACCTTTGACCCTGAAAGATGACCTTGACATGTCACCCCACAAAATGTGCAGCTTCATGAGATACACATGCACACCAAATATCAAGACTATCTCTATTGGTTCAAAAGTTATGGTCAATTTGAAGTTGGTGACCTTTGACCCTGAAGGATGACCTTGATATGTCACCCCTCAAACTGTGCAGCTTCATGAGATACACAAGTATGCCAAATATCAAGTCTCTATATGTACTGGTTCAAAAGTTATGGCCAATGTTAAAGTCGGTGATTTGACCCATATGTTTGACCTCTGACCTTTAAGGGTGATCTTGACCTTTACATGTCACACTTCAAAATGTGTGGCTTTACCAGATACATATGCATGCCAAATATCAAGTTTCTATCTGTATTGTCTCAAAAGTTATGACCAATGTTAAAGTTACAGACAAAAAAACAATTTGACCTTTGACCCTGAAGGATGACCTTGACATTGACAGGACACCCCTCAAAATGTGCGGCTTTATGAGATACATATGCATGCCAAATATCAAGTCTCTATCCGTACTGGCTCAAAATATATGACCAATGTTAAAGTTGCGTTAAAGTTACAGACAAAAAAAAATTTGACCTTGGACCCTGAAGGATGACCTTGACCTTGACATTTTACCCCTCAAAATGTACAGTTTCATAAGATACACAAGCATGCCAAATATCAAGTCTCGATCTTTACTGGTCCAAAAGTTATGGCCAATGTTAAAGTCCGTGATTTGACCCATATATTTGACCTCTGATCTTGAAGGATGACCTTGACTTTGACATGTCACCTCTCAAAATGTGCGGCTTTATGAGATACATATGCATGCTAAATATCAAGTCTCTATCCGTACTGGCTCAAAAGTTATGACCAATGTTAAAGTTGCTGACAAACAAACAGACAAACAGACAAACGGACAAACAGACAAACAGACAAACAAACAAACAAACAGACAGGGCAAAAACAATATGCCCCCCAGATTTGATCTGGGGGGCATAAAAATATCAGGGGTAGACAATTTAAAAAAGCCAGGTGTACAACAAGGCATGCTGGTCAACATTCATGTGAACATTGGTGACGCTAGATTTAGTGGTTTCAGAGATACGCGCAACACAAAGTTTGTCTAATTTTATGTCATAAGGGGCAATAACTCCAAAGTTATCGTAGGGAGACAATTAAAAAACTCAAGATGCACAACAACTAATGCTGGTCAACATTCCTGTGGGGTTTGGTGACTCTAGCTCTAGCAGTATCAGAGATACGCGCGATCAAATGTAAAGTTTGTCTACTTTTAAGTCATCAGGGGCAATAACTCCCAAGTTATCAGGAGAGATGAGGGAGGGGGGGGTAAAAAACATCAGATGCATAACAACTTGTGCTGGTCAACATTCCTGTGAAGTTCGGTGACTCGAACCTTGTCGAAATACACGTAACACAAAGTTTCTCTAATTTTAAGTTATCATATCAGGGGCAATAACTTGAACAATTATCAGGGGGAAACAATTTAAAAAACTAGGTCTACAACAACTCATGCAATTCATGCTGGTCGACATTCCTTTGGGGTTTGGTGACTCTAACCCTAGCGGTCTCAGAGATACGCGCGAGACAAAATTTATCTAATTTTAAGTTATCTTGTCAGGGTCCATAACTCATCAATTATCACGGGGAGACAATTCAAAAAACCTTGGTGCAACTACAACTCATGCTGATAAACATTCCTGTGAAGTTTGGTGACTATAGCCCTATTGGTTTCATTGATACACGCGACACAATGGGGGAGACATACTTATGTTGAAGAAAAGGCGGGTCTACATAATGTATGTTCCGTCCTTTAAATATATACGTCGGGGTACGTAAGCCTTATAATTCTATACATCGGTCTATCTAATCCTTAGGTCATCCTTTAAATATATAGGCCAGTCCACCTAAACCGGACGTCGTCCTTTAAATATATACGCACGTGTCCACCTAATCCTAATCCTTATTTCGTACTTGAAAAATATTAAGGAGACCAATTTTTTTGTATATTTCACATCTTACACTTTTAAATGAATTTGATATCAGACTAGCAGTAATAGGCACTATACGTGTAAGAAAATGCAAAAATTATTTTTATGAGATGAAAAATGTGGAATATACAAAATGTCTCCTTAATCCCTAAAATTAAGGATGGTCCCCCTAATGCGGAAAATAGTTTTATATATATATATATATATATATATAGAGCTGGTGTACAGTTATTTGCTCCAGTAGCATTCTGTCTAACCTTTATTTTGACGTCATTTATATTTGTTAAATAGCAACAATGACGAAGACATGACATCATGTATCATCGTTACATGTTGATTTTAATGAATATTTACTGTCTTTTTGATGTTCTCATAAATATTCATGAGTATTCAAATAATATATTTTACACGAAGTAAGTGCAATTTAAAGGCTAATGTTTAACCTTCATTTTGGCTCATTGCTCGTTGTTTACATGGCCAATCGGGACGACAACAGCACGTTTTATTCAACAATATACATTATGCGCACGATATACGGACACTCTACATACGTACTATATGATTTATGGTATCCGCTTGTATGATATACGTACGGTATACGGTGAATTTGACAACTAATATGTTCATACTTCTTTCTATAATCATATACGTAACCAAATAAACTCTTTCAGTACAAGCATGGTCGTCTGCTGAATACATTTTCGTCTGCTTCAAGTTTTAGAGTGAGCGCTTCATGAAATTCTCTATTAACTCTTTCGCTGTTGTCTGCTACAATTTTCATTTCCTTAGATTTCTTAATATTTGCTTAAAAACAGTAACAGTAACAAACAGTTTGGCTCCTGGTGAGACCTTGAGTCACACGGCGTCCCATATGGGTCCAAACTGTTTGCATTTATAATTACAGATGCGACATTTGCTGCGAAACAGGTAAACAACAAACATAATCTCAAACAGAACGGGTCCTGGTCTGGATCTAAACGGTTTTTCACATGCTATCACATATCTGTCGTGATGGCACTGAAGGATTTAAACAACAATTAATAATAATTTAAATATGTGCTGCGTGCACAAACTACCATAAGCCAATTTTTAATCACATCATAAGAATTCGTATAGCATTCTTTTCTGATCATGTATGTAACAGAAGCAATTTGATACTAAACGTTTGTATGATAGGGAAATGGATGCAAGTTTAGAAATCACCATTAAGGAAAATGGATTAATGAAAACCCCATATTTCTACATATATGATGTTATAGCTTGTATAAAGGTACCAAATACGACCAAATGTTACTTTATTTTCATTATGTGTAGAACAAGTATTCGCATAATCATGATGAGAAAATATTAATTCAAAGTGAACACATGGATCATGTTGTACCGACCATTTACTCCATTAATATCCATGTAAGACATAATTATATCATGATTATTAATTAATCTAATTGTTATAATAACTCACACAATAATGTTTGCAAACAGAGCAGACTCTGATCAGACGGCTCTTTCAAGAGCCGTCTGATCTGGGTCTACTCTATTTGCCAAGTCGTAGAAAGACGTAGGTATAGATTAAAGGGTTAACAAAACTTTAAACACGTGTATGATTAACTTTCTATTACAAAGCTTTCCGCAGAAAGTTTAACTGCCTAGATTGCCAAGATTTTCCTGTTCAGTGACCTATGACTTCAGTTGATAGAGTTTGACTCAGGATATTTAACAAAATAATTGCCTTTAGAGAATTGTGTAAACATTTATTCGCCATCTTATCTCTCAGAAATCTAAATCCAACACAACAGTATCAATATTGAGCGACTATAATTTCACATCAAATAACAGTGTTTACCCTTCCAGTGCCAACATTGTCGTTTACTGAACACGTTTACGTCTGTTTAAAGCTTATTCAAATAATTTATAAAAAGATAATAGTGTAGAAGAGTTTGGGTCCTGATGAAGACCCGACTAGTTGGCGTCTCATCTGGATCCAAACTGTTACCATTTGATATCACAGACCCAAACTCATGGCACTTAAGGATCAATAGATAACCTCGTGCTATTTTCATTACGCTTCACTTTAATAAACCTTTATCCCACTACCTGTGACTTGACTTGCATTTGAAAACAGCTTGCTTCCCGGCGAGATGCCACGTAGCTCGATGTCTGATCGGAGTCCAAGTCGTTTTTAGTTTCTACAATGCTGTATGGATTCGGAAATGTCCAAATTCCACCGGATCCAAATTTGAGTAAACATTGGATTTCAGCTCTTTCTACAACAACGAGGTATTTTTTCTAACTTTAAAACATTTATACATGCATATAGTGAATCGCATTTCATTTTCCTTAAAACAATATTATTACGTTGTAAATTATCTTAAATTCAGGTTTGCCTGCTTTTCGTGCACTTATGGCAACACATGGGTGAAGCTGCTGTACAGTAAAAACTCTCTAAACCAGACGTCTACTTTAGTGTAAATATCGGTCTTGGAGACAAGTGACAGCTTATTGCATGGGTGAGAGTCAGGTAGAAAGCTTCTACAGCATGAGAACATTCTGCATGACGCTCACCATGCATTAAGCAGCCACCTGCCTAAAATTATCTAAATTCTTCTCTACTAGAATTCTGGTTTAGAGGGGTTTACTAGGATTAGATTACACTGGCAGCATAAATGATTTCCATAAGAGAAATACCCTTTGAAGCCATATTTCATAACACAATGAGTTCGAAACGTATGTCTGGTATCTCTTCTGCATCATTAGGTCTGGTATCTTATAAAATATCAGTATTAGACGATACATATGCCTTGTCCTCAGATACATAGGGCTATCAATTAGTGTTGATCCAACTCCTTAATTAACGTCTATTTAAGTGTTTCGAACAGTTGTAATGTAACGTCGAGACACGATGACACTTTATATCGCTGATAATAGTACATCCCATTATAGTGATGTTGACTTGCCACTTACAGTATATGTTTCAGAAGCAGTATATTATGAATGTCGCTTAATGGAAAAAATGTAGATATATTTTAGACAATATTCCATAAATCCCTTTATTATGGTACGCAGACAAAGAAAGATATTCCGACACTATCTTGGAAGCCCATGCATTGACGATTTTATACCGCAATGTTTTGATCTTCTTCATTAAATATAAAAAAAATAGTCAAACAGGGAGAGCCACATACGAAAAGACGCCACACCAACACCATCAAACAAGAAACGGCACAGCCACAAAACAAAACATAACGGAACGCATTATGGCATATCAAGACGAAAAACATTAAACATTAAGCATATTAAATATTTAAACAAAGCTGACCATGGGCTGAAGGCAGGAGTACCGCCTTAGAACGGTCAGTAACCAAAAATGGTTAATGGGGGATTAAACCTGGTTTACGGGTAACCAACCTCGCTCTTATCCCACCTTCACCCAAGTCAGAATGTAAATAAAATTCCCCCTCCAGGCAACTTCACAACATGAGTAGTATACTAAATGGGGGTTCTGGCACACCCCTTATATACCTCTATACTTTAAAATAACCACTATAACAATATAATATTGGTTAGTTAAATAGAGCGTACTGGTTGCCGAACCCTTATAATTGCACCTGATGCTTTAGGCAACCTTTTTATGCCCCCAAAGGCGGGCATATAGTAATCGCATTGTCCGTCCTTCCGTTTGTCCGTCTGTCCGTCCGTCCGTTTGTTTTCCGTCCGTCCGTCCGTCCGTCTGTCCTTCCGTCCCAAATTCGTGTCCGGTCTGTAACTTCTTCATCTATTAATGGATTTCAATATAACTTGCCATAAATGTTCACCAGACAGAGACGATTTGTCGCCTTCAACTCCCTGGTCCATGGGTCAAAGGTCAAGGTCACAGGGTACAATTACTTTGTCACAAATTTCGTGTCCGGTCTGTAACTTCTTCATCTATCAATGGATTTCAATATAACTTGCCACAAATGTTAACCACACAAAGACGATGTGTCGTGTTCAACTCCCAGGTCCATGGGTCAAAGGTCAAGGTCACAAGGTACAATTACTTTGTCACAAATTTCGTGTCCGGTCTGTAACTTCTTCATCTATCAATGGATTTCAATATAACTTGACACAAATGTTCACCACACAAAGACAATGTGTCGCGTTCAACTCCCAGGTCACAGGGTACAATTTTTGGGGGCATTTGTCACGTGACTGTGACATTTCTTGTTTAACCTGTTTTAGAATGATCTAGGGTCTACACAAGAAAATAAAAAAAAGAACTCCACGAATTCGGGGTGCGCCAGAGGTGGGCCAGAGGTAGAATATTCTAGCAATATTTTTCTATTTTATTAGAGTGCATTTTAGTCAGGTCTACCACGAGTTTCGGCTACTTTTTTCTGCAAGCAAATATCGAACCTGTATCTCCAAAACAGCAATACAACCTCTACAACTCCTAATAAAAGAAAAGATAGACTTGCAACAATTGTGGCAGAGAAATAGAACTACACTACTATATATCCACCAGAAATAGAAAATAGTAGATTGTTTCTATACCCAACAGCATACAATTCTCCCAAGTTCCAAGCCATCCATTCTGTTGCCTTTTTGCTGTCTACTCTACAAAGAATTCTTCCTTGTACATGTTCCTTTGCAATTTTTTGTAGATATTCCAAACTTGTTGCATATTCCTTTGTATTTTCTGCTTCTATAGCAAATTCGTTGTATGGGAAATGTGGAAGACTGGTATTTTTGTACACAAGTTCCATGTTGTATATAGTATACAGAACATTTTTCCAATATATATTGCAAAAACAAAAAATATATACAAAAAGTATACTTTCTTATTTGGGACCAAACATAGAAACATTCCCCAACAAAGAAACAAAAGAAAAAATAATACTCTACAAAGAAAAATATAAAACAAAATTGGGGGGTCAAACATAGAAACATTCCCACACAAACAAAACAATTATTTTCCAACAAACTACATATTTTTTTGTTTTTCGAAGATACAGTTTTCGAGCAAATAGGACCTCTAGGAAGAGAACTCCAAAAGGAAAAAGATACTTGGGCAATGGAACCCGCTACAACATATAGTCAGGGTCTTTTCTTTTTTTTTTTTTTTTTTTGGGGGGGGGGGGTCTGCATTTTTGGTTTTTGTGGTGGAAAATCCATATTCTTTGCATTTTCTCTCCACGTAGTGTATATTGCAGTACCAATACCAATTGCAGCTGGAATGTAGCATACCAACTGTCCCAGCTTTGTACATGTTTCTACAATCTGTCCAACTCTATCTATCGTAGAAAGAGTTTCTTTTTGTTTTCCTTCCTGTCCTTCTTGCACTTCTTGTATTTCTTCTTGTAGTTTGTCTACAACATTGTCTTCTTCGTCTATATCTAGCAAAGAGAGTATGTCTATAGACACATCTTTGTTTTCTATTGCATGCACTACTACTTTTTGCAATATATTGTACACGTCTTCTATTGTCTTTTTCTCTTCTACATGGGGCACATTGTTGTTTTCTATTGTATTTTTCTCTTCCACAAAGGGGACATTGCTGTTTTCTATTGTCTTTTTCACTTCTACAGAGGACACATTGTTCTTCTCCGCTTCTAGCTTTGTATAGCATTCTGTCTGTATCTGTACAACACAACACAACCCTAGTATGTAGAGGTAGTAGTATAGAAAAACTAGGATTTCCCAAATAGAAAAACTAGGATTTCCCAAATTGTAGAAAAAAAGTTGTATTCAGAAGATATTGCAGAAATAAAATCCATACATGGAAAAATGTCTGCGAAAGATGCGAAAGAGAAATATGGTATAGGGACGAATAGATTGTACACAATTTGGAGAGAAGCAGAGAAAAAAAAGAAAACGACGAAGCACCGCAAAGAGAAAACGAAGAAGTTCCCAAAAAAAGGATAGAAGATATATACAATCTATTGGATAAAAAAATATTACAAAAATTGGAGAGAAGCGGAGAATAACAATGTGTCCCCTGTATTTTTCTTTGTAGAGTATTATTTTTTTTATTTTTTTCCCTTTGTGGGGGAAAGTTTCTACGTTTGGTCCCCACTTTTTTTCTATTTTTTCTTTGTAGCGGGTTCCATTGCCCAAGTATCTTTTTCCTTTTGGAGTTCTCTTCCTAGAGGCCGTATTTGCTAGAAAACTGTATCTTAGAAAAACCAAAAAAAAAAAAAGTAGTATGTTGGAAAATATTTGTTTGTTTGTGGGGGAATGTTTTTGTTTGGCCCCCATTTTTTCTATTTTTCTTTGTATAGTATTATTTTTTCTTTTTTTTCTTTGTTGGGGAATGTTTCTATGTTTGGCCCCCAATATGAAAGTATACTTTTTGTATATATATTTTGTTTTTGCAATATATATTGGAAAAATGTTCTGTATACTATATACAACATGGAACTTGTGTACAAAAATACCAGTCTTCCACATTTCCCATACAACGAATTTGATGTAGAAGCAGAAAATACAAAGGAATATGCAACAAGTTTGAAATATCTACAAAAAATTGCAAAGGAACATGTACAAGGAAGAATTCTTTGTAGAGTAGACAGCAAAAAGGCAAAAGAATGGATGGGTTGGAACTTGGGAGAATTGTATGCTGTTGGGTATAGAAACATTCTACTATTTTCTATTTCTGGTGGATATATAGTAGTGTAGTTCTATTTCTCTGCCACAATTGTTGCAAGTCTATCTTTTCTTTTGTTTGGAGTTGTAGAGGTTGTATTGCTGTTTTGGAGATACAGGTTCGATATTTGCTTGCAGAAAAAAGTAGCCGAAACTCGTGGTAGACCTGACTAAAAATGCACTCTAATAAAATAGAAAAATATTGCTAGAACATTCTACCTCTGGCCCACATCTGGCGCACCCCGAATTCGTGGAGTTCTTTTTCTTGTGTAGGCCCTAGATCATTATAAAACAGGTTAAAAAAGGTTGCCGAAATTTGGCAACCAGTACGCTCTATTTAACTAACCAATTTTATATTGTTATAGTGGTTAGTTTAAAGTATACAGGGCTATAAGGGGTGTGCTAGAACCCCCATTTAGTATACTACTACATGAGTAAAAATGTCTGCCAAGGCTAAGATATTTTAAAATAAACGGAAGAGGTAAACAAGCGACGAAGAAGAAGTCATTCGGGATACGACAGAACTGGCAAAATACAAATATCCAGCTTCCCCCTCCGTAAACGGGTTTAAGAGGAAACCTTCATAGAGTATTAAAGACGATTTCTACTGTTTGTTTCCTTCCAAGAATTTTTTAATTGTTTTATATTTTGTTGTTTAAAGTATGCTGAATTCAAAAAGAAAGAAAAGAGGGGGTTACAGACTTTATTTTTGAGTAATTACCATGAAATAAACATAAGCGTGCTCCCTGCCTTTTACATATGGAACAATTACAAAAATTATGACATCAGTGATATTTTCGTAAATTTCTAAGAAACTTATCTAAGAATGTTTATCAAACTTTCACATTTTATGCTTTATAGTATCCTTAACATGAAAACAGAAAGAAATATGTGGGTTGTAGGTTTCGTCTTTAAGTAATTACTCAATTTATCACCTAGTGGTGGTGTTTTCCCATGAAAATTGCGCCAAAGTGGGCGACGTCTTTTGACGTCAATGACGTCATATTGCTATGACGTCGTATCAATTTGTTTATTATATTCCAGTACCGGATTTTCCTGTTTGATTTTAAGTGATTATACGTTCAGCTAATTATGTTTTAGCAATGTTCCCATGTAATCGAACTTGTTGAGACATGATTTAAGGTTTGTAAATGTTGGTCGAAATCAGTTGTCCGAAATTAGTGTCATCCAGAATACCGGTACCGGTTGTTTTATTTGTAGAGAGTATTCAGCGCAAAAAAAAACTGCGCAGAACTTACTACCGAAATCATCTTTAAGCATTTTCTGTCGTCGCACAAGCAAAGAGGAAAGCACAATGACCAACTGCAAAGGGGTCGACCACCATGCATGTAGTGTGCTGCAATATAGAGGGGTCATAGCCCTTTTTATGCCCCCCCCCCCCAGATCAGATCTGGGGGGCATATTGTTTTTGCCCTGTCTGTTTGTTTGTCTGTTTGTCTGTTTGTTTGTCAGCAACTTTAACATTGGTCATAACTTTTGAGCCAGTACAGATAGAGACTTGATATTTGGTATGCATATGTATCTCATAGGACCGCATATTTTGAGGAGTGACATGTCAAGGTCATCCTTCAATGTCAAAGGTCAAATATATGGGTCAAATCACCGATTTTAACACTGGCCATAACTTTTGGACCAGTAGAGATAGAGACTTGATATTTGGCATGCTTGTGTATCTCATGAAGCCGCACATTTTGAGGGGTAACATGTCAAGGTCAAGGTCATCCTTCAGGGTCAAAGGTCAAATTGTCTGTTTTTTGGCTGTAACTTTAACGCAACTTTAACATTTGTCATAACTTTTGAGCCAGTACAGATAGAGACTTGATATTTGGCATGCATATGTATCTCATAAAGGCGCACATTCTGAAGGGTGACATGTCAAGGTCAAGGTCATCCTTCAAGGTCAGAGGTCAAATATATGGGTCAAATCACCGACTTTAACATTTGCCATAACTTTTGGACCAGTAGAGATAGAGACTTGATATTTGGCGAGTGTGTGTATCTCATGAAGCTGCACATTTGGACGGGTGACATGTCAAGGTCAAGGTCATCCTTCAGGGTCAAAGGTAAAATTGTCCGCTTCTTTGTCTGTAACTTTAACATTGCTCATAACTTTTGAGCCAGTACAGCTAGTGACTTGATATTTGGCATGCATATGTATCTCATAAACCTGCACATTTTGAGGGGTGACATGTCAAGGTCAAGGTCATCTTTCAAGGTCAGAGGTCAAACACATGGGTCAAATCTCCGAATTTGACATTGGTCATAACTTTTGAGCAAGTACATATAGAGACTTGATATTTGGCATGCATATGTATCTCATAAAGCCGCACATTTTGAGGGGTGACATGTCAAGGTCAAGGTCATCCTTAAAGGTCAGAGGTCAAACATATGGGTCAAATCACTGACTTTAACATTGGCCATAACTTTTGAACCAGTACAGATAGAGACTTGATATGTGGCATGCTTGTGTATCTCATGAAGCTGCACAGTGTGAGGGGTGAAATGTCAAGGTCATCCTTCAGGGTCAAAGGTCATTAACTTCAAATTGGCCATAACTTTTGAACCAATAGAGATAAAGTCTTGATATTTGGTATGCATGTGTATCTCATGAAGCTGCACATTTTTTGGGGGTGACATTACAAGGTCAAGGTTTTCAGGGTCAAAGGTCACCAACTTTAACATTGGCCATAACTTTTGAACCAGTAGAGATACAGACTTGATAGTTGGTATACGTGTGTTTCTTATTTGGCTGCACAGTTTGAGGGGTAACATATCAAGGTCAAGGTCATCCTTCAGGGTCAAAGGTCAAATTGTCTGTTTTTTGGCTGTAACTTTAACGCAACTTTAACATTTGTCATAACTTTTGAGCCAGTACAGATAGAGACTTGATATTTGGCATGCATATGTATCTCATAAAGGCGCACATTCTGAAGGGTGACATGTCAAGGTCAAGGTCATCCTTCAAGGTCAGAGGTCAAATATATGGGTCAAATCACCGACTTTAACATTTGCCATAACTTTTGGACCAGTAGAGATAGAGACTTGATATTTGGCGAGTGTGTGTATCTCATGAAGCTGCACATTTGGACGGGTGACATGTCAAGGTCAAGGTCATCCTTCAGGGTCAAAGGTAAAATTGTCCCCTTCTTTGTCTGTAACTTTAACATTGCTCATAACTTTTGAGCCAGTACAGCTAGTGACTTGATATTTGGCATGCATATGTATCTCATAAACCTGCACATTTTGAGGGGTGACATGTCAAGGTCAAGGTCATCTTTCAAGGTCAGAGGTCAAACACATGGGTCAAATCTCCGAATTTGACATTGGTCATAACTTTTGAGCAAGTACATATAGAGACTTGATATTTGGCATGCATATGTATATCATAAAGCCGCACATTTTGAGGGGTGACATGTCAAGGTCAAGGTCATCCTTAAAGGTCAGAGGTCAAACATATGGGTCAAATCACTGACTTTAACATTGGCCATAACTTTTGAACCAGTAAAGATAGAGACTTGATATGTGGCATGCTTGTGTATCTCATGAAGCTGCACAGTGTGAGGGGTGAAATGTCAAGGTCATCCTTCAGGGTCAAAGGTCATTAACTTCAAATTGGCCATAACTTTTGAACCAATAGAGATAAAGTCTTGATATTTGGTATGCATGTGTATCTCATGAAGCTGCACATTTTTGGGGGGTGACATTACAAGGTCAAGGTCATCTTTCAGGGTCAAAGGTCACCAACTTTAACATTGGCCATAACTTTTGAACCAGTAGAGATACAGACTTGATAGTTGGTATACGTGTGTTTCTTATTTGGCTGCACAGTTTGAGGGGTAACATGTCAAGGTCAATGTCATTCTTCATGGTCAAAGGTCACCAACTTTAACATTGGCCATAACTTTTGAACCAGTAGAGATACAGACTTGATATGTGGTATGCATGTGCACCCCATGAAGCTGCACATTTTGAGGGGTGACATGTCAAGATGAAGGTCATCCTTTAGGGTCAAATATCATATCTAGGGGGCATAGTGTTTCACAAACACATCTTGTTAATGAATTGTTTTATACGTTTGACAAACAAAGTGTCAGCATATGTGTGTTCAACAACTTTTCGAAGTTTGTAAATGACATCACCGTAAAACTCCGGATGTGAAATACCTAACTTAAGAAAACTTTAGAATGTCTGCATGACATTCACCCTGCATTAAGCTGCCATCTGAATCCAAGAACGATATCAGCGTACACTAAATTGGACGTCCGGTTTTGAGATGCTTTTACTTTGTACTCGACTTTTACAATATTTACCTGTATAAATCCAGTACTAAAACGACGACTGCTCGTCACTGTACATTGTGTGTAAATATAATGGAAATCCACAAACTGGCTCTATTCCAGTGTCAATTTATTTTAGATGTATTCATAAACACTGTGTTGAAGATGGTTAGAAAACTAATAGCACAATTTAATGTTCCTGAAACCATGGTTATATAAAAACCCTTTATACGTTGGAATTGTCAAAAGCATATATGATGAATGAGATATGTGTTGTTAACGGGGATAAATAAATGTCATTTTCCATAGTTTATAGCTGATATATCAAATTCAGATTAGGTCAGAAGTTAGTCAAAGGTACGTCTTTATTCAGGAAGACCAAGGCCTACAGTTACAAAATCTAACATCAATATAATGAAATATCATTGTCAGAAATTAAGCACGCAATTTGTGACAAACCTGAGTTTACAAATGCCCCTTCATTCTGAAGAAACATCTTCAGGTTACAAAGATAAGTGCTTCCACGTGATAGCCGCTATGCGTAAACATATGAGGTTGTAAATAGCAATGTCACTGCTGAAGAGGTTTTATGAGCCCAAGCGGAAAGTTGATAGCAGGGTATGAGCTCTGAAACATGTCAAAAGGCTCACTATTGCTAATCGTACACTGGCAGCAAAAGAGCTGCTATACGGCGTTTTCGTCAGACAATCATGCAAAATGATGATCCAAAAGGTCGGGATGTGTCTGGTAGCTTCTATACGAATGTAGTTCTGAAAACATGGCGGACAAGCATGAGAAAAGTAAAGTAAGAAACCTCCATTTTCTGATTCTGAAATAGTTAATTTATTATCGCACCCTCTCTACAGCACAGACTGATTCTGAACTAGTTAATTTATTATCGCACCCTCTCTACAGCACAGACTGATTCTGAACTAGTTAATTTATTATCGCACCCTCTCTACAGCACAGACTGATTCTGAACTAGTTAATTTATTATCGCACCCTCTCTACAGCACAGACTGATTCTGAACTAGTTAATTTATTATCGCACCCTCTCTACAGCACAGACTGATTCTGAACTAGTTAATTTATTATCGCACCCTCTCTACAGCACAGACTGATTCTGAACTAGTTAATTTATTGTCGCACCCTCTCTACAGCACAGACTGATTCTGAACTAGTTAATTTATTATCGCACCCTCTCTACAGCACAGACTGATTCTGAACTAGTTAATTTATTATCGCACCCTCTCTACAGCACAGACTGATTCTGAACTAGTTAATTTATTATCGCACCCTCTCTACAGCACAGACTGATTCTGAACTAGTTAATTTATTATCGCACCCTCTCTACAGCACAGACTGATTCTGAACTAGTTAATTTATTGTCGCACCCTCTCTACAGCACAGACTGATTCTGAACTAGTTAATTTATTATCGCACCCTCTCTACAGCACAGACTGATTCTGAACTAGTTAATTTATTATCGCACACTCTCTACAGCACAGACTGATTCTGAACTAGTTAATTTATTATCGCACCCTCTCTACAGCACAGACTAGGCACCGAGCGATTTGTCCTCATCCATCCAATAAGGTATATAGGTTCAGAAATAGTTTACTATTGTTTGTTGCATTACTTGCATATCCCAATGAAACAACTTCGCCGCAACTACTTTGTAGTGGTCCACAATTATATGAGCGGTATTAAATATTGAAAATAAACAACGAGTTGTGAATAGTGTTTTAATTTCTTTCTTGCATTCAGTAGTGATATTAAATTATAAGTAATGTACAGAATATTTTGTTTTTTGTTTTCATGGAGGTTCATACCTCCATTAACCCTTCTCTTGCTGAATTTTAAAATACATTTTCCCTTCTTAACCCATGCCATGCTGTATAATTAAATATACGAGTCTCCACTGTGTACAAGTATGTCACTGTGCAATCAATGCTGTGGAGTGCACTGGTTGCACAATCAACTTATAAATAGTGCATACCCTGATGAGGCAGGTCCTGCAGGAGCTGTCTCATCTGGGTCTTCACTATTTACAGGTAGGTATATTGACGTGAATAGCAAGCGAAGGGTTAAAACATATAAATATTCCATATATTTCTTAAGTACATTTGGGTCTGCATGTCACCAGTTTTGTATGGATGTATCCATTGTGAATATGATTGTTGTTTCTAAAATAGTATAAAATGTTGAAACGATGTAATCTGGCTTAAGGAAAATATGACTAAGGTGCCCTGACCAAAACAATCAACTTTGAATTCATATCTCGGAGAAAACGTGTCATTTGCAAAACGTTTCTAACATGATTTGTATTAGATGCCGACAAACTGAGCGTCTTGTTGCAATCAAACTGTTTTACACTCTTCTTAAAACCATAACAACAACCAATTTGGTGACTGATAAGCCGTTTAGGTTCTTGCATCTTATCTGTATTCAAAGTGTTTGCATACGATACTTAAATTCGCTGCTAGCATGTAAGTTTAGATACTATAATGGCTTTTCTCTACAGCTTGCAGGAAATAGCTATGCAATTATCTGTCATTATGTCTAGAGCAGGTGCATTTTTATTTGCCAAGTACGGGTTGTTGGTTTAGCAATTTGGTTCCAATGGAAAACACTGCTGCCATTACGGAATGGCTGACAGTTTAGACAGAAAATCAATATGTCCATTTCACCGTTTCTGTCATGACATATTTCGTAGGTCGGTGAAGGATTACTCGGTTCTATCAGTTATAATTAGGTTGACAATACATGCATACTTCGCACAAAGATTTAGTCTGAAAATAAAGAAGCTGTGTTTTGGTTTGTTTTGTCAATGTATATTTAGGATATTTCCGAAAATGAAGGATACTACGTTTTTAGGAACGTACATGCATGTATATATAATTCTAGAACTGACAGAAACATGTACATGTCACTAATACGTTGTTAGTAATCGAAACACATTTGTGTATATATACACATGCATCTTTTTTTGTCAATATGTCTTCACACCCTGGGCAGTCTGCGTCTTGCAAGCTAGTTGTTATGTGAAAAATGGAATTTAGTAATACAAACAGGCATACATACTTTTTGTAGTCAATTTGTGCATAAGAAATAATGACATATTAACTGGTAAAAGCATTTCAGCAGTTATTGAGCAATTAAGTACCAATAATTCTACGGTTTACAACGCGCACTCACTCACGCACGCGCATGCGCACGTGTGCAGTTACGCACTAAATACACACATTGCTGGAGATGTATTTGTTCATTTTCCCATCTGGTCAGAAATTAAACAGAAGACACGATATTGTGTACGTCCCACGCACTGCCTTGTGTCTGGTGATATATTCTCTGTCCAAATGGTTTATATCTTGTTTTTATACTCCTGTGCCAAATCCTGTCCTGGTGCAACTTATTATAATCCCCTCGGAGATACATCACTATAGGTTTTGACTCAGCAGTAAGACATTTAGATAGATCAGTGTGCATTTTAACTCTTTTCTCCATGAACATTCGTGTAAAATATAATGCCATCATAAATATTAATTAGCTTAAACATTTTTGATAAAGCCATAGGTACACATACATTTGAAGCCACGAAACATGCTGTACATTATTGTTTTACTGTTTCATTAGCATTCACAGCATACCATAATCAGACCGCTCCTATATGAAACAGTCGTCTGATCAGGGTCTACTCATTTTGCAAATGGGTTTAACCCATTCCCTCATAGGCTATTTTAGGCCAAAACTCTTTGAATAAATCTACCCAAAAGGAGCATCTACCTAAAAGGAAAACTGTCAGAAGTGTGTAGTTTTGAAACCAATGTGATAAGTGGAGCATTTGCTATATGGAGCAAATGCTCTATTTATCACATTGGTTTCAAGAAGTGGCTATTACAGAGGCGTAGACAAGCGTATTTATGACGGGAAGGGTTAAAGGCGTGTCTACAGAGTAAAGGATTGAGTACAGTTCTTAGCTCATCAAACATTGGCACCATAGAAATAATGCAAGTGATTGGCACCTAATTCAAAGTCGTCACGAGTACATCATTACTATAAGGGAAACAAATCCGATACGAACACTGCAAACCGATTTAATTGTTGTCTACCTTCTCTTTATGAAATGAATGTCGTGTTCAGATATCTGACAAGTTGTAATACGAATGTTGTAAATAGAAAATTATTCGCAAATTCTTTAATTTTTCATTTATTACTTTGACTGCTCAATTAATCGCTTTAGAGATTGAATGTCGTCACCACTTTAAAGGCATATGTCCCAAGGGTTTATGCGCAACTCTGTGCGCATATGAAATAGTTTACGCGGGTAATGTAAATAAGAGCACCGTGGAAATATTTACCGCACACCCGAGTAAAGTAATACACAATCACTGTTGAATTAATGTAAATATGGAAAAATAGTCAAACAGGGAGAGCCACACACGGAATGACACCGCATCAAACACCATCTAACGAGAAACGGTAAAGCCACAAGACAAAACATAACAGGACGCATATCAAGACGAAACACATTAAACATTAAGCATATTAAAAAACAAAATTGACCGTAGGCTGAAAGCAGGAGTGCCGCCTTGGAACGGCCAGCAGCCAAAAGCAATAAAAAAAGGGCTACTGGGGGACTTGATCCTGGTTTATGGGTACCCAACCTCGTCCTTATTCCACTTTCTAGGTCTAGGTCTAAACAATGTCTAGGTCTAAACAAAAGTAACTAGATAAAGATTTACGGTCGATTAAATGACTTTATTTACTGACTATTATTTCAACTTGTATGTATAACATGATAAAGTTGACGACAGTGCGTGTGATAGATGACGCCGTCGTGTAGACCTAGGATTAGCAGATAGCATTTTCAGCAATAGGAATAGGGTTATATACAGGTTAAGGATCATTGTAAAACAAATCTGTATACTTTTTAGTATAACCTTATTTTATTTATCAACATTTCTGCTTCTTTCATAAACAAATGTGGCTTACAATATTGAGGTTTGCACTTCTCATTAGATACAAAAGTGCAGTGTTGATGACAGGTGTCTGACTTAACCATGGTGTATTGAAAAATATAGCACGGTTAGGTCTCATTTTTATTTCTTCATATTGATTTGAATTATATTTGCTACAACTATAGAAAAAATGAAAACAGATATGTCTGCTAGAACATTCCTTTTTTACACCTTTTCCATTTTTCATTCGTCAAATTACCTCCGTGTTGTTATGTGTTTGTCACAAAAATGCTTAAAATTGTGTAATTCCGAAAACTAAACATTTATTCTACTTGTAAGACTTACATAAACGTATTTTGCATTAGTGGCCATGTTCAAAGGATCATATCCCGGAAAAAAGCACGGTGACACCATTAACATTTAGTGGCATTTCAATGAGTAAACCATAAACTTCATATGTGCAAAGGTTTTAGAAAATATGTCTGTTAGAAAAACTGTGATATAAGCCCTTAATGGCGTCGAACTTAACATTATTGTCATATTTTTAAGATTGTACGTCTAACCATCTGCCTGGAAAACGGAATATTAACACAAGCGTCAGCTGAGTAGAATTAAAGCTTTACCCCATATAAATATATATATAACTGGCAATAGAATACAACCGGAAAGGCTATATATATATTAAAAAAGACTAAATGTTATATGGCTTTAAAATCTTTAATTAATAACTTAAAAATGCGCGACGCGTTTCATCAGATCATCAGGCGCAATATTATGACGTCATGACTTTGTTGTCATGACGTCGACGTCCCTACTTCCTGTAAGGCTGGTAACTCTGTCAGACAAATGATTGAATTAGAAATTAATTGCATTGAGGGTTGGTTTAAATTTTTGTATAAAATATTTTTCTTTTTCTAGCCTAGCTGAAACACTATCTGTCTTTAATTTAAAAAAGGGAAATATTTCATATTGAAGGGTTTTGATTCCGCATTTTTCTAAATGTTCGCTTAAAGGAATTTGTCTTGTTGATGGGTCTCTAATTTGCTGTGAATGGATAGTTCTTCTTGTTCTCAATTTGTCACCAGTTTGTCCTATATAAAACTCTCTGCATCCAGTGCATGTAAGAACATATAAAACATTTCTTACATCACAAGACATTGGTTGATTTACATAAAATTTTGATCCTTTAAAATTGTAAGAATCACTTTCTCTAATATGTTGACATAACGAGCAGTTTGACTTATTACATTTTGTTACTCTACTAGGTATGTGTTTATTCTCCGTAAACTTTGCTCTGGTAAGAAGTTTCTTTAAATTTGGGGCTTGTCTTTTACTTTTTATTATGTTACATTTATTTAAAGTTTTAGACATGTTTGAGTCTGTATGTAATATTGATAAATTAGCTTTTATTTTATGAAACAGTTCTTGGATTTTTGGATTAAATGTTGAAATGTACGGAAGAGTAGTAGATATATTTTAGCGCTGGGTTTTAGAAGGTCTGACTTAGGGATTGGCTTTGCTTTTTGTATGTTATATTGTAAAAGCAGTTTAGGATAACCTCTTGTACTTAAAGTGTCTTGTAATTCTTTAAACTTTAGTTTCAGCATACCTAGAAGAAAGACTATATGAAACATTGGAAAAGTCCCATGGCATTTTATGGCAATATTCTATCAGTGATTTAAAAACTTTTCACAAGATATTAAATGAATTACACCCAGACATTGAGTTTACAGTAGAATATAGCAGCACTTCATTACCTTTCTTAGATGTATTAGTAAAAATAACAGACACCAAATTAATGACTGACATTTTTTACAAACCAACGGATTCTATGCAATACCTTAATTTCAAATCATGTCACCCGAAACACACAAAGGTAAACATACCTTATAATTTGGCAAAAAGAATTTGCACCATAGTTTCATGTGACAGAGTTAGGAATAAAAAACTTCAAGAATTACAAGACACTTTAAGTACAAGAGGTTATCCTAAACTGCTTTTACAAGATAGCATACAAAAAGCAAAGCCAATCCCTAAGTCAGACCTTCTAAAACCCAGCGCTAAAAATACATCTACTACTCTTCCTTACATTTCAACATTTAATCCAAAAAACCAAGAACTGTTTCATAAAATAAAAGCTAATTTATCAATATTACATACAGACTCAAACATGTCTAAACTTTTAAATAAATGTAACATAATAAAAAGTAAAAGACAAGCCCCAAATTTAAAGAAACGTCTTACCAGAGCAAAGTTTACGGAGAATAAACACATACTTAGTAGAGTAACAAAATGTAATAAGTCAGACTGCTCGTTATGTCAACATATTAGAGAAAGTGATTCTTACAATTTTAAAGGATCAAAATTTTATGTAAATCAACCAATGTCTTGTGATGTAAGAAATGTTTTATATGTTCTTACATGCATTGGATGCAGAGAGTTTTATATAGGACAAACTGGTGACAAATTAAGAACAAGAAGAACTATCAATTCACAGCAAATTAGAGACCCATCAACAAGACAAATTCCTTTAAGCGAACATTTAGACAAATGCGGAATCAAAACCCTTCAATATGAAATATTTCCCTTTTTTAAATTAAAGACAGATAGTGTTTCAGCTAGGCTAGAAAAATAAAAATATTTTATACAAAAATTTAAACCAACCCTCAATGCAATTAATTTCTAATTCAAACATTTGTCTGACAGAGTTACCAGCCTTACAGGAAGTAGGGACGTCGACGTCATGACAACAAAGTCATGACGTCATAATATTGCGCCTGATGATCTGATGAAACGCGTCGCGCATTTTTAAGTTATTAATTAAAGATTTTAAAGCCATATAACATTTAGTCTTTTTTAATATATTTGAAGGGTTTTGATTCCGCATTTTTCTAAATGTTCGCTTAAAGGAATTTGTCTTCTTGATGGGTCTCTCTCTCTCTCTCTCTCTCTCTCTATATATATATATATATATATATATATATATACGCCTTCTTATGTCTTTGCAAGCAGAGCAGGCCCAGATCAGACGAATCCTGTAGTAGCCGTCAGATCAGGGTGTGCTCTGTTTGCGTTATGATATAATATAGATATGATCCTACAGTTTCTGTTATTGCCCAAAACATCCTGTGTCCATGTGCTAATATAACAATTATACAAATACATATTCATGACGTCATTAGTTTTTTCATGAATGTTCATGGAGCAAACGGATGAAATGCACATAAAATGTCGTGTTGTGTTCTAATGCATGTATACAGCGAATACCGATGATAAAATGGCGTGTTGTGTTCTAATGCATGTATACAGCGACTACCGAGGATAAAATGTAGTGTTGTGTTCTAATGCATTTACACAGCGAATACCGATAATAAAATGTCGTGTTGTGTTCTAATGTATGTATACAGCGAATACCGGTAATAAAATGTCGTGTTGTGTTCTAATACATGTATACAGCGAATACCGATAATAAAATGGCGTGTTGTGTTTTAATGCATGTAAACAGCGAATACCGATTATAAAATGTCGTGTTGTGTTCTAATGCATGTATACAGCAAACACCGATGTAGTGTTGTGTTCTAATGCATGTATACAGCGAATACCGATGTAGTGTTGTGTTCTAATGCATGTATACAGCGAATACCGATGTAGCGTTGTGTTCTAATGCATTTATACAGCGAATACCGATGATCTAAAAAAGTAAAATCCTATTGTCCGATCTAACGATATAACTGTCAAATTGAACGATATACTGTTGATTTATCTTTATTTCCATCAAATATGATGAACAAATGCAAATAATGAAAGGAAATGAAGAAAAGTATATAACGAAATATTAATTTGACTTAACATAGCAAACAACCAGGAACATGGCCGCCCACAAAGACACAAGCCCCAGGTACACCACACATACAGACATACATCCGACATTTTCTGTCTCTCTTACACACACACATACTCGCACGCATGCGCGCGCACACATACACACAAATTCAAACGCCAACACACATTCAACACTGTATACATTACATTAATATTATATATACAACACATTATGCAGTTTACATGACCTTTGTTTTAATATAGGATGTAATGCATGTACTACGTTTTAATAAATCTCTGCCTACAATCTACTCCTAAATAAGCATTCTGTTTCTAAGATATTACAGTGCCCCCTCTCTTGAGCGAATATTGGTAAAAAACGGATATCACTACTTAAGTACCGCTTATTATCGGACAGAAGCAATGCAGAAAGCCCCCTTATAGAGCTTACTGCACTACCTCTGTCCAGCACTGATCTGTCACCTGCATAGAATAACCACAATTCAGCTCAATTTGATGACTTTAAGGAGAGGTTTTACTGTATATAGATATGGTTTAAAACATTTCAAATATGTATCTGTCCGTCTTTTTGTAGAAGTATAAAACATTGTCGTCACTTGCCATATGGGTTCGAAAACCCGTCAGTAATGCTATCACTCTGAACCTTGGCTCGAGGTAAAAAATGATATCAATTTTTCTTTGCCCCACAGAGACAGTATTACATTATAAACTTCTATTCTGGATACCAGTGTATATTTACATGTGAACAATACATGATCAACTATAGAATTCACCTCAGATAAGCAACTGGGACACTTGTGAGTAAATGTATCGGAAATTGTTTTATGCAGTATATCTGCAGATACAAATTTGCACATTTTGTATAACTAGGAGCATACCTGTTCTTCAACACCCTCTAGATGTACTGTGTTGAAGAACATGTTTCACGAGCAGAAAATCACAGAGGACTAAGCTAGAGCTAACCCGATCAAACCAGTCTTTTTCTGCAACATAGTTCACTGTTTGACGAAGAATTGCCTTCCAAACATATTTAGACGGGAACTCTCCATTTTCAAAGAATCTTGATAAAAAAAATATCTAATTTGTATTTCTTGAGCAAACGGTTAATTTCGCGAGCAAACCCCATTTGGACATTTGCATTATCTTTAAATGAAAGAAACCTATACATGAATATCTTTTGTGAAATGTGATTGGTATTTAAGCGATATAACTGTCCAAACAAAGTAAGTTTCTTCAGGTCAATGTCATATTCTATATTCCTACAACCAATAAGGCTCATACAAATGTCTGTTTTCGTGTACACAGGCACGCGTTCAACATATTTTACACAAAATACGTGTGCCTGTTCAACCTGCAGCTGCTTACTGTTTGTTAGAGATAGCCACAATTCGCAACCATATAGTTCTTTTGGGACTACAATGGATTTATATAACTTGTAGGATGTCATAGTAGTCAGACCATTAAAAGCGTGCTGCGAAGCTTCATACAACTCCTCTGTATACTTTCAGAAACGTTAAGGTACTTGTTCAAATATTTACCTATGTGATTATAGTGTTCTGACTCGCCAATTAAGCCCTGTCCTAAAAACCAAGATCGTGACTGAGACTTATATGCATTCTTAGATTCATTAAATACTATAACAGAGAACTTGCTTGCGTTATATCTGAAACGCCATTTCAGTGAATATTGATAACAAATGTTCATCATAGCCCGAATACCTGATTTTGAGAACGAAAGCAGTGCCATGTCATCGGCAACGCTTACGGAACTACAACTGTGACCGGCAATACAGAACCCAAGAGCTGACTGTTCTAATTCAACAATTAACTCCTCAATGTATAGAAGACTTAGACTTGTGTTGAGGTTGGGTGCCATAGTCAAAACACGCTGTTCGATGCGTGATAAATGTGTATATGGGAATTCCGAATTTCATTGGTTGATTATTTTAGATTTCTTTGACTTTGTCCTTTATGAAACTGCCTATTTCTAATTTTGAGTACGGGTCAAACGGAAATGACCGAATACGATGCAAAAGGCAGTTTGATTGGCTGAAGATGTAGGTCTATATGCTAATCAGTTACGAATGTGTATAAAAATGCAATCGGAAACCTCGGCTATATTCCTTCTGCTTTAGAACGCCAAGGTGTTGCGAAAACTACGGTAAAAATATTCGTTCGCGTCTTCTTCTTCTTCTTCCGATTAAAGTACAGGGCCCACTCTGGAACATCGACGTACTTGGAGTTTATTAAAATTCAAGACTTTTAAAAAGTTTATCTTTGTATAGATTAGTAGTAATTATCTCACACAGCGAATTATTATTAAAAACATGAAGAGTAAACAAATACATGAACATTTTACAACCAAACTAGTGCAGACTTGAAGAAAACTATTTTGTCTTGCGCATGTTCACTAGACAAGTGAACTCGTTGCCGTAAAGAGACCGACTAGTATATGGCGTTCCGAACGCCATAAAAATGATACCTTTCTTCATTATTAACGGAACATGGCAAAATCGCAACGTGGCACAAAAGAGCTTCTGTAGAAGTTTTAAAATTATATTACCTCCTAAACGCATAAGCTCATAACTTATGTCATCCTCACCTGAGCCTTTAAGAATAGACTCACTGTCACTGCAAGAATTAGTATAAAAGATAATCTCTGAACCTGCTGACCTGTTTGTATTACCTTTGTTCTGATTAACTAGATGCCAGAACTTCTTCTGATCGATTTCCGCTGCTTCATCTATTTCATCATATAGCTTAGAAAAATATATATCTACAGCTTCCCTGTGAGCATTTCTAAAATAAAAATCCCTTTAGAGTTTTTGTAATGATCGAAAGTATAACCGTAACGCGGTCTGCCAGCAGTGATCTAAGAAAATCGACAGCGTTTCATAACCGTGTGGTGTATGTACAGGGTCTCACACCAGTATGATTTAAGGTAAGACTTGAAACACATTTTAGGGGCATATAATAGTGCGGTGGTTTTCATGGCGCTAACTATCATGCTGTACAGAGTGTCTATATCAGATTTTCTCGAAACTTCCATAGCTATTGCTGCTAGATGGCCCTCATCACAATCTAAACTATCACAGTAGGCTTGTTTCGCCTCATCGGAAACATTACGCCATTTAATTTGACATGGGTACTGGCTAGCAAGAGTCAAACGGCATGGAATATTTAACGAGCATGTGAGTGGACGATGGTCGGAATAACAGAGAGCATCATCATCTACCACCTTGCAGGATGTTAACCAATTTATATCACTATTTGGAAGTAGAATATGGTCTACCAGGCTCCGACCTGTCTTGCAATCATAGGTAGATCCTGGGCCAGTACAAATATCTAGGGTAGAAACCGAAATCAATCTAGATATCTGAAGAAAACTTTGAAATTTTATATCTCTACTGTCCAGTGTTTTAGTAAATTTACTGCAATTAACATGACAGTTCATATCCCCCATTAAGATAACCAAACCTTTAGTCCTATATTCATCATAAGTACTAATAAGGCTATCGAAATAACTACAGAAGATGTCCACTGTATTGTTCTTAGAGGGCATATAAGTTTGAAAAATAAATACAGTATTGCCGGGGTTAATCTCAAGTCGTGTGCCTATAATCCTGTCACTGAACAATGGTATTCCAGATACAAGGATGTCAAATGATTTTTTCCATAATAAAGCAACCCCACCTTTACCAATATTTCTAGAATCTAGAGAACTAAGGTCTTTATCTGAAGCTGCATAACTGTTAATTCGGACAAGGAAGTGTAAATGTCATTCAAACAGCCGCTGTCCTGAAATACCACATACATCAATGTTGTACTCATTCAGTTTGTTCGCGAGGTAAGAGGAACTTGAAGTTATGCATGCTGCATTCCACGAAAACAGTTAAATTCCATAACGAAACAGTAATTAATCAAATTCGTACTGAGATAGAGCAGAATATTGATTATGATCAGTCCACTCGTCTCTGTTACGATGTACTAGTGTTTCGGCACGGTTTGATGACGAGACATTATTACCAGCATCAGTATTCCTGGATCTGTATCTCGGCTTAGTTACCCATGGTCGACACACTATACCGTCCGGCCAAAAGTCATCTTGCAAAACCAGCAACGCATTCATGTCATCCTCTAGGTTTAACCTTACAACAGGCGGCTCGAACTTACTACGAAAGATGTTTACCTTTGAGACTTTAGGTCCTCTGCCCCGCACATGAAGTGCAATTGCACTTTCAGTCACAGAAGACTTGAAGCCTCCAAGGTAAAATATTTTGGTTTTCTTTCTCACATAATCCAAGAGGAAGTTACCATGGTCCGCAGAGTTATCACGTGGTACATGCAATTGATTCATCGATCGAAATGAGGTTTCTCTATGAGATATCCTGACAGGTATCGACTTTGAATCTACTTGAGCGCTACTATCCGACTCAGCGGCTTTACGGGCGTGCCTGGGTGGGGCGGGCCTTGGTGGGGAGGTCCTTCCGATCAATTCATACTGATTAACAACAACACTAGGCGGTGTAACTGCATTGTGTTCTGACTAAAAGTTGGTCTCTAGGGTACATGTACGTGCATCGGTGTGGTTGCCGCATCCTGACACTACCGGCAGGATAGAAAACTCCTCCAAACTATTGATATCAACTGGTACATGTGAATTACGATGGAAAAATGCCTTGAATGATCAGTCGATAACCAAAAGTGGTGACCTGGGGGACTGTCCCGTGTGTCTATCTACTGTATCACGAGCATTCTGACCCCCATGCGTTCTGTGTCCACCAATAGGGCTAGTATTGTCAAAGGAACTACGCATTTGTACCTCTGTGGCGCGAGCCGTAGAAGACACATGCTTAGCTTTTGACGCATTATGGTCCACGGTTTTGTCTACATCCCTATTCGCATCACTTTTGCTTGAATAGAATGAGACATCACAGTTTGCGGTCTGCGAACCACTAGTGCGACTATCTGACGATTCTGTCCCACAGGTATCGAGGTTAGGATCCGGATTTACGGCAGAAAGACAAACAATATCCGGGTCTCCCAACGTCGAACCCGTGTGACCAGAGGTACCGCCATTACATTCAGCAACAAAACTAACATTAATGTCACACTGGCAACCTATTTCACTAGTGTTCTTAGATCTGGCTCTAGGTCTCTGTGACCTACTATTCCCCGTGATTGACTTCTGAATATTGTCACTGAGAATGTTAAGACTAAACTCACAATGTTTAAGGTCTTGAAAGATAAGCTTGATGTCACTTTTGTACGATGCAGTGCAACTGGTTTTAACTGATTCAATACGTTCAGTACATGATTGTAAATACGCTAAACTATTAACAACGTTGCTTCTAAGGCCAGTTAACGGACGTAAGCGAGTCTTTAAGCTCGGCTATTTGAGTAGTTCTTAGACGCTCATTCGCGTTATACACTTGTTTCATTGCGCCGAATTCATTCTTTAGAGAGAGTATACAGCTGTGTAGATTGTCAGAAAAATCGTCTGTATTACAGTCACTATATCTGACACTTGTTTGCTGAGTAGGAGAGGTAGACGTTGATGCCGCGGGTTGAGATACTGACGAAGCTCTCATCCTAGAGACACTGAGTAGTTCTTTTAACTCTTGGCACGAGAAGTCTCCACCTTCCAGTACCGAAATAAGGGTGTGGATGTCCAGGCAGAGCTTCTCTGCTAGGGTACTCACATTACGCATTTGAAGACACCGTTTCAGGGTAGAATCAGGATAAGGGAAACCGTCGAGACTTGCCACTGTTACATACAAATCAGTCCTAATTTCAGAAAGTTTCTTATCACAGGAGGCATACACCCGTAGCAACGCGTCCTTAAGCATGGTTCTAGGATAGCCATTGTAATATACGGTCAACTGCAGTAGCTGAGCATCGGTAAGGGACGTGGCGCTTGATGGCTCTTCATTAAACAGGGAAGCACGAGAACTGTTGTTCTGAGCAGCATAAGGGTGAGAATCACCCATACAGTTCTGCATTTGTTCAATGTCATCACACCTGAATATGCTACCCGAAGACGGATGGGCACTGCCTTTAACCTCTGTGTTATCGTCAAGCAGTCTCGGAGACAATTCTGAGTTCGACATTACTATCACATAACAAGGTGAATACTTTTCTCGCGTATACACCTGTTAACCGATATACAGGTAAATAAAACCGTCGCAGGTAAATAAAACACTTGCTACATGTTACACAGTCGTTGTATTCATCTGGTCAGTAACTGGGATGCGCAGTCATATTGTCCGGTTTGAATGACTACCATTGGACAAAAATGGGAAACAATGGGATTTCAAAAAAGCATCATAAATGTCATATTCTTCCCATTTTTCAAAAGTCTGAATCAGCAGATCTTTAAAATGTACATTGATACAGTACTCTCAGCTCTCTATGGACGGGATACAATTCCTGGAAACTGTTAAAAACTCCATTATTTAACTCCCGAAGTAGCCCACTGTCCACACAAAAACTATCACGCGACCCACCGTTTAACACAGGGTGAAAATTATGCAGAAAACTGAACTAGGAGCTCTCCTCATAGTTTTCACTCTGCAGCCACCTGCTTAAAAGAATCTGCTAGAATTTTGGTTTAGAGGGATTTTACTGTAGCTAATACATCATATATTATTGGTTTACAGAAACATTTACTAGTGTTCGTAAAACAGAATAGATTGCACTGTAAGGGAAACTACTAATATAATAACATTCACAAATCCATATGAGTTTTATCTCCCTTTATCTGTTCTAACTGTTTGGAGCCTAATAATACACCGGGCTACTCGTACGCTCCACCAAGGTAACAAAATGACCAGAATGATACATGCTACGTTGCAAATTGAAGGTAACGCGACAAATAATTGATGTAAATTAAATACAGCGATTAGAACACGTTGATAAGTGACATTTCTGGTCTGATGCGACAGCATTGCCTGTGTACCGAATATGTCATGTTTGCGCTGAAACTGTGTGTTTCATTGTCACAAATGAACGTATCATTAACAATAATTTAAACGATACGTATCTGAATACTAATTTATGAACGGTTTACATCACAGTTCGAGTTATCAAAGGTTTGATATGAAATGGCGATAATTAAGACACGCATGTAGTGCATAGGATATCAAACAGACTTATGAAACAACATTGTTAGAATTACTTTTAATGGACAATGTATTTCTAGAATTTGTGAATTATTCAAAAACATACAGCCTGCCAGGCAACACATTTAGGAATGTATTACAAGGAGATATATCAAGATATATAGGACAATCCGAAATATATAACATAGAAAACGATACGAAATTCGCCATTTGTTAGAGAGAAAAAATGAAAATGAAAATTCGCTTCAAAATGGAATCAATGTAGTACAAGTGAATAAACAATTGTGATGAAGCGAATGTCGCAAAGAGAGCACGTTCATAGCGTACACTCATCTTAAACCTGAACAAAACACATTAAGAAAGGGCACAACACCGTTTGATCGGGTGGGGCCGTCGCCTCCGTGCACAAGTTTGCTTTATATATGAGCCTTGGCTGTAGGGACAGTCGTGTGAGGGTTTGGTATGGTTGCTTATGAATGATATAGTTCTGATATTACTGGCATGATAATAAGTATATTTCTGAGTTAATAAAATGATGCCATTTTGAAAAGTTAGCTATTTAATAAACAGTCATTATTACCGACAGGACTATTCATAGAGTAAATGATGAACACATCGTAATAAACAATAGTTGTCCGTGAGTATTGATTGTCGAAATGTTATGAGATTACTCAATTTGACCATATTGCAGACTAATTATTGTTTCCTCATTATATGTACGTAATTATCGATTCAGTGCATGGCAAATATTCAGATGTAATAAATTGCCGTTTTGGCTGAAAGGATCGGCACATCCTGCATCTTATATGCTGGCTATAACTGATTGTTGTGCCAATATTGGAAGCGATGGACATATTACTGATTCAATGAACTAAAAATATACATTTACATCTTGTCTGCGGTTTAGTTATTACGTTAAAACAACACATTGTATTCTAACCCAGTGTCCCTTCCCAATGATAGGTGCAAACGATGTAGACCCAGATCAAAATTATCTTGAATGAACCTTCTGATCCGGTCTGCATTATTTGCTCAACAAGTCCATGTAAATGTCGTATACCAGGAAACATTTGCTGTGCCCCTGAACATGAAAAATGGATATTTCCAAAATAAGATATTGACGGATGTTCTCAGAGCTACAGATAAAGGTGTGTACTCAAATACTAAAATCGTCATTTCTCCACCTAACGCTCTGTTCGAGACAATTCAAAAGAGTGGTCACAACGTAGGATTTGATAGAGAAATACAGAAGTTATTCTTGAAAATGTTTTAATTTACGTATCTTATCTGGACCTCTGGTACCGTAAACGGAAAGTAAATGTGAATACATAGATTATATAACGATGTACGGTATTTTGTTCAGATTTATATATTATATACGATGTACTTTGTTCAGAGTTACATATTATATAACGATGTATTTTGTTCAGAGTTATAGATTATATAACATGTATTTTGTTCAGAGTTATAGATTATATAACGATGTATGTGGTTCAGAGATATGCATTTAGTGTCTGTTAGACAAAAAGACAACTTACGGGATCTGCGTCATGTTCGCTAGTAGTATTCTGTCGCCTGCCTACAAATTTCTGAATTGTTATATCATGATATGACTGAAATATTTAAGCATTTCTTCATGAAATGACTGCTTACACGGATGGACTGTAACATATACACAACGTTTGAACTACCGAGATGGACTGTAGATGCCAACATGATCATTAAGATGGATGCAAAACATATTGACCAAACAAGACACTGTCTCTGTACTGTTACTTAGAAACCCATGGAAATAGTGCATGCCAATATCAAATGCCATGTGACACGAATGCTGCATATTTAGACATGTCTTCATGACGTTACAACCTCTCTATTTAATACTCCATAAATACGTCATATATTACGGAGTCGTATGATCAGGGTCTGCTTTGTTTGCTTACGGAATTAGAGCAATCTGAGTACACAGTTTTGCTTTTCTACGTTTGCATGCGCTAATATGACATTTTAAAATTATAATCGGATTAATATTCATGATGTCATCAGTTCTTACTTGTCTAGTCATGGTGTCAAACACTGTCTACCGATTCTGTATTTTTAAGACAGGTGGTAGATTAATGTAGGAAGCTCCGAAAACCTGTTTTCTGCATTACTGTTTTTCTAATTTAATCAGTCACATTTTTTAAAAATATATATATATATATATATATTAATTATGACTCATTGTGTTTTCTCAGTCTTATTAATAATTTAAACATGGCATTATTCGTATTAAAGTGACAATCTCTTTCAATAATTACCCGCACGTTAATCAATGTTATATTGTCTAACCATTAATCGTCTAACAGCGAGTACCGGGATCTGATGCAATAGGCGATTCTGGGATGAACTTAGCAAAAAGTTTAGATCCAGATGAGACACAGAGTAACTCGGCGTCCCACCAGGATCCAAACTGTTTGACACCCCACGTTCGTTTAAGAGAATAGATTGAAGAAAGATTCATATACAAACTTAAACCAGGCGTCATTGTTTGCAGACATACTTTTACTGTTTTCATAAATAATCATACATATGCAAATTAGTGTATATCAGAAAATTAATATTTACTCTTAAAGCAGTGATTCATAATGTTTGTAACAATTGATTTCGTGGTTCATAAAAAATAACTGAGATCTAGCGGAGTATTACTACTCAGGGAGCCAGTAGTGCCTACCGTGTACTCCCCCCCCCCCCTAGATTTTTTTCATTGGTACCAAAATGTTCAGAAAAGTGTCCTGAATCAGAATCGCGAATGTACTCAAAATTAAATTCTTTTAGGCTATGTGTATTTTAATCGTTTCCATGGCAACCCCCCCCAGTTTTCGTAATGATGACCCATACCTACAAATTCACCCATATTTGCATACTCATGAATATTAATGAGAACATTAAAAATAGTAAAAAAAGTATAGAAATAACGTAAACCTTTCATTTTTTTTATCCTACAAATATCAGAAAATAACTTCAAACGCAGTTTAACATGATGACGAAACCCCCAGGAAACAAAATATCCAATTTGAGGACCATAGCATTAATTTTATGCACCATTTTCACCGTTTCCATGGCAACAACTTAGTCAGTCGATCAACAGATATGATTACATTATGGCCTATAATAAGGGTATGTTCCCCAGACATTCAACAGCAATGTTATTTTGACCTAGCTCTTATCAGAGTATTACCTGAGAAGATCCAATATAAACTGTTCCATTTTAGCCTCTAATTAAGGTATGCTCTGAGAGTCAGACCTTAAATTTCTAAATTAGCTGATAAATACCCAGGATGTCATTATTTCTAACATGAATATTCAGCTGGTAAAGGGTTAATTGAGATATCATTCATCTATTTTTGTTGAGTCGGCATAATCAAAGAAGCTTTCTGTAAAGGTGTTTTAAAGCAGAGAGTGGGATTAACCCTTTACTAGATATATACATGCCCTTTAACATCTTTTAGACAGTTTTAGAATTAAAATTCATTTATTTATCATCAAAAGGTACAATTATCATTGCAAGCTATACTTGGAGCATGGTGTAATGTTGTGCTCGGCATACTGCGAAACATGTTATTTTCAATAGTGTTTCTCTTTGTTTTCTGATCACTAATTAATATTCATGAGGATGCAAATAAGGTAATTTGCATAAAGTGAACCTAACATTAAGATTCATACATCAACTACCAGGTATATGTTTATATCATTTATAATTATCGCCCAAGAAGGCCGCAATATCTTTGTATGTTGCAGGTTGTAAACACTCTGTAATATGAACAATGAGGTTAGAATGGTTGCCTAGGAAACAGATATATCACCATCAGTGCTATATAATGTGTACCAAATTTATTTATCTAATAATCTTGGTGATATTCAGTGATCATAGTAAACTTTAGCTAACCATTTTCCATATTTGTTTGCTTTATAAGAGAAAGACTGGTGTCTGTCGAAAATTTCAACATCTATTACTGTTCTCATAAATATTCATACATATGCAAATTAGTTTATATCAGAAAAGTAATATTTACTATTAAAGCAATGCCTCATATCTATGTCTGTAACAATTGATTTCATGATTCATCAAAAATAACCGAGATCTAGCGGAGTATTACAGTTGGATGTCAACTTTCCAAAATTTGTGAAAGGATCGGTTACCATGGAAACCATTACAATCTTTACTTACAGTTCATTGTTTGGGTATCAATTAAGATGATTAGCTTTCTGAGTATTTTGTCATCATTTTAAACTACATTTGAAGTTGTTTTCTGATATTGGTAGGATAAAAATTGAGAGGTTTACGTTATTTCTGTATTTTTTTGCTATTTTTTAATTATTCTCATTAATATTCATGTGTATGCAAATAAGGTAATTCTTAATTATAGCTTTTAAACCAAAGCACACTGTCTTAGCTTTAATTCGGTACCAGTTTTATACAGTTAGCACAAATACTTCCTGTGATATGGTAAGATTTTTGCAGGTAGGTGTCGACTAACAAAACTGTGTGAACAGAGTGAAATGAATGGTTACTATGGAAACAGTTAAAAAGTTACTTAGAGTTAAATTTTTGGTCCTCAAATTTGATATTTTGTTTTCTGAGGACTTTGTCATCAGGTTAAACTGCATTTGAAATTGTTTTCTGATATTTGTAGGATAAAAAGTGAATAGTTTACATTATTTACGTTATTTCTATATTGTTTTTACTATGTTTAATGTTCTCATTAATATTCATGAGTATGCAAATAAGGTAATTTAAAAAAAATGGAAATAAAAGCACAATGTCCTATCTCCAATTTGGTACCAGTTTTATGGGTTTTGAACAAAAACTGGCTGTGATATGGACGATTTTGCAGGTACGGACCACCATTACGAAAACTAGGGTGTTGCCATGGAAACGGTGAAAATGGTGCTTAAAATTAATGCTATGGTCCTCAAATTGGATATTTTGTTTCCTGTGGTTTTTGTCATCATGTTAAACTGCGTTTGAAGTTATTTTCTGATATTTGTAGGATAAAAAAATGAAAGGTTTACGTTATTTCTACACTTTTTTTACTATTTTTAATGTTCTCATTAATATTCATGAGTATGCATATAAGGTAATTTAAAAAACAAGTTAGAAATAAAAGCACAATGTCTTACCTTCCATTTGGTACCGGTTTTATAGTTTTAGGACAAAAACTGGCTGTGATATGGGCGAATTTGTAGGTATGGGTCATCATTACGAAAACTGGGGGGTTTCCATGGAAACAGTTAAAATACACATAGCCTAAAAGAATTTAATTTTGAGTACATTCGCGATTCTGATTCAGGACACTTTTCTGAACATTTTGGTACCCATGAAAAAAAGTCTAGGGGTGCACGGTAGGCACTACTGGCTCCCTGAGTATACAGGTAGATGTCATTTTTCCAAAATTTGTGAAAGGATCGGTTACCATGGAAACAGTTACAATGTTACTAACAGTTCATTGTTTGGTTATCAACTTTGCTTTCTCAGTATTTTGTCATTAATTTAAACTACATTTGAAATTGTTTTCTGATATTGGTAGGATAAAAATTGGGAGGTTAACGTTATTTTTGTATGTGTGTGCTATTTTTTAATTACTCGCATTAATATTCATGTCTATGCAAATAAGGTAATTCCTAAATATTACCTTTAAACAAAAGCACTTAGTTTTAATTCGGTACCAGGTTTATACAGTTAGCACAAAAACAAAAAAGTTCTGTGATATGGAATATCTTTGCAGGTAGGTGTCGACTAACAAAATATGTGTGAACAGAGTGAAATGAATGGTTACTATGGAAACAGTTAAAATATTACTTAGATTTATGTTTTTGTTCCTCAAACTTGATATTTGGTTTTCTGATGAGTGTGTCATCATGTTAAACTGCATTTGAAGTTGTTTTCTGATATTTGTAGGATAAAATACCAATACCAATACGTTTATTTGTAGTTAGAGGCCACCGGCCCAGAATACAATACAATGTTACATCAATTTGTATAGTGATACAAATACATATTATCATTTATATACAGACGCACTGAACGTTAAACATGAACACAAATAACGGCAATTACGGCAAGTGTTCTTTGTTTTTCACATACTATTACATGTGTGATATTATAGCATGTAGTTACGGCGTTCTGCAGCACCCACGTATCCATTTCACGTTTGTGAAGGAGGTGCGTTGATTCTGCACCAGGCCATCGATACAATGTAGAATGTATCTGCTTTATTCATTTGATCAACTCTGTTATTGTACATTAATATTACGTTAGAGTTTATTGTTTACACATATACAGACTGGGGTCAAACAATATCGCACTTAACACGTTGCGCCCTAGTGACAAGTAAACTCGTCGTTCACAAACAATGTGCATCTGACTTGTTCTTGTCCGATGCAATCATCGTAGACCCAGTTCAGAGGGTTCCTGCAGGTGCCATCTGTTCAGGGTCTGCACTGTCTGCCATGCCATTAAGTTATCGTACATTACAAACAGCAACCCGTAATGGTGAATTTGGACTAGACCACCAAAACGTTCAAGGGTGAATGAGTTAAGTAGACTTTATACAATATATACCGGTATGACAACCGAGCAGTGGATATCCAAATCAACTTGATTTAACAGGAAATAATATACAATGTACAATAGTGGAAACCATGTTGTCCTATTTGCGATTATAGGCTGATAGAAGATATAACACCAGTGTATACCAAACACATTATATATACGTGTGATATACTTCATTGTTCATACGGTACCTCGTGTAGCATTTTCTAAAGAGGAAAATGTAATTCGCATGGCACGCCTCCTGACAATTTAGGATTCTCATTTCAAAAGCTGATTTTAGGTACCTTGCAATAGCATAGATACTTGCGTGTCTTTGGTCACACATTATCGTTACAAACTGATTTTCATTTGCCATCATGTCTCTCCACGCTTGCAGAAAATACTGGTCTCTTATCGCACTATACAAAGGACAGAATATTATTTTTTACCTCGTCTTCAATATAGTATATATTCCGCTGTGTACAGTACCTGCAAAACCTATTTGTTCTATCAATGTTCAAATGACGACCCTTTTAAATCATTAGCTGATGGCTTGAGCAACGAAAGTTTGACAATTGTCGTTTCAATGTGTATGATAAGGGGAGGTGGGAAATATAGGGTTCTGGGTTTAATTCGCGTTTAAAAAGCTTGTATGCTAATGCTTTTGGCGAGTCATTAATGTCACAGTGATTTCTTGTTGTGCACAGTGGCGTAACCTTTCTTCGAAAATACGAAGGAAGATAGCACTATCACCAACAGCATCTGCAACCCACACATGACCGAAGCCATATCGGAATAGAAGTCTCTTAATGTAGGAAGCCCATGTGGCCCTGCCACTATCGTCAAGTCTTCTCAGCATAATGTAGCAATGCCTTGGATGCCTATCTGGTGACATAGTCACCAATGTTGTCAAGTATTTGATAAGTTTTGTCAAGTAGGTAACATTAAGGTAATACCTCCCACACTCACTCAATGCCATAAAAGTTTGTCACATTTTGGTTCAAACAGGCTATTCTCTTGCAAAAGTAAGTTTGTATGTTTTCGATTATTTTAGACTGCTGATATCCCCATAGTTCAGATGAGTACAATATGATAGGTTTAACCATACTATCAAATAGCTTAAACGCGTCATGATGTGAGAAATAACCGAACCTCTTCTGGAACCTTAGGATTGCGTTTATTGCTTTCATTGCCTGTAAGGCTATACTATTGTGTGTTTTTGTCCACGTTAGTTTGGATGTAAAATACGCCCCAAGTATTTATAAAATGGCACTACTTCTATCTCATTATCTTTGTAGAACCACTTTTATGAAGATTCAATTTCATACAAGTGGTATCGCAAAAGTCACTAATGCGGTTTATCTGAGTTTGTAGTTTTCCCACCGTTTCGCATACAGCGGCTACGTCGTCGGCAAAGAGAATTGCATGGAGCTCTTCAATTTGGTCTGTTATGAATATACCGGATCCACAAGTCGACTTTGGATATGTAACAAAATGATTTATGAAAAATGTGAAAATAATAGTCGAACTTACACATCCTTGTTTCGTCCCTATCTCACATGGGAAAAAGTTGGTTAAGCCGTCGCGTAGTTTAACGCAAGATTTTAACTAGTTGTACATGGATTGTAATACTGCAAGTAGTATGATCGATTCCTTTACGTACGAGGCTGACCCAGAGTTGCCGATGGTCACAACTGTCAAATGCCTTAAACAAGTCAATGAAGAACACGTAACGACCACCATTACGTCGCGATAGGTATTTCTGTATTACCGCTTGAAGAGAAAACATATTGTCAATAGTAGAGTACCCTCTTCTGAAGCCAGCTTGGGACTCGTCAATGACGTTATAACATTCTGCCCATAATGTCAATCGGTGACGTAAGATTTTCATGAATATTCTACTCAGGCTGTTTATAACAGAAATTGACCTATAATTATTCGGATCGGACTTGCATCCTGCCTTATGAATAGCAGTAATCGCACTTTCACACCAGTATACCGGGAAATGTCCTGTCGCTAGTATAGCATTGAACAACTTGTTTAAGTATGGTAGCGTTAGATGTAAAGTATGTTTGTACATCTCAATACATGTTCCGTCTACACCAGGGGAGCGTGCGTTATGTAGCTGTGTGATACTGTGAATAATCTCCTCGTCGTTTATCTCACTCTCAAGAATGTCGCAGTCTGTGGCCGGTCTAAAACATACATAAAAAAGTTCGTTCGGGATAGTATCTGTCACGTTCTTTTGCGAACAGCGACTAAAAGTAATGTCCCCATTGCAGTGGTGGAATATTGTCAGAGTCATAAGTCAGAGTTGTTTGATTTGTTGCACCTTTAATGTATTTCCAGAACACGTTTATTTCGATGTTCCACTAATTGTTCTCTATGGCGACGCTCAAGCTCTTCGCGCTTTGCCCTACAGAGAGACTTGAAACAATTTCTACTAGTTACACAAGTATCTAAGTCTGTTCTTTTGTTTGTTTCACGAAAACGACGTTTCTGTATTTAAGGTATTTTGCGCGAGCACAGTCTGTATCCCTCCATCCAGGCTGCTCATTACTGTCGATGCTGTCTCGTGTCGTTTTTGGCGGCCTCTTCGTGCATTTTCCAGCTTGGCGATACAACTGTATGAAATTACACTGGCTCTCAGGTATATTGTGATCATTCACTGTCTCTAAGAATGAAGCAAACAAGTCTGAAAACGCATCTAAAAATGGTTCTTTTCTGGCTTCGTTCCACGTAAAACTGACTTGAGGCCTCAACACGCTTTGCCTGTTGTTGTCCGTACATTTAGATGCTTTACAAGTTTTTATATTATCTTTCCCGATATTAAGTGAAAACATTAGAGGAAAGTGGTCTGACAAATCTAATTCACCCACTCTGAAATCGTGTATATTAGGAAACAGCTTTGTTGATGCTATAACAGTTTCCTCTTCGAACGGGGTCGCATTGTCTTGTGATTCACCTTGTAACCAAGTATGTATTGAAGCCTGGTTATTAAAGTTGTTTGAAAGTCTAAAGGACCGCGCTCCTCTACCCGTCTGTTGAGAATGCTGTTGCGAATGCCCTGCAGGTAATGCATCTGCAGCGCGTGTTGCGCTTGACCGCGTTTCAGTTCATGAACAATTAAAGGTATGTACAACACTACTCAAGCCACCAGCACCTGCTTAAGCAGTAATCAATTTTAATAACTAAACGCATTGATACAGATGATCCCGAATGACCAGAAAATATAACAACAATGAGTATGAAAGTACATAAACTCTGAAATAGGAGTCCTTCGAAAGCAAAAGTAGCAATTCGAACACGAGCAGTTATTAAAAGTGCAACATTTCTCACGCCCCTAGCACCAGCTTAAGCAGCATCTATGTTTCATAACTAAAAGCCTTGGTGATCCCGAAGGACGGGGCGATTTTTAACGGTCGCAACACGAGCACTTAACACCTGCTGTTGTGAAGTACTCTGAATGCCAAAGTAGCCGACATGAAGAACATGCATCATGTAGAGCGATTTGGCATTATGATATGTGTCTTTCAAGATAAAATCACTGAGGTGCAAACGATAAAACTATAGTCGAATAGACATTCATAATTGTTGTAATATATTTGGTAAACCGCATCAAAACATATCAGGAAATAGTAATCAAAGCGCTGAAATCGTTGAAAGACTGGCGGAAAAGTAGCTCTAACCCTACATCATTTTTTGGCACATGTTTATCAGAGGACTACTTCTGTCAAGTACCATGGGTTTGGAGATTTCTTTTTGTTGCCATGGCAACCAAAGTTCTTCATGGAGCCGGAATATTTTAGCAATTCTGATAGAGCTTCATACCAAGATCATTTACATTGGTTACATTCTACCATGCGGTTTCAGAGGAGATGTCGTTTAAAGCAATTGCCGACGAACTTGCGGACAGACAGGAGAATAGACGGATGGACCCCCTTGGAAACATGGGTGATAATTGAGATGATAATAAGAAAATAAATATATGTCTTTCTATTCAACTCTAAATTACAACATCAGCATTACAACTGCAACGGATTTTAATGCCACAATTTGCCAGAAAATTGCACAGAAAAAGAAGTATGCAATGTAAACGCAAAAGTTACTGGCCCTTACAGTAAAACCTGTCTTAAGTGACCATTAATAAGCTGGTGGTTGCTTAATGCAGGGCAAAGGTAATACAGAAATCTCCTATATGAGCTTTCTGCATTACTGTTGACCTGCATTAAGCTTCCACCTGCATTACAGATTAATAGTTACACCTCTTTATGACTTAAAACTGATTCTACTGTACTTATATTTATCTGAAAATATCTGTAACCGAGAGAAAGATTTTAAAAACAGTATCGATTTACATGAAAACTGATTTACACAGACAATACACGTATGTTGATACAACAGAGCAATACTGAAAACTGGGCCAGCCATGTGTCGTATTTCACATCACAGTTGTAAAGAAGTACCCTCTACTTATGAAAGTATTTGCAACCTAGAAATAAAACAATAAGATGACACTTAAAGACGACATTTAAAGAATTAAAAACTGTATCCATATGAAAAAATACACACTTCGTTTTGTATGAAAGGTCTGCCACGCGTTTGAAACGTTCTGAAAACGTTTTGATCATGTCATTCACATGACCGCTTCAATGCTATAGTTTGCTCATTTTTCCCGCGATGGTAATGGTTTTCAAATATATTAGTTTACTTTTCCTTCCCAAAATATACAGGAATGTTTCGGATCACTCTCATTATGATAAGAGTGAGATTCCAATGGGGGCACTATTTTTTACCGCTTAACTCATCAGCATTTGACCTAGAATCGCAGGTACATCGCAGTACAGGGGCGGATCGACAGTTCTGGTTCAAATAGTAGTTCAATGGTATTTTGCTGTATTGAAACTATGCGATTAGACACATAGATCCACATATGGTGCATTAATACACACAAATGTTAAATCGGACGTGGCATTGGTACGATTGTTGAATCCGATTTGCGGTACTTCAGATTGGATTCCGCCCGTCTAAAAACTGCAACCATGCATATGTACCTAACTGTCAGATTGTATGGCTTTAATTCCTTTTTGGCCAATTATTCAGCTAAACCAGTGACACATTAGTGAATAATAATTGTACATCAATTCACCAGGTTTTTTGTTGTTTTGTGTGCATGTACGTGAAAATTACAGTAAAACCTCTCTAAACCGGGCATCAAATATAGCACCGGTGCAGTCAGATACACACAGTTTAATACAGATTGAAAGGCATGCAGCAAACTCGAAAAAGAGCAATCCGCATGAATTTCACCTTGCATTAAACAGCCACCAGCATAAAAATACCTACATTGTTCTGTATTACAATTCCAGTTTTAAAGGGTATTACTGTACTAGTGGGCTATATAGAAAGGTTGTTATATAAAAAAGACGTTTGTATTCCATCGTTTAAGATGTACTCTTCATATTCACTAGATGACATTAGATACATCCCTCGTTTATGTTGTATATCATCTCATTTGGATATTCCCGAAAACATCCATGAGAATAGATAGTCACCTAATAGCGTATACTAAATGAATGATACGATAAAAACATAAATGTCGTAATGTGTCGGGGCTATACTTTGACCTATTCAGTGTAGCAACACTGCGACACTGAAATCACCCACTCATCATCCAATGTTGTATCCACAATCCTCAGTAAGGAGGTTTTCACTCAATGAATGCACCCATTATTCACAGTGCATCTTGTACAGGGATGTGTAGTGTAACATTCCACAAACGCGATCGCTTTATCACCGAACATGGGTGGGATATTGTACGGTCTTATATGTCCGTCGCGATAGCGACGGACATGACCGCACAATATCACACTTGTCGCCAATTAACCGTTCTAATACATGTAGGTAAATCGTTACAACTCTACACCATTTAGATAATATTCTCCAGAAAAAAGATAAAATGGCGGAGGTTTTAATTGCTGCTGACAAATACTGATAAGAGACTGGACTGCAACTTAACATACGCCCATTTTAAGAAATATATCTCTCTCTCCTCACAGTAAACTGTTATGAACCAGATCTCTGATACTGTTCTCAGTGCGTGTTAATCAAACGAAGTTCATACCAAAACGTTTATATCAATTTCATTCGTATACATGTATGTTTCATCATACTGTGAATTTGTCGCATTTTAACTCTCATTTTTAGCAGACATCATGTAGCTCTCACATTTAACCTGTAACCACAATGCACTTTCTGTTTTCACTTGTAATTACCTTGAAAAATTAATTACCAGGACCATGTGTCGACTACGTCTGGCACTAGATTTTATTGTACAGAAATTTAGACCTAAACGTTATATCAGTTGCTGTATATTGGCGACAAAATGTGTTTTAACAGTAGGTGGTTGTTTAATGCTTGACGAAAGTAATGCTTGGTTGACGTTCTGTTATGGAATGACCTCATTGCAGTGGTTTAGACACTTAATTAATGAGCATAGGGTTTTTGACCCACCGATGTAATTCATGTCATATCTTGTCCTGTATTTTTTGTGTTAAGCAGGCACAGAATCTTCATGTGAAGGTTGTGTATTATAAATGCATGCGTGTGCGTGTGTGCGTTCGTGCGTGCGTTTGTGTGTGTGTGTGTGTGTGTGTTTATAAATTCGCTCATTGCATTTGAGCTTCTTGAGTCGCTGTGGGATTTCAAGTGACATCTCCTGCCTGACTGCTATTCTATTTCCATTATATTGTTCTATCAGATTTATGAGCAATGAAATGTTTGAAATTTCACATAAAATGTCGCAAAATAATGAATTAACAGGGCCTGACATATTAATACCGTCTACTCTGGGACAAGTATACATTTTACATATATTTTAATGGCTGTGTCTACTCCGAATGAAAAATGGATGGTTTCTAAAGACGTATATTGACGGGATTTCCTTATGGGAACAAATGGGTTTAGCTATTCTGGTAGTCAACGTAAATATGAGTGAAAATCCGAATTCCATATTATATTATAATTATACTGTGTATTCTATTAAACAAAATTCCAATGCTAATTGGCATTTTGGAGAAAAAAAACAGTCATGCTTTTGTGAATATGTTTGCCGATAACTACGCATTAGATATTCTTTTTCGCGTTATGATTCTTGACTTAATACATGTCCGCAATTGTTTCAATTACATTTGTTCCAGTTCATTATGTAACGAGATGCCTGGATTTCGCTGAAATTGAAACATATATTTCAAGTCGGATGCGAAACAGAACGTTTTCTGTTTTTTAAACTATAATTTTCTACATCCCCTTTCTCTGGAAACGTGCACATGGTGTAATGGAAGACATCGGAGAACGTTGCTATTCAAATCTGTCCAAACAAGAAACTGTTTAATTACATATCACGAAACATAATTATTGATCACCCGATGAGATGATTTTAGGTTGTAAAATTTTGCATTTCATCAAGCACTGATAATTGTTCATTTCAGTTAAGTGCTGTTTGGATCATAATGAGAACTAACATGTCTATAGTCGTACATGAATATGTACCTAAAGGATTTCTACCTATTCGCCCAATGACTGTATTAGTTAACCAAACTTTTAATGACTGTATCTTGTTTAAACGTTTTAACGTGATTAATTGCATTAATGTTTAAAGGTTAAATATGATTAATTTGATTAAGTACCATAATATACACCTGTATTTACCTGGTAACACATACAGTTGTGCGATGAAGTCATTCAATGACAATGGATTTAATCACAACCAATGCACATGTCACAAAATGCGTTGCGCATAACTTCATCCGACTAGCATTTTACCGCCGAGTAGTGTCAATCTCTAAGTAGCTTAGAATTCCAATAGATTTGTTCTACTGAGGTAGAAAGTTCAAATGCAGTTCTAATCTATACATAAATATATATAATATATCCTGAGTAGCAATGTGAAAAGAGAAAATTGCAGACTCGATCTTATTGAATCTGTAGTAATTTAAAATGCAACACTACTCACGCTCCCTAGCAGCGGCTTAAGCAGTATTCAATTTTCAAAACTAATGATCCAGAAGGACGGGAAAATATAACAATACTGAGAATGAAGTTTTTCCTAAATAAACTGGGATGCGACAGGCTACACCGACTTATTTATATATCGCCGTTTTTATAAATATTTTAGAATGTTCACCTGCACCAATGGCTACCTATTTTACATTCAGTCCTAATGTATGCTCGTTGTGGCAGACCGTGTGAATTAAAAATGGACATGTGCATAACATTTCCAGAAATTTTACCTCCACACATTGCTCGGGTCTTCATGTGATGACTTTGTGATTTATTTGTGTGATTTTTTGTATGTTGAAAAAGTATTTCAAATACAAACCTCTTTGACATCTGTTTCCAAATACTTAATCCACACGTTATTAACTTCCTTTCTAAAATAATGGCTAATGTATTATTCTTACTAACCCTTTACTCATTAAATACGCCTTTCTACGCCTTTGCAAACAGAAAATACCCAGATCAGACAGCTCCTATCAGAGCCGTCTGATCTGGGTTTGCACTGACGGACATGTGCAAAACATAATGCCCCCTGACTATCGTCAACGGGGGCATTATGTTTTGCACATGTCCGTCCGTCTGTCCGTCTGTCTGTCCGTGTGTCACGCTTTTAGATGCAGTTGGATGTCACAGTTTTTCAAGTGTTATAAGTCAGTAATTTCTACACTTATACACATGAAACTTCACATACACATCAATTACCATATATGCTATCATTTGACACCCCACCCATGCTGCCGGCAAGCCCAAGGTCGAGGTCAAATGACTTGGACATTTTACGTGCAGTTGGTTGTCAGATTTACGTGCAGTGTTTTGTCACAGTTATATCATTGTCTTATATCCCCTAACCACTGTAGCTATTGCCATGGAATTACATATACACATTAAACACTATCCATACTTTCATTGCACACCCAGCCCATGCTGCCCGCAAGCCCAAGTTCAAGGTCAAATGACTTAGGAATTTTACGTGCAGTTGGTTGTCACAGATTTTTCATAGTCTTATATCTCCCTAACCACTGTAGCTATTTGCATGGAATTGCATATACATATTAAATACCATCCATACTTTTATTATGCACCCGACCCATGCTGCCCGCAAGCCCAAGGTCAAGGTCAAATGACTTAGGAATTTTACGTGCAGTTGGTTGTCACAGTTGTTTCATAGTCTTATATCTCACTAACCGCTATAGCTATTGGCATGGAACTGCATATACACATTCAACACCATCCATATTTTCATTACGCACCAGGCCCATGGTGCCCGCAAGTACAAGGTTAATGTCAAATGACTTAGGAATTTTACGTACAGCCAATCAAGCACCCACACGGGGGCATCACTGTGTCTTACAGACACAATTTTCTAGTTGCATTAAACAGAGCTCGTAAAACATTCATGTGTTAATATGCCAGTAACCTAGTTAATAACCATGATGTCATTCATTCTTATATGAATATTGATTGAGTAAAGAACAAAGACTATAGGTAATAGGTTTGTAACTGCTACGTGCACTGATATATCGTGTATGTTTCTGATTATTCGTCACATTTATTATTATATAACCATTAAAGTCTATGGCTGAATTCTTTAAAACGTGTTTTTTAGTCTATTGACAGCCGACATTTTATTCATACAACATTATATTGACATACTAGTCGCCCCGTACTTCAGTCTTCGTGTTGTTATGTTTTCTGTCCTGGATTATCCATATCAATGCTGTCAGTTTGAATATTAAGTACCGCATGATCCGGTGCTATGGGTCGTGAGTATTGTTGCATTTTAATAACTGCTTATTAACAGACTCAATAACACATAGACTGCAATGTTCTCTTTTCACATTGCTACTTTTGCTTTAAAATGGTATCCTATAAATAGCAGATGTTAAGCTTATGTTTTGCTTTCGAAGGGTTTCCTTTACTTTCAGAATGTATATGGCATACGATACGATACCAGCGTATATAGTAATGCCGTCGTCACCCAATCCATCCATTGTTTGATACTTGCATTATGTCGAAGCAGATTGAAATCGCATTTATCAGATTGCCAAACAGTACGTTTGAATGACATCTCTTTGCTTTTCGTGAATTTAAAAATCCCATAGATTGGACAATGGCATCTACTTTGTTGGTTTCCTGAAGGATCGGAGACACCAATGGGGATGAGATTGTGTGTACTATTAACAAAAATGATATCAATTAGAGATGGCTAATTTTCAATGAAGTGTGTAGGTTCATCTATTATTTGCGAGCGATTATCTTGCTGAGGAAGCGAATTATCTTTCTGTGCATTTTGCTTGTTCAGCATATTTAGAACATTTGGTAAGATTTGGTGAAAATTGATTAGCTTAGCTTCACTAAGACCAATCTATTTTACAAACTACATGCTAATGTTAAAAAAATACGTCTTTATATTGTATTTGATTTATTCTGTAATCATAATAATTTCCGTTTCGTACATATACCTTCAAGAGACTTGTTTATTGACAATTTATCTTAGTGTTACGATATACCAACATTCACCAATCTGCATCTGCATTGTTAGATGTGGTACCTAATCACTCTACGTGTCCTAATCTAAAATACTATCATTGCTATCAAATGTCAGACACAAACGGAAAACAAAAGACAGGTGACACCACAAAGAACACACACTCGCCCACTATAAAACCAGATCTATGTTGTAATTTGTGGAACACCTCGATCCAAAAAAATAATGAAACCATTTTATAAGTGATTAGAGTTGTCTTTATTCTGTACCTCGCGATCTATTTGCAAAGTGGTCATTTAAAACGAACTGTACAGGAGACCATCTCTGTTATGACTAATTACTCACACGCAGGACTCACGTGGACCGTACAGAGTAAGCACGTGCACCGCAGTTACGTTGTGCGCACTGATTGTGAAGCACATTCGGCCCTTGGTGATCCGAGAGGTCACTCGAAGCAGAAGCTCGGCGAAGAGCTTGGGGTCCATTCGGATTCACGCTCTAGCTCTTGCAACAACGTTTCCTTCTGCCGGAAACGCCTCCTCTTCTCGATCCATGGACGAACTATCCATCTCCTGCGTCGGCGTCCCTGTTGCCTCTCCCTCCCCCGTATCAAGGCAAGAAATACCACGTCGTGCTCATGCGCTGCCACTTGAAGCTGCTCTTGCAGCACCAGAACCGGAGTCTCTGCGGTGGATTGGGCGGCATCTTGAGGCAGCAGCAGCTGGGACTTCTGGAGAACATCGGACGATCGTCCTTTATATACCCGCGGCATCTAGCGGAAAAACGGAGATCGTACGTTGTAAGCAAGCTATAAGCACGTACAAATTAAAATTTGTATTCAAATTATAGGAATAAATAATACTTACCTGACATAACAGTATTGATTATCTCCTTTCTCGGTCGATTCCGCTTTTTAGACATAACCAAAAGTGAAACTTTTACTATAACACCGCTACGTCACTTCCGTTATCAAACCGCATGGTTTTTAGTGTCTTTTTCTGGCGAAAGTTATCGCCAAGAACTAATAAATGACCCGTGGGATTGGCGGGAGGGTTTGTTGTTTTTTTTATCTCAGATAAGTATTGTTCATAAAAGTAAGTATATTTTGAATACAAATTTTAATTTTTATTTCATAAATAAACTTACCTGACATAACACTATGGATTTTCTTTGATTCCATAGCAGTGTCCCTGGAGGTGGGAGTCATTTATCAAACTTTCCACTAAATATTGGAAGTATATAGACTGCTTTAAAACAGCTTCTTGCAACTACTTCAACATAATGTATCTAAACATCAAGTCCCGCAATACTGTACATCTCTGTAAGTTCACTTGCTTGCTTCACTCAATGTTGAATTCTAAACTATTTACACATTCCTCGGAATCCGCAAGAAAAGTGATTCATCTATATATTGTGTTACCTTACACATTAACAAATACTCTGTCTCCCTAATGTGTTCTTTTACACATTGAGAAATTCTTCATGTACAGCTTTTATATAGTGTTTCGTGAATGTGGTCTCCCTAGACCAATCGGCAGCCTCCATGATATGCTTTAAAGATGCACCTTTATAGAGAACAAACGATGGGCCTACGCTTCTTGTAGAATGTCCTCGAACTTTGACAACTGTATTATTGCGTTTTTTGTAACAGAACTTAATCACTTGTACCAACCACCTGAATATTATCTGAGATATAACTGGTTTGTGTGGTTTCTTAGTAGCTAGAAACAGTTTGACTATATCCTCTGTGCCTGACCTTCTAAACGATTCTGTTTCTCTCAAAGAGTATGCTAAGGCGCTCTTAGGATCTAAAAGTTTGTTACCAGGTAAATGTAGAATGAAAATAGTATTTCCATGATGTGTCGGCCTATCTTGCTTAGAAATGCCTGATCTAATAAAAGTTACTCCACGTTTTTAAACACTGACAGATCCTTCTCCCAATTGTAAGAACTGCAAGTCACTGCACCTTCGAAATGTTGTGATAGCCAGAAGGAAGAATACTTTCCATGTGAGAAACTTTAAGGATGCATCTTTAAGTGACTTAAGGGGCTCTTCTTTCTGGCAAGCTAAAATAAGAAGAAGATCCCATTCAGGTAACAGTTTACGTGCTGATGGCCGTTCATTGAAAACACCTTTCAGCAAACGTAAGATGAACGGATGCTGACCTACTGGTGCATTCCCCACAGGTGCTAAGACTGATGATAGCATTGACCTATACCAAATTATAGTCCTGTACTTTAAATGGAAAAGTAGTAAAGTCAAGCAGGCAGAGCCACATACAAGACGCAGCCACCACCAAAACACCGATAGATAGCATCACACACACACACACACACACACACACACACACACACACACACACACACACACACACACACACACACACACACACACACACACACACACACACACACACACACACACACACACACACACACACACACACACACACACACACACACACACACACACACACACACACACACACACACACACACACACACACACACACACACACACACACACACACACACACACACACACACACACACACACACACACATACACACACACAACCACACACAACCACACACCCAAACACACACGAGATGAACACAGAAAATACCAACATACACACACTAATTAGAGACAAACATTCCACACATGAACAAAATAACAAGTACAAAGACGTAAGGCAAACAAAAGGAAGGGTGACAAAGAGTGTACCGCCTTGGCACGGTCAGTAGCAAAAACACCAGGGGGGGTTTAAACCGGTTTACCGACGTCCTAACCTCACACTTCTCTCAAAGTCACCCTAGCTTTATAAACCTTTTTTTCAAATAAGCAAGTCAGAAAGTCTGCACAATTTGCTAAAGATGCTGTATACGTATCAATTTTCTTTTCACGACACCAGCTATCAAACTTTCTGAGCTTACTTATATAGTCTTTTTGTGTGTCTTTTCTCCATGATTTGGCAAAAAAAATTCTAGTCTTTCTTGAAAAGCCTTTTGATGAGTAACATTTGTCGATAACCACCATGGCAGTTTCAACGGGTTTGCTATCAAAACCCCAGTACCTGTGGATACCAATGTTGTCTGGGCCAAAGTGGAGCAATCAATATCATTCTGCACTGGAAATTCTGAAAATGTTTCAAAACTTTGGGAACAAGTTGCACTGGTGTGTCCCCTTAACGATTGATGTATTGGCAAACAGTTGTTGAATCTGACCTCATCAGAACATTTTGATCTACCAAATGAGAAAGGAACTGCTGTAAAGTCTGGAATACACCCATCATTTCCAGGCAGTTGATACGCAACAATTTCTGTAGTTTGTCCCATTGTCCCTGACATGTGAGATTGTTCATGTGACCTTCCCAACCCTATGATGCACTCGCATTTGTGGTTATTGTAATTGGAAATGTTGGTTTTCGCAAAAATCTGTCCCTGGCTGTTTTGATCCCGAGACCACCATTTTAGGTGTGGAAGCAATTATTGAATAAAAAGGATCTGAACAGAGATTGACATTCTTGATGATCTCAATCTCTGCAGTAAATGGAGTTGGACAGGTCTCATGAACAATCTCGCATTTGGAATTAGTTCCAGACAAGATGCTATTATACCAAGAAGAACCATGAAATGTCTGGCTGTAACCTGACCTTTCACAATGCTTTATAGTGCTAATTTTAACCCTTTCAGTCTTTCTGGTGTAGGATACCGGTATACCAGGCCGTTAAGCAAATCGAAACGACATACTTTGCAATCTATGACCTGAACTGGAACCAACTGAGATTTGCTTTTGTTTATCATGAACCCTTCGATTCTCTAATAGACCTACTAATGTGTCCACTGTCAACCAGTCGTCTATGGTAAAAGTACAAAAATGAGTCATGCAGTTGCAAGTCGAATACTTAGTTTCCGAATATGAGCTACTATAGCAGGTATTATATTCGCAAATACTCGTAGGGCACTGGATGGCCAGAAACATAGAGCTCGAAACTGATAGACTGTTCCCTGAAACTGGAAACGACGATACCGACGGTGACCTTTGAACATTTTTACATAGAAGTAGGCGTCTTTGCGATCTATGAAAAATGCCCAGTCTCCGTTATCCACCAGGTTTAGCACCTTTGTCAATGTGTCCATTGAAAAATGTTTTTTTCACGAGATACTCGTTCAAGGGTTTGGGGTTGATTACTGGTCTCATTTCCTTGTTCTTTTTTGGAACCTGAAATAACGTACTGTTACAATTTCTACTGCATTTTTCTTTTGTGATTTGTCTATAATAAGTCCCATACCTTTCTCATCCTTCTTGACCATGGCATATTCACCAAACAAATCGAATAAGCCTACTCTCAGACTGTCTTTTTGTGTTATTTTTCTTATCAGTTGGTCATTGTTCCCATTTTCAGAGTCAGGCCCCGATATTTGACTCCCAGCAAACAAATAAACAACATCCTCTCTATCACTGTCAGAGTCATTCATGACACGCTGACGTCTTTGTGACAAGCTACACGTTTGCCAAGTCATTATGTATAGTAGAGCCTTGTGCAGAGTTTTACTCAAAATATTTCTTCAACATGTTTTCAATGGCAGTAAATCTTCAATTCATCATACCTTGAGTGTCTCTTTCTCTTTTTGTGAGAGGATTTACAGGTATTTGACAACACAATATCCGCGGTTGAAGTCTGGGAAGGCGATGTCGACGTGTTTGTCACATCACTGTCTGAACCAATTTCGCCATCTTCTGGCATAAAATTAGATGTCATCAAAACGTAGTTTACACAACACAGCTATTCCAAAGTTAACTAAACAGGAAACAGCGGAAATGATGCGAACACTTTCGCAAGAAAAGAGATACTGAAGACCATGTGGTTTGATAACGGAAGTGACGTAACGGTGTTATAGTAAAATTTCATTTCGGGTTATGTCTTAAAAGCGAGTTCGACCGAGAAAGGAGATAATCCATACTGGTATGTCAGATAAAAGTACAAAAATGAGTCATGCAGGAAACACCACATACAGAAAAAACAGTCGCCCGAAAAGCAACACAAGAAAACAACAAATGTACATAACTCTAAAAAACATCAAGAGACGCACAAAGACAAAACAAACATACAATAGGGGGAAAATGGAAGCACCGCCTTGGAACGGTCAGTGACAAAAGTCACTGGGGGTTAAACCGGTTTATGGGCGCCCAACCTCACACTTATTCCATCCCCACCCTAAAATACAAACAGTGTAAACAAACGTATCCCCTCTCCGACTAATCTACAGCAACCGCGACGGCAAATACAGTGGTAAAGTGCATGTACATGTATAACGAAAACATTTAAGTGAACAAACTGTATCCACCTATCGCTAGTGTACTCAATGATTGAGCTGCAAACAGAGTAACTGTAGAAAAGTAATAAAGGGTACGACAAAAACGAAATAGTACAGATATCCGACGTCCTCCTTCCTTTTCTGGATTGAAGAGGTCGCCTTCATAGAGTACTAAACCTTTCTTGTCGGCGTACATGCAAAGAGGTCAGCGTGATTGTCAACTGCAAAAAGGGTTGACAACCAAACATGTAGTATGTTGAAGTACTATAGGATCATATCCCTTTTTAATGAATTGTTTAACATATTTGATGAACAAAGTGAGAAAATGGGTATGTCCAATGATTTTACGAAGTTTGTAAATCACATCACCATAAAATTCAGTATGTGAAATACCGTGTCGCTGAAGTGCCCTGAGATTACATTGGTACTTGCCAATAAGTGAGAGATTTCGATAGAAAAATTGTGGGAAAGTTTTTCTTAGTTTATGGTATCTATATCATTGCTTAAGCAGCTTTTCAGTTAAAATGAGATTCGTCAATAGATGAACAAGCTCTAGCAAAACGAATAAGTTGAGTTATATAAACCCCGTAAGATGGAGCACGGGGAACATCCCCGTCAAGATGAAGGAAATTTGCAATATTAAAATCAAAATCATCTCTTTTGTCATATATTTTGGAAGAAATAATTCCATTATCAATTTTAAGGTCTAGATCAAGAAAAGCTGCATAATTGTCGGACGGGTTAGCTTTATTCAATTTGAGCTCTTTAGGATAAATTGTAGGAATCAGAGCATCAAAGAAAGGGTTATCTAAGTTAAAAATATCATCCAAATATCGTGAAGTTTCATTGAAGGCTTTTATGACATCTTATTGTGATTGTAGGTTCAAATGTAACCTGAAATCTCTCTCATAGCAGTACAAAAACAAATATGCGACAAGTGAGGCACAATTCGTACCCATAGGAATACCAATTACCTGACGGTATATCGTCGCTGCGCTGACAAAACCTCGTGCAGTAAAACCCCGAACTCTCGAACCCCGGAAAAATCGTTCACTACCCTTAATTCGAACTAATTCTGCGGTCCCAACTCCTTCCTTCTTAAATTCTATATGTTCCACCTCGACCATGCGAAACTCGAACTCTCGAACTCATCTCCCGGTGCGCTGATTAATAAAACAGTGCAAAGTACCTTTAATAAGTCGAACCGTTGTCTTACCTGTATGGATGTGCGTCGAACCGAAGATTCACACCTCTTAGGTGATTATTTCAGATCGCCGATAATTACGTGATTGGTAGACAATGAGTGAATATGTGATGTTTTATCAAGGTGTTAAAATGCAAATGTGTGTGTTTGTGAAGGTTGTTTTGAGCTAACATTGACTGTCATATCGTAGGTCTATAACACAATCGAAATCCTGAAACTTCACCATTCACAATGGCAGAAATAACAGTTGAACGAATATATTTGTTCTCCTCTGTTTTTATCCGTGAATGTTAAACAATTGAGTTAAATTATGGCCCTGTATGGGAATCCACATACGAAAACAAAATGAATAGTTTTGGTCAAGACTGGTCTGTTGCAATAACGTATTTTTACCAATTTTGTGTGTTTTCGTAGATTGGCTGTAGACCGTTGTGTAAATAAACTGAGATGATGATGATAAGTCGTTTAGTCCCGGTTTTAACCAGACCAAAATGGCGAGATATGTACATAGCATAGATACGTTCATGGTAGAATCACAAAATTTGGAAAATTTGGAACAATGGGACGATGTTTTTATAGAATTATAGGCTGCATTAGTATTTTCATTGTATTGCAAAGGCAGCAAAAACAGTGAGTTTTGTTATTTATTTTGTTATTAAGTTTGTTTATTTATTTTCGACATGAAAGTAATTTATTCTCAAACTCACGTCCGAACAATTTCTGTACCATTTGCTACCAAACGAATATGAGACTCGGATCTTTCGAACCACCCTTAATTCGAACTAAAAAGGTGTTCGAGAGATCGGGGTTTTCCATATTGACCGAAAATCGTTTCTTCACGATTTCTGATTTAAATGTACAATGCCCACATCTTGTCAAAATCCCAGCCCAATCGACCAATGAAAAGTGTCAAAAATTGCCCGTGACTAAACCTCGTATATTTATTGGTCTGATTTTTTCAATATCAAAACCTCGTATAAATTTTACTCTTCAAGCATGCGGAGCAATGACATTAAACATATCAAAACACACGCAGATTAGGTCAGTGAATGTATTGTGGTACATAGAGCATAGGTATGTCATTTTCTTTGTGCGTCAAGGTACAAAGTTTAAACTCAAGTGAAATGTAAATTGTCGTATATCATGATCACCGGATAAAAAATAAGCGACGAAATATCGTATAAGTGGTAAAAGCTAGTATATACATAAAGTGAACAAAATTTGGTACAAAAATATCGTACATTTAAAACATCGTCATACTAAATGATAGAAAAAATAGTTTTATTAATGATAGAATAAATAAGGTTTTATCTATTAATTTGTGCTTGTATATAGTACCAGAATATAGACCTTATTGTCACATAAAGACAAATTCATGAAAATAATCAGTTTTTTGCTTCTCCTGAAAAGTAGTGATTTCAATTATACGAGGTTTTTACAGCACAGCGACGATGTAGCATTCCCATAACGTATAAATATGTTATCCAAAAGAAAGGTTAGTGTTTCGCAAACTTCGGAGTAAGTGCAATTGGTGTAACATTTCATTTGCTCGTCTGTAAAGAACGGTTTTTCAGCATTACATGCCAGAAATGATGTTTTTCCCGGGCAAATACTTTCTGGATTCAGTTAGTCAGTATATCTTTAATTAAAATATGAGGAAGAGTTGTGTACAAAGTAGAAAAATCACACGTGCTTACAGTGGATGCAAGATACCTTTTGTTCCTAGGTTTGTTTAAGACTTCTGAATAGTTCTTAATAGACCAGAAGAGAGTTCTTAATAGACCAGAAGAGATTTATTCCAGAATTTTCATAAGTCTTATCACAGTAGAGTTTTACATGTTCTTTTACCTTCGTTAAACAAGAAGTCAAAAGTATAGACCATTTAGTAGTAGTACAGGAGCTAGAATTTGCAATGAAACGCACTTTATATGTTTTTGTTATGTAGGAAGTTTATGTTGTGTAATTTTAATATCGGTTCCAAGTTGTTCACACTTTTTGACATCGTCTGAAACGATGGTCTTTTCGTCAGTAGTTACTGAAAAGTTTATTTATGAAATAAAACTCACTTACCACGTGTGCAACGTACGATGCACGCAATCGCTCACGATCGGACGTGGCGTGCGGGTCACGTACTTACACATTGCGCATCCGTGCAAGTGACGTTCGATAACGTACTCCCTCCCTGCGCTTGCCACTTCTTCCCACGGTTTCAGAAAAACGTAGCGGCCGTGGGCTCCCAAAAAAACGTACGTGCTAAAACACGGACGTTGGGTTATGACCGGGCCTTAATGCTAAAAGCACACAGTATAGGACATTAGTTCTGCATTAAACGTATAGTCCTTTCTATAACTGATATTTGTGCAAGAAAAATAATGATCTTGTTATCATGGTAAATTAGCAAAGAATTGTTTGGCCATGGTAGAAACTGTATACTCAGAGCATATCAAAACAAACAGCGGACCCTGATCAGACGGATCGTACAAGAACCGCCCAATCAGGATCTATTCTGTTACGATGTGTTTATATGAGGCATTATTAACGTCGACATGCTTCTTATAGTATTTTCTTGGAATATATATGTACTACACTACTTACTTATGCAGACCTCTACCAAAGTAATAAAATTGCTCGTTGAGATATAGCCTGCTTCAATTGGTCTAGACACTTGCATTGATAAACATATAAATAATGTATATATCTTAATACTTTAAACGCTTATTTTGTTTCAACGCTTGACAACCTTCCTCATCTACAATTCTAAAAGTGTACATGTCTTCCTCATGCCATAACTCAGAGTGTTGAATATCATACTTGACTCCTGACTGATGGGTTTGAAAGTGTAATCACAAATTGGTTCTATTCGATAAAAGGTGATAAATACTTTTTGTGCATCATGTTGAAATATATTTACAGTTTGCGCTTCTCTCTCTCTTTTATCCTGTCACCAACCGCTAAAACGACCGTGAAACAGGTTGCCTGATATTTTTTGTGTTATCCTACCACTTTTGCTTATATGGAATGCAGTTTCCCTTTTCCTGGATACTATAGGCAATGAAGCTCGGTACCAAATTTGATATCCAGTCAAATTGTCCTTATCATGCGTAGGAATAAGGAACTATTTTGACCCATTTTATTTGTACATAAATACTTAAACTGCTCTGATCTAATATTTTGACCACTAAGGGCCTTTGTCAAAGAATATCATGTCAAAATACACGTCACATTTTTGTTACATGCATTCAGCCATAAAATCAAAGAGAATATTCTCTTTGATTTTATGGCTGAATGCATGGGATTAAATGTGACGTGTATTTTGACATGATAATCTTTGACAAAGGCCCTTAGTGGTCGAAATATTAGATCAGAGCAGTTTAAGTATTTATTATTATATTAATTCCCTATTTTGGAATATTTTCTCCATTTTATTTGGACGCATCAAATGATAAATGACGTCATAATTTTTTCTGCCAAAGTTTACACAATACACAGTACAGATACAAAGGGACAATGATAAGAGAGAACATATGACACAGATCAAATAACTTTAATGAACAATTCAAATTATTCTCATTTTTGTTCTTTAAATGTTTCAAAAGAAACATTAAATGTTTTTCTTTCTTTTTAACTGAGAAATAGCATTAATTGTTTGTTCTTCTCTTTCACAACAAAAGAATCCATATGTCACATACAGTAACTGTATTCCAAATCCAGTATTGTTTGCAATGGATCGAACCAATGCAGTCATGTCTATCAGAATACATAATTATACTTGTAATGTTGTACTACCATTTGATATACTGTCTGAGAAAGGATTCTTAATTATTGCTTTGCAAACAGTGTAGATCTAGACGCAGATCAGTGTAGACCCAGATCAGACAGTGTAGACCCAGATCAAACGGTGTAGACCAAGATCATACAGTGTAGACCCAGATCAGATATCACATCAATGATCAAAGTAGACCCACATCAAACTGTAGACATAGATCGGACAACACATCTATGATCAGTGTAGACCTAGATCAAATACCACATCTATGATCAGTGTAGATCCAGACCAGATCGCATATCTATGATCAATGTAGACCCTGATCAAACAGTGTAGACCCAGAGCAGATACTACATGCTGAGGAAATATGACACTTTGTACCAGAGAACAACTTATTTATTCTACCAATTCTACCAGCCACTCACAACAGTCTTACATACAAGCTGTGCTAAATTACAGTTAAATTTCTGAGGGTGAACAAATGACCTCTTAAAATCTGCTGTCCAATTTAATTTTTCTGCGGCTGCACCAATTGATCATCAACAAATGCCTTTGGCACCAATGGCTGTTCCTTCTAGTGAATGTTTTCAGTTCCCTCATGTTGACGCAAACATTCCATCTAATCAACGGTTAGCAGAGAATCCTGCTACAGTCCAGTCAGTCATCGAATCTGAAATTGTAAATAATAAAAAAAAATCAAGCAATGTAAACTTCAAAAGCAGTGATTTAAGGTCAATATTTGCAGGTGTCACAGTAAATATCACCAACTTAAACCTTAACATTAAATAGGTTATGAAGTAATCTTCTATTTTCTGCAAAGGTCCATCAGCTAGTTTACTTTTGAATTAAATGTTATTACTGAATTGCTTAACCCTATCCTCCATAGTCAAAAGTGTAAATCACATGTACATATATATATTCAATGTGCAAATAATATCCATCTAAATAATAAAGCAGGATAATTAATGCTTAAAACACAGTCTTGAGGAAAGAAAAACAGAAAGTTGGTTGGGGATCAGCTTTCTTTGTTCTGTCATTGATTAATATTAAACAGCATTGATCAGCAAATATTCATTTGTGGTGCGTATTAATGCAGAATTGTTAACGACGCCTTTATATCACTTATGTGGACGAAATGGTTTAACCCATTTCCTCCATAAATACGCCTTTCTATGCTTCTGTAAAAGTTACTTTATGAAACCATTGTGATAAATAGAGAATTTGCTCTTGTATGAACAAATGCTCTATTTATCACAATGATCTCAAACTGCAAAATTCTAAATTTTTCCCTATTTCTACTTTATGCTCCTTCTTCTTCTTGCAATACTGGCCACATTCAACTATCTGAATATACTGCCAGGGATTGTGCTTTAAGAGGGAGATTCAGATTCATACCTTTTCGGTAGATTCATTCAAAGAGGTTGGGGCTAACAATAGCCTATGGAGGAAAGGGTTAATATGCATTTTAATATAGATATCTGATATTGATTAATTAAAAATATCTGATATTGATTAATTAGAATACAGACATGAAAATGATTTTCAGTTGAATTTTTGATATATGCTTTCAAATTCTGACTGGGCCGTGGGTGTCTATTTTTGAGGAAGAACGAGTTCCATGATTTGGTAGGCAGACAGATGGGTGCTGAAAGCTGGACAGATGGGAACTGAAAGCTGGGAAGTTCACCGTTATTCTCACAAAGAGAGAGAGACATAGACAGAGAGAGACAAATAGCTTGCCGGCATATGCGGTTCAACTGTTGGATCTAGAGGGGTTTAAAAGTGTCATGCACCCCTCTCTTTTTAGCCATCCCTGAGAGCCGGGAAATAGTTTTTTATCTGATTTTAAATGTTACCTGTTCTAACACTATCTCACTTTCTCCATCTCACTGTCTCACTTTGAAGTCTTTCTATTCACTACTTTTATTACTTTTATCCTAGCACTGACGCGCACCTGCCAATAATACGCGAAAGCGGAGATGGGCAGTATCTATAGATAGATAGAAAAAGAGACAGACAGACACAGAGAGACAGAGACAGGCAGATAGATGGAGACAGACAGAGATAGAGAGACATAGACAGAGAGAGAGAGGGGGGAGAGAAAGAGAGACTTATTATCTGCCACTTATCAGCAAAATGTCTTAATCCGACGTCCTTGGCACTTTTGAACTGCTTTTTCCAAGCTTAAGCACCAATCGACGTTTTCCAAATTCCATGTCGACACGAATTCCAATTCCAACAGTTACAAATTCAAGTGTTAGGTTTAACACAGTTAATTGCATCACAAGAAAAAGTCACTGTTAAGAAAACAGATCTAACACGAAGTCAACGAATGCTGTGTAACTCCAAAATGCGTTTGTTTGATGAATTTTGTTTTCGACAGCAACGACTGACTTCTGATCGTCTCACCTACGTTCATTTAACATGTGCGGATGTTTGTAATTTGACATGTAATGGTTTAGGTATAATTCGATTAAGAATATCTATATTCTGGCATCATATTTCTTTTTGCAGTCTTTGCTCATCTTTTTGTGATTATATAAACAATAAATGGGAGGACTATTTTTCTATAAAGCAGTAGTTCGGTCACAGTGTTCTATTCGGACACAGTTCTATTTATAGAAACAAATTAAAGAGTATCGAAAGGGTGCTAAGAAAATTAATAATTTATTCGTTTTATTTATTCAAATTTTTAAACCACATTTCTGTAAAAATATGTTCGTTTTTGGTGACAGGATAAATAGAATAACCTGTCAATTGACGAGATATGTTAAAGTTTATCCGGCTCGCCCTTCGATTTTCTACCCTCACCGAATACATTTTTACATATCCGTCAGTGACAGGTTATTCCCTATTTGTAAACAGTTTAGATTCAGATGAGAGGCCGAGTTACAGATCAGATACTTAGCAGACATATTTTATTTCAGTTCGATAAGGGTTTAAGTGATGGACAGGTAATTCAACAGCTCCCCTGGAAAAAGAATAATTAAAGAAAAATACATATTTTAAGTATGTAACGCAGAAAATCAATATCGATGAGTAAATAGGACAACTAATTCCCTTATCTTCACGTTTTCTTCAAATTTATTCCTCGTGTGTCGTTAGAATTTAGAAGATGAGTCGGCACTATTGTTTTTCAGTTCAATTCTGTGTAAACACCGTAAATACGGCATACGCTTGATTAGATACGACTAGACAGGAGACAAGTCGTTTTCCACTTAATCAAAACTCTAACCAGCCTTTTTGTGCTCCCAAGTATTCAGCATAATACGTATATATATGTTTGCCAAGTGGTTTCCAAATACATGTACGAAAAGTAAAACAGGTATAGTTTTGGTTTGGGCTACTTTGCTTATAGACTTATATGAGTTCCAAATGTTCATCAAACCAAGAATGAAGTCCTAATTCAATTTAATTGAAAAGCTGCTTAAGCAAGGATATAGATACCATAAACTAAGAAAACCTTTCTCTAAATTTTATTATCGAAATCGAGTACAAATTTAATCTCAAGGCGCTCCTGCGACACTGTATTTAACATCCTGAATTTTATGGTGATGTGATTTACAAACTTCGTAAAAGTATTGAACATACCCATTTTCTCACTTTGTTCATCAAATATACAAAACATTAATTAAAAAGGGATATGATCCTATAGTACTACAACATACTGCATGTCTGGTTGCCAACCCTTTTACAGTTGGCAATCACGCTGGCCTCTTCGTATGTACGCCGACAAGAACGGTTTAGTACTCTATGAAAGCGACCTCTTAAATCCGGAAACGGAAGACGGACGTCGGATATCTGTACTATTTCGTTTTTGTAGTACCCTTTATTACTTTTATACAGTTACTCTGTTTGCAGCTCAATCATTGAGTAATCTAGCGATAGGTGGATACAGCTTGTTTCACTTAAATGTTTTCGTTTTACATGCACTTTACCACTGTATTTGCCATGGGTTGTTGTAGATTAGTCAAAGAGGGATACGTTTATGTTCACTGTTTATCGTTTAGGGTTGGGATGGAATAAGTGTGAGGTTAGGCGCCCCTTAACCGGTTTAAACCCCAGTGACTTTTTTCACTGACCGTTCGAATGCGGTTCTTTCATATTCCCCCTATTGTATGTTTGTTTTGTCTTTATGCGTCGCTTTATGTTTTTGATAGTTATGTACATTTGCTGTGTTTTCTTGTGTTGCTGTTTCGGCGGCTGTTTGTTCTGTATGTGGTGTTTCCTGAATGACTCATATTTGTACTTTTAAAGATATTATTGGAGGAAAATCTATTCTAAAATCCAAAGCGGTCTACTCGTAAGCATCGTTATATTCGTCGTAGGCATGCATTTCTGTAGTCATTCATTACACTTTAAATTTTGGATTCAAACTACAAGGATGTTTACTAGCAATGAGTTTAAACGGATTTCATGACATACTCTCCCAGTTCACCCAGAATGTGTGAATAATTTGGATCCGAATGATAGGTCGTGCTACTTGTTGCAGATGAGCCCCGTGTCACATTGTCTGTTAGCTTAAAACTGATTCGTTGCTGGGTTGGACTACCGGATGGGATTTTTTTAAACATTTAACGAAAGTATGTACGCATGCAAATCAAATAATTATAATATTTATTTTTGTCCTGCTGTAAACTGTGGTACCTTCTAAAACTCTCATGAAACCTCTGATTGGTTAGCCCTTAAGTCGAATAAAATAACATCATGAATATCAATTATATTTAAATCGTCATTTCGCCACCAAACAATGTACTACGACTACTCTTTAGAACTGTCTCTTCGAAACGATTATGAAGAGTGAACACAGTATAGGGTTTGGTGGAGTTGTTCTCGAAAATGTTGAAATTAACACATCTTATATGGGTCTCTGCCTATAATGGTAAACTAACACATAAACGTTTGGCCATAACAGAAACTATAGAGTCAAATAGATATTATTTCATAAGCAAACAGAGCAGAGGCGGCCTATAGGGATATACTCTTATCAGGCAACACCTATAGCATACACATTCATACACATTTATCATTCATAGGCATTACCAATCTGTCACTGTTTTATCAATACGCCGGCTTACGCATCCAATACACCACACACAGACAGTATCATTGCTACAAGTTCTAAAATAACCGCAAAACAGTCATTGCAGTTCAATTTGACAGACTGCAGACGCACTTGTCATTCACATGCGCTAGATCCATTGAAACGGCACTTAGTAAGACTAGACATTACATTATGTACAATGTAATACAATTTTACTGACAAATTCAAGCTATTTGCGTACCACACAACATATTGTAGACTATGGTCGAAAACACGTCTAAGAAACGTTGCATACAAATTAAACATCCATATGAGATTTTCGTTCATTTTTCATCGAATACAGTAAACCTCTAAACCGGACGTTCAATTTAGTATGAATATCGGTCTTGAAGACAGGTGGCAGCTTAATGCGAGGTGAATGTCATGTAGAAAGCTGTTCTAAGAGTTTTCAACATGAATTTCGCCCTACATTAAGTAGCCACCTGTCTAATCTAACTTATTCTCTACTACATTTCCGGTTTAGACAGGTTTTACTGTATGTAACTAGCGGTGTTTTATCACTGATAACGTATTACCGTTCACTGTACATTTAATGCAGACAAATCAAAAATAACTAAACACTCCCCTGAGGAATGACCTCAACGGATATGTCTAACCACGTTCATTGACACGAATTATATACGTCTGTGGCATTCGGTCGTGTACAGTAAAATCCCTCTTAACCGGACGTAAACAATAGTATAAATATCGGTCTTGGAGACAGGTGGCAGCTTAATTTAGGGTGAAAGTCATGCAAGAAGGATCCTCTAGGAGCCATCTACATGGCTTTCACCCCGCAATATGAAGCCAGCTGCCTAAAAGTATCTAAATTCTTCTCTTCTAGAATTTCTGTACAGAGGGATTTACTGTTTATTGTTAATAACTTATTACCGTAGCTTAATATTAAATATCAAATCTTTCAATTGCATTTACCTTTTATAGCATAATGTAGTCCATCTACATGATTATAACAAAACAGTGTACATATCTGTAACATAAAAATATTATAATACATTGTAGTTACATATATAAAAGTGTATGTTAGCATATATACCCTTGGTCGTCAAAACAAGATTTTGGGGTCGCCACTAACGTCACGCACACATTGAACTAGTTCGATTATACATGGTTGAATTATTGTATATTGGGTTTACATTTCATTACGTTGTTTGTTTCTCATTTCTTATCCTAGGTGAGAGCTATGCACGGCATATATCAGTCCAATTAAGGTGAGAGCTATGCACGGCATATATCAGTCCAATAAAGGTGAGAGCTATACACGGCATATATCAGCCCAATAAAGGTGAGAGCTATGGACGGCATATATCAGCCCAATAAAGGTGAAAGCTATGCACGGCATATATCAGCCCAATAAAGAAATTAATTTGATAAATTAGATGAAACAGTCAGCAGACGTAATTACTATAATGACCTGATAGGTCGTATCATATATAGTTATTCTGTCCATGCCGGAGCATGTGGTGCATGTATTATGAACTAGTTCAAATCGAGGCTAAGACTCAATAAAACAGTCTACAATTTTCTCGTTTCGCATCGCTGCTTTTGCTTTCGAAATAAAGCTTTTGAGCTTATAGGCTTTATGAGGTGGTCGTAAAAAGTCGCGCCGTACTTAAATTCTCACTGTCGTCATATCTTGTGGCTATTGGGTATTATAAATTCCAATGCTTTTAGTTATGAAAAAACAACGCTTAAGCCGGTGATAAGAGGGGTGTGAGTAGTGCTGCACTGCTCATGAACAGACGCGATAAAGACGAGTTTTTTTTTCTTTTGGCATTGCTGCTTTTACTTTCGAAGGACCTCGTACTTTAAGGATTTATTTACTAGTCAAATATTAACATATGGTGTTCTTTCAATGAAACATATTCCACCATAAACTACACCAATACAAATTAGTACCCTCGATAGCACTGATGAACTTATCTTTAGGGATATATTTATTGTAAAGAACCGAAAGAAATTGATGACCACTATAATCTCATTGAAATGGTCTAGACAGATTTACGCTAACTGCTGGAAATAACTAACACGTTATTTAGTTTTCGTTCAACTATTTCACCACCGAACTGGCCGGAATACAGCTCATAGGGTTTAACTGCAATTGCAGAATCACGAGTACCTACCGAAACAAACTGGAACCAAATGACCCCAGGTACTGTATAAATACATTTAGGCATAAGGGAAAGCAAAACAATTATAATTAGAAAGTACAACAACACGTTAAACGCTTATCTTAAATTTATTTCACAACTTCAATTATTTACACTTCTACAAATCCAAATAAAAGTTTATATTGGCATATGTTCAACGACAGGACACAGTCCAATATTTACGTCGCTAAATTGCGTATCTTAAAATTGCACAGGTTATGCAATGTGCTGAATTAATATTATCAAGACCTTATATTTTAATAGCGAACTCTACACGACACAATTTCCGTTAGCTTCCTGTCTTTCGTGACACGAGACCGTATTTTTTCATTTCCGTCGTACGTTCTTGGTCCGAAGTTAACGACTTTGTTAGACCGCCGGAATTTATCCGGTCAATGTGCGAAGGGAAATTTCCGAAAGTGGGGGATCGAAAGCAAACGTAGCAATGCGAAGCGAAACATTTGCAGATTCGGTTTTATTGAGTCTGTTCATCAATATTCATTCAAAATGCAACACTACTCACACCCCTAGCACCGGCTTAAGCAGTTATCAATTTTCAAAACTACATGTAATAGCATCGAAACTAATGATCCCGAATGACTAGAAAATATAATGACTCTTATCTGCCACGCTAGTTGCTTCTCGTGTGTTTTAGCGATCTTGTCAATGATGACGGAAAAAGAATTGTGTTTCTCGAAGAGAAAATAAAAGCTTTAAAGAAGATGGACCAAGGTAATCTGGCTTATAGAGTTGCAGCGTACATTGGCGTGGGAAAACACCAAATATAGTTGCTTAGAAAAAAGAAAGACAGAACTGATTGACAACGAGAACACCGCAAAACCTAACAGCAAAAGACGACGATATCCTACGGGTTATGAAGACGTCAACAACGTGACAATTGCATGGTGAAATATATCGATGGAAGAAGAATCAATTTAACGGAGTCTCTCATACAAGTCAAAGCATTATAGTTTGCCGCATGGGGTAGAACAGTGATGATTTCAAGGCGTCGGAAGGATGGCTGGAATGTTTTAAGCAGGGGAACAATTGGTTGTATGGAGAGATATCCGGAGAACGCGGAGATGTAAATATCCAAACTGAGTGACATTTGCTCTAGGTATAAGCCGGACAATATTCGTTATATGGACGAGTCCGGATTGCTTTTAGGGACACCTTTAGACATATATTTAATTTCAAATCGGACGAGTGTGCTGGAGAATAAGTTCCAAAGAGAGAGAGAATCACAGTGTTATTGTGTGCAAGTGCTACAGGGGAGAAATTCAAACCATTAGTAATTTGCAAAAGTAGAGAGCGAAGATGTTTCAAAAATGTTCCGATTTGCCTGTTCATTATTACTACAGTTCCAAAGCATGGATGAATAGCAGTATTCATGTGGACTGATAAACTGAATCATAAAATCAGATCACAGGACAGACATGTACTAATGTTTGTAGACAATGCACTATGCCGTCCAGAAGAGAAACTGAGCAACACTGAAGTGCAGTTCTTCGACAAACAACTGCGTACACACAACAAATGGACGAAGGAATTATCCAGCCTACACAACTGAAATTCAGAAAACGTCAGGTATGTATCATTCTGTTTCTATGTGTGAATCATGTGTCAGACATTTGTAAACAGTATAGACATCTCCCTCCAAATCATTTAAAACTTCAGCATCGAAACGGTTAACTCATGTTGAAAACACTTTTCCATAGATGGCACATATGTACCCTAATTTTATTTTGACATTTGTACTGTAATATAAACAGCATGAAATCATATGAGACACTGAGCATTTCAGTAGCTGATATGGTTCCAATCTGTTGCATTGTCTATAAAGATCTTAAAGGTTTCTGCTGACATTCTCAGTTTCGAATATATTTTTCGAATGTAGGAAAAAATGCCACTGGAAGTATGTATGTCTGGTTTATCATCTAAGTGTTTTGATTTACAGTGGCATTTCTTCCAGTGGCATTTTTCCAGTGGTATTCTTTCCGCACACCTATTTTTCAGTTACAGTACATGATTCGGGAGTTGGAACGACAGCCGACACTTCATGGGTCATAGCCCCTCAAACAGATCTCTATTCTCAACGCCATCTGCTGGTAGAACAGCTGGTGGAATGAGGTTGAACAGGGAACAATATCAAAGTGGTCCGCAAAAGTGGGTCTTGATTTTACTACTTTTTCATTTATAATTGGCATCATTGAAGCTCCAACTGTGACCGATGTTGATGATGAATTGATGTTAACGATACTCCACTGGCTGTTCTTAAAGTGTCTCGTGAAGTGCTTAGTTGTGCATTCAGTGATATTCCATCCATAGATGAAGATGTTGCTACCTGTAGTGTAGATTCAATTGACTGGGTTCACCCAGTGGGACGTTTGAAGAATATTCTTAATCCAGAATGTGTTATTGAGGAAGAGTGTGATACAAATGACAGTTGTGAGAAGAAATGTGATGAGAATCTGCCTATTGTTTTTAGATGTCTATGGAATGGCTACAAAACTAAAAAAACATGTCTTTTCTACAGGGAATACAAACCTACCTCAGCTTCTGGTCGGCATTGATCATGACTTTTCAGCTACTGCGGCCAGAAAACAGAAGTAAACCATCCTACTTAAAACCTGTATAAAATCGGCCATGAGTAACACACATACATATACATAAACATTATCGACCCCTTTACAGTCGATCGCTACGCTTTCCTCTTTGCTTGCACGATGACAGGCCGAGGGTAGTACTCTATGATGGTATACTCTTAAACCCAGAAATGGGATGAGCTTACCAGACTCATGTATTACCTTTTCTCTGTCGTGCCCTTAACGGCTTCCCTGCAGTTGCTCTGTCTTCAGCAAAGTCATTGAGTACATATTTGACGGACTTTCGCAGTTGTTATGCTATGTTTTACATTTTGTACTGTGATTACTGTCTTCTATGTTGTGGGGAAGTCCGGCGGGGATACCTTTATTTACAATGTTTGTTTAGCTAGGGTGACTTTGAGATAAGTGTGAGGTTAGTACGTCCGTAAACCGGTTTAAACCCCCAGTGGTGATTTTGGTACTGACCATGCCAAGGCGGTTCTCTCTTTGTCACCCTTACTTTTGTTTGTCTTGTGTCTTTGTACTAGTGTTTTGTTCATGTTTATCTCTGGTGCTCGTGTAGTTGTTGGTGTTTTCTGTGTTCTTCTCGTGTGTGTGTGTGTGTGTGTGTGTGTGACATGTTGTCTATTGATGTGTTGGTGGTGATTGCGTCTTGTATGTGACTTTCTACTGTATGTGTGTGTATGAGTATAAATTGCTATGCTTTCTTTGGGTGTCTTCGTTATGGTAGCGTTTTGTGTGTGGCTTTTCTTGCTTGACCTCTGACCTGAATAGTCATCGAGTACATGCCTACGATGTCAAGTTTATTCTTTTTCAAACAAAACAGTTGTGTATGATTAATATCCACTAGTAATTGTATTTTCTTGCGATTGATCTTTTAAATGTCGGTGTAGAAGTGTTTCAAATAGTTTTCCCGTACATTTTTAAATCATGACGTCATTTACATGATGACGTCGCTTGTTTACTTCTAATAGCGTTCATTTTTAAATCATTTTCATTTTGGCATACATCGTTATGCATGTTGTGGTGTTGTCTGGAGGGGGAATTTGATTTACATTTTGACTTTGGTGAAAGTGGGATAAGGACGAGGTTGGGTACCCGTAAACCAGGTTTAAGTCCCCCAGTAGCCCTTTTTTTTTATTGTTTTTGGCTGCTGACCGTTCCAAGGCGGTACTCCTGCTTTCAGCCTACGGTCTATTTTGTTGTTTAATATGCTTAATGTTTAATGTGTTTCGTCTTGATATGCGTCCTGTTATGTTTTGTCTTGTGGCTTTACCGTTTCTTGTTAGATGGTGTTTGGTGCGGTGTCATTCCGTGTGTGGCTCTCCCTGTTTGACTATTTTTCCATATTTACTACTTTTTCATTAATACATGAACTGATTTGGGCGAGTCATGAATACGTGAAATGGTTTAGATGAGCTAGAGTCTGTATTAAGAAAAACCTTGTCATATGTAACATTTTTCAAGAAGTCAATTGGAAGGACACATCTGACAGTCTCGACTGTAATTTGGCTGTATAACTGTATAATCTGATCTATTTCACTAGAATTGTTTTTTTTATACAAAAACTCATGTCTCCCCCAGCGTGTGGACAAAATTTTCCAAAGTCCCATAACTCTGCAGAAAATCACAGAACTGGAAAAGGAACTTTGCACAACTAGGCATGGTGCTGATCAATTCTATGAAGTTTCATGAAAATCCAATAGAAGATTTTTGGGGAAACCCCGCGGACAAATTATTCCCGTAACTCTGCAAAAAATCGTCAAACCGGAAAAGGAATAAGATATGCACAACTAGGCATGGTGCTAATCAATCCTATCAAATTTAATGAATATCCGACGGTTAACGGTTTTGGAGAAACCATGCAAACAAAATTTCCATGTAAAATTTTCAAAGGCCCATATCTCTGCAGAAAATGGGAGGGAATAACTCAAATATTACTGAAGCCAGAGTTATGATACGTGTGCATAACACTTCTTTCCACCATGCTCTTTCCATACATGAAATGTCATTCCATTAGCATCAGTAGAACAGGAATTATTGATTGCACAAAAAATGTAACAAAGGGCAATAATTCCAAAAGTATTGGAGCTAGAGTTATGGCCCTTATACATAACGTTGTCGTCAGGACAAGAAAAGTGAATAATTTCCCTTGAATTGTAAACATGCCATTGAATTGTGACCTTGGCCTTTGAAGAATGTGCCTGAATCCTGATGGCTGCATATTGCCTTGTTATGGAGAACATTTGTACCACAGCATTTTGAAATCCAAAGGGTTTAGGAGATATGGAGCAGATACGAAGAATATGGCTAAAACCATTTGACCTTTAATTGTTATCTTAACCTTTGACCCATGTGCCTGAATCGAACGCTCTGCACATCGTCTTGTTGAGTCGAACATTTGTGCCAAAGCATTTTGAAATCCTTCCATATCTGTGAGAGACATGGAGCGGACACGAGTGTGACAGATAGACGGACGAACAGACAGACGGACGGACAGGCAGACGAAAAACTCGACTAAAAACAATATGTCTCCCCATTATAAATGGGGGAGACATAATTCCATCAGCAAAGTGAACAGACCACGATAAGATGGTGGCTAAAACAACATTCGTCTGCTCTCTTTTCAAAGGTGTAGAAATGCGTATTTATGGAGTAAAGGGTTAAAGGACAATTGGACATGGTATAAGTTTCACGTATATATCTACATTAAACTCTAATCACGGCAACCTATAAGGTGAAGTGTAAGAATATAACAGTTAATGTGATATGTTTTATTATAAAACATACCAATAATACTATTGTACTGTTTACTACCAATCCGTCATAGTATTAGGACTGCGGCTGTAAACAATGAACAGTTAGGACATGGGACATTATATGTATTATGTCACTCACTAATACTAACGCCAATCATGTTGTAACTCATAATGCTCAAATCCCAACCATATGCTGAAAGTGATATTTTGAAATGGTTAAAAAATCACGGAGAAAGTGTAAGTCTAAAATACATTCAAAACATACACGAGTCTGTATATAATTGTTAGGCATATGTGTCTCTCAACAAACATTATTTGCACCCAGTACGCAACATTGCGAACGGACAATAGAAGTGGGTGAAGCTAATGTGCAGAGGTCCGTGAATTTATGCTGATATTATACATTTAAATACCGATGAATCACGTCAGCATAGTATCGACTGGGACACTTTTATAATATTCTAGAACAGTAATTATTATGAAATAGCTTTAATAAATAGAAACGTAAATTCCAATTTCCTAATGCAGCCTATGATAACGTTGTCTAGACATATGTTTTTATTACTGCAATATAAAACAAAATTCAGGCTGCTGTCACACGCAAGTCCACAGCAAGCTCAGATTTGTTCTGGCATGTACGTCTTGCTGATTTCCTTAGATCGTTTTTCATCTGTTTTGTGAGTCAGAATTTCATTAGCACGTCATCGAGGATGTTTTAGGTGCAATGTTGGACAGTAAATTTGGTAGGGTGTCTGAATAAGGTTTGCCTCGTATAAACATGCAAAAGATTCACACTTAACCCAAGTATTATTGTCCTAGCCCAGAGCGCAATATTGTTGGCCTTTGAAATCAATTTCGACTAATATTTTGCGATGATTTCCGGAGAAGGAGTATAAATACATTCAATGTATTATTAACGAGCAATTTGGTTTATTGGAATTGAAAATGATACAATTTATAAAATGGAACTAACTTAGTTTTAGTTTTCGCACTTACATTGTCCCTATTGGGGTCATATGTTTGTCATCTTCAATCAATGCCAGCTGATTTTCAGAGTGTAATTTCTTTAAAGAATAAGTGATATGTCAGTCATTTTGAATGATAATGGAGTGCCAATTTCCATCTGATCAGTCTTCACACATTGAACATGTTTGGAAGGATACATGTCCTTATTTAATCACAGCGCTTGTACTGAGTTGCATAAAAACATAATATTTTATAATTAACCCGTTCAGTACTAATACGTGGAAATCCAGTCATGGTATGACACCAAACACCACCAAACACGAAGCAACACAATTCACAGGGGGACCAATTCGTGGCTGTAGATGGTCTAAAAAGTAAAAGAAAAATCGATTGGGTCGATTTAGTGTTATATTATATACAAGGGGTCTAACTAAAAATATATACATGTACATTGTATTGTTTTTTCGTAATCGTGCTGTTTAGGCGGTTGTGTGTTTTGTATGCGGTGTTTCATGTACTTTTGAGATAAGTATGAGGTTAGGAAATCCGTAAACCGGTTTAAATTTCAGTGGTGCTTTTGCCATTGACCGTTCCAAGGCGGCACTCTCTTTGTCACCCTTGCTTTTATGTTTGCTGGGTGTCTTTGTGCCTGTGTGTTTGTGCTTTTGTTTGTGATTTATATTTTCGGCTTTTAGACACGGATCTTATTAATTTGAACAGCGTAGTAGTAGTACACGATACTCAGTTTGCTATGAAGCGTGATTTGTATGGTATTGTATGCAGTTTAGGTATCCAATACATTGTCGAAAGTTTATGTTGTGTTATTATCATATCAGCACTGGATTGGATACATTTTTAACGTATTCATATATTATATGTTCATATTTAGAGACACCATTGTCTAATATTGTGCTAGTGAGTTCTTGGTCCAAACCACCCACATTATATAGTCGTCAAACGATTAATACATTGTTTGATGCTTTACCAGCTTGAACAAACACAAATTTAGAATGAAACTCTTGTATACCTTTCTTAAGTTAGCAAACTGATATATTAGGTTTACGCAGAAGAAGGGGATTGTTAGATGTGTATATCAATTATGTTTGAAATAAGTTTAATCCATCCCGAGCGTGGATTTATGTCGGCATGTTTTCGGCAACACCATTATTCAGAGTTGAATAGCCCATTAGTGTTTAACTGTAGAGTTAACCTAGTAGGCTTAAAATTGGTTAAGTATTTTAAATGAAAAATAGTGCATACCCCGATGAGAGGGCTCCTCTATAAGCCCTCTGATCTAGGTTCACATTGTTTGCAAATGACATGGCATGGGGAACACGTGTATGCATATCTGAATGACAAGCTCCCAGTGCTGATCGCCTACATTGACCTTTATTAAATATTTTTTTATGAATATCGATACCTCATGGGAAAAGACATAAAGGGGTAATAAAACCTATCGATGTAATTATCATATTCTATGTAGTCAGTGATGTTAGATGAGCCAACGTTTCAGGATATTACAGCAGGCACCATGTACCTTAAATGAAGTAATTTTCATGTCAGTCAATTATTTTAATACTTAACGTTTGTATTATGTAGCAACACATCAAACGATGAAACTATGCTGTAAGTACAAAGCTATAAAGATCGATCAACACAGTGCTTTTGTGTGTGGTTTATGCCAATGCCTTATATAGATCGTTGATGCATTTGTTCGATTCACTGCATTTCGTTCAACCTTTCGTATCTACACATCTTATACTCATATAAATAAGTTGATTTACAGTGTTTAGATTTCCCCTACGGACATTCGTGATTGCCGTGATTGTTCATCCGGCATCACGGCATCGTTGAACCCAAATCACCCATTTCCGTATTAGTGATTTATTTAACAGTAAAAAACATTTTATCTTCAAAAGATAAATTGCATTAACCTGTGTAATATTGTGCACACTTGTCAACGTTGTATGTAACATACATTTTGATATATATTGCAGGTAACATAATGAAGTTTAATATGTATCTAAATACTACATATTTAATAATGATATGATATCGTGTAATATATATTTTTCTGAAATAAACGATGTTATGTTACATACATATCCGGAAAAGGGTATCTGAAAACTCTAGTGTCGGAAGATCGGCATTACTTCATCCAGATATATTGGAGTAAGCACATTTATTGATACATTCTTTAAGTAATGATTTGTAATAAGTCTAGACACACATTTATAAACATTAAATATATTACTTTTGTGACTAATGTGCATTCAGTCGCAGTGACGGAATTGTGTAATCTTATCATGGTCAGAAATAAATGTGATTTTCTTTTCTGTGTACATTTGAGAAGGAATATGTCGATGGGGAAACAAGCATCGGCTCAAGGATGTATGAAATAATATAGTATTTGTACTATACATTTATGATAAATAAGCATTCTAACATGTTCGAATAGAATTCGGACGGTAATCTAACTCGACTTTATTAAGTACCTACATCGAAAACGGGGGTCCTAGAAAATATTTGGTTAGAAACAGAAAACAATTTATAAAGGTAATAGAATTACTCTACATAATTATATAGTATATTATTTATGATATATAATTACAAATAAAAAAAAACATTAAAGATTTGTCAAACGTTCAAACCAACGGTAATCTGATTCGACTTGTCCGGCCACTGCATGGCGTAAATAATCTGATTCGACTTGTCCGGCCACTGCATGGCGTAAATAATTTGGATAATAATACAGAAAGACATTGAAATGTATACACAAACGTCCTAAATTTCCAAAGGTAATTTTGAACTCCAGTCTACCGATTGATGTAGGTAAATGGTGTCCTGCAGTAACCAATTTGCGTACACGGATATAATTGAGTAACTGCCCTGTACAGCTATCTTGTTTTGGATGCTATTACCTGTGTAAATTGGGTCTCACGACCTGATGTGATGCAAAAAGCGATCTTACAACACTAGTTTAAACGTTTATTGTATCGTAATCCTGACTGTCTCCAGACAGTGTCTATGTTGCTATTATCATACTGGGATTATGTCACAGACTGCAAGTTACAAGTAATCAGAATGACTGTCTTTAAACCTCTATATTGCAGCACACTATGCTTAGTGGTCGACCTCGTTACAGTTGGGAACAAGTACAATTGCTGTACATATACAGCAAAGTGGATATGTGCAGCGGCAAAACAAAACTTACCATTATGTAAACCTCATTATTTGATTAATAGGTTTTAAATGATATTTTGAGTGAAGTGTATAGTGTTTATTACTTGAACATTGAAAGCAAAGTAGTTTTAAACAGTAAAGACACTGGTAAAATACCATTTTATTTCGAGTAAACTAGTATACGAAAAGCTAGTCTTCTGATATGAATTGATTATGCTAGGAAAAGCTTCTAAATAATACAGTAGAAAAGGAACACTTTTGGTGTTGATAGCATAATTAAAACTACAGTTTGTTTTTCAGAAAAACACATGTCTCCCCCCGGTACCCGTCCCCGCACCCAAAAGAGGAATAAATTCACCCCCTGACACCCTCTACCCTGGCACCCATAAGAGGAATAAATTCATATGTCAAAATAGTATTGGAGGAGTTAGCTGCACAAGACTTTTTCGCTATTACTCTATATAAGCAAAAACTCCAAAGGGTCATAACTTCTGTCAAAATTGTTGCAGCCAAAATTCCAAACCACCTGACCATCATCACATATAGCTGGTTCATATGTAAAAGTTTGAAGTAAATCCCTCCAATAGTGTACGAGGATTATTTCGCTATATATTCTATACAAGGAAACTCGTGTTGGACATATATTCTATATAAGGAAAATAGTGTTGGAGGAGTTAGCTGCACAAGATTATTTCGCTATAAGGAAAAACTACAAAGGGCCATAACTCTGTCAAAATTGTTGCATCCAAAATTCCAAACCACATGACTATCCTCACATATAGTTGGTTCATATGTAAAAGTTTGAAGTAAATCCCTGAAATAGTGTAGGAGGAGTTAGCTGCACAAGATTTTTTCGCTATATATTCTATATAAGGAAAATAGTGGGGAGACATAACTACTAAGTAAATGACAATGACGGGCATTAGTTGTTTGTACTTGATAAAGGTAGAAGCTTTTTATAAAACCCATGACTCATTTTTATCCTTGATGCACATGTCGACCTAGTAAAAGTATTCTGAAAATCGGTGATCCTTCGAAAGCAATTTAAAGTAGAAAAGTAAAATTGCAGACTCGGTTTTATAGAGTCTGTTCATGAGTAGTAATTAAAAGTGCAACACTACCCACGCCCCCTAGCACCGGCTTAAGCAGTATTCAACTTTAAAAACTAATAACATCAAAACTAACGATCCCGAAAGACCAGAAAAAAAGAAAGAAAATATAACAAGTTTACATTGGGTTAATGAATAATATATATGGATGAACTTAATTTTGTGAAAGGAACTAAGGACCTATCCTTCTCTGAAGAGTAGCAAAGGGAAATGAACAACAAATGTTCCTCATGAAAGCATGTGCTAAATCGAGAATGATTAACATTTTCTCCGTTTATCTATACAAACGTTTAGTTTTGGTTAATATTTTATTGAATAAATCATTTAGAAAAATAGATAAAAACTAATTTTCACTGATATTAGTATTGGTAACTGAGATGTACAGTATTTCTTATATAATTATCTTTAAATTTAGCAGACGATAATGGCCTGAGTTTACTGTACAACGATGTTTAAATGTATATGTGGGAGAAAAAGGTTAAAAATAAACATTTGAAACAATATAATCTACACAAAGAAAATACAGGTAACATATGTTTGTTTTAAAAAGCACTTATAACAAAAGAACAGTGTAATATACAAGACTTTGTGCCATAAGTTAACAACTTGAAAACCTGCAATGAGACTGTTAATATAGAAATAAGTGAATTATTTAATATTCTCAGAACTAAGTAACTTTTATTTCTAATGCAAATATTTTTGACATTAGTTTTCTAGGAACTACGGATATTTTACATATATTATTCTGAATTGGCTAACAGTGCATGTTCTGACATGATGACTCATAAAGAAATTATTAACTTACTGGTCAAGCTATCATGACCAAACATTACAGATTTACAGGTTCATATGATATTGAATAAGTATTGTCCATTTGGTATTACTAATGTTCATGCCACATTCCTCAAAGAAATAAATTGTCAAAAATTGCCGTAACTGATATAATAGGTCAAGTGATCTTGGGACTAAATTCCAAGGTGCACAATGCCATATGATGACAAAGTAGTATACAAAGCTTGAGAAAGATTCATAGAAAGATGACCGAGTAATGCTCCGGACAAAACCAGACAAACCGATGAACGGACAGACAGACTGGTCAACAGACATTGTGATTAAAATATAATAAAAGTTAAATAAAAGTTAAAACCGTGGGAACAAACATTAGCATTTTGCACATAATTTAAAAATGAATTGCAACTCGTTGTGGTTGAATAGTTACTGGGTCGTTATTCTGGCGCCTCATTCCAAATAGTCATGTACAGTTTATAAACACAAACATGGAATTACTGTTAATCGCCTTGTTAATGAATCATATTTTGATGAATTTCAGATCTTTGCTGAAGGAATCGGTAACCGAATACCAAAATACTTCATTGCGACTTGGGTGTATATAGTACAATATACACGCACACACAGTGCATCAGATCTTAACTGATGCAAACTATTTTATCTTTTTCAGACACTATATCTATGTCTTGCTATATTCTGCTATACATGTACTTATATATGTACATATGCATTTTAACACCATGGCAAATAGAATAGACACAGATTCGACACTCGTGAACGATCAGTCTGATCAGGGACTGCTCTATTTGCTTAAGAAAAATAAATCCGATATGTTTTTATCATGTCGCTATATAGCTCAATCATTGCTATTTGTTCTTAATCTATTTGCTCGGTATGTTTCTTGTTTGATAAGTATGTTTGCTCATTCATAATTGTTCGGTATACTTATTGGTTGGAAGGTGTGTTTCCTTAATTGTTTCTTATCACAATACAATTCCAATCTAAAAATGAACAAAGGTTTTATTTTTTACTTCATGCCTTGACTTTGCATTTTCCACAACTTTGGATACTTACTAACATCATTCCCTATATTTGACTATTATAATACGGCATATACTGGTGTTGAAAGCTTATTTATCATCTAATCAAAAACATATGTTTATTGATTTATTTCTGCGTATACTGGTACTTTTCATTCAATCATATAAAATGGCCATTTATATACCTTTGAATTCAAATTCGGTTGGACTAAATTTTGCGTAAAAATGACTTTATTCTATAATGGGGCCAAAACGATCAATCCCGAAACGGATTGGGACAAAATTGTTCATAACAAATAAGCTCTTCCAGGCAGAAAGTAAAACTGAAACTCCAGTGCCAAAAGAGTAGGTCATGCCAAACCATTATATACTCTGTGCTGCGGCACAACAGCAGCACAATTAGTATTCCGTTTCGCTTGCGAGAAAACGGGAAAATTCTCTTTGATTGCGTCCTCTTCAGCCCATGCACGGAAAGGGGTATTTGTATTAAGGCATATCTGTCGAATTGAATTCTCACCAATAACTCCTGCCTCTGATCGGCCTTCGAGTACATGCTATCAATGTCCGTTTGTTTTATTTCCAATATAAACAGTTATATCTTAGGAATATCATAAGAATCTTTTTTATTAGAGATGAACACGCGCAGTCGGAGTTCGAAATACAACGTTCGCAGTTCGACATAAGAACTGGGGGCCGTCTCAAAGTGGTCTCCTGTCTCCATATCATGACAGCTTGCATCGTGCCGACAATACAATACAGGTAACAACAGTAAGGTAACAACAGTAAAATCCCTGTACACCGAATACAAGCGGTTTTACGCAAGCGTAAGATGGCTGCGTTAAACACGTTTAAGTAGATAAAACGGAGAGCATTATTATGTCTCCCACCACATAGTGGTGTGGGAGACATATTGATTTACTAATTTCCGTCTGTCTGTCTGTCTGTCCGCCCGTCTGTCACTAAATCCTGTCCGCCCTCTAACTCTAAAGTTCTCATCCGATCTTCACCAAACTTTATAAAAATGTTAATCGCTATTAAATCTAGGCCAAGTTTGATATCTAACACAATTGTTTTAGGAACTTCAGAGTTATGGCCCTTGATTTATCCAAATTTGGCATTTTTAGCATTGTCCGCTCTCTAAGTCAAAAATGTCTCGTCCAATCTTCACCCAACCTTATAAAAATATTTATGCCTAAGCCAAGTTCAATATCCAGCAATATTGGTTCAGGAACTTCAGAGTTATGGCCCTTGAATTATCCAAATTTGGCCTTTTTGGCTTGTTCGCTCTCTAAATCAAAAACGTCTCATCCGAACTTCACCGAACCTTTTAAAAATGCTCATGGCTATATAATCTAGGCCAATTTCAATATCCATAAATATTTTTTCAGGAACTTCATAGTTATGGCCCATGGTTTATCCAAAGTTGGCCTTTTAGCCTTGTCCGCTCTCTAAGTCATAAACGTCTCATCCAATCTTCACCAAACCTTATGAAATGTTTATGGCTATAATATTCATAGTTTAATAATCAGCAAAATTGAACTAGGCACTTTAGAGTTATGGCCCTTGAATAATACAAATTGGCCTTTTTAGCCTTGTCCACTCTCGCAGTCATTTTTTTGGCATTTGTAGAGCTTATCATAGCTTCATTGTAAAGCAGCTGATATAAAACCTCCTAAAATTCCACAAACAGGAGCAGGTGGGAGATATATGTTGTTGGTTTAAAACAAAATAGAAAAAAGCTCTAGTTTAGTAAATTTGATTATGCAAGGACAAAGTTCTGACCAAAGACGATCAACTGACTTCTGAAATGTTCCAGCTGCTATTGCTTTGGTTTTTAGCATTTATAATAACCTTTGTAAATAGTCTGGATCAAGATGAGACGCCGAGTAATTTGACACTTCATCAGGTTCCAAAGTAGTTTTCACTCTGACATTTGTTTTTGAAAAGATATGGAAGAGTTTATTTTGTAGCAGACGACAGCATTTGTAGACATTAATTGCTCAGAGTGCAGAAGGTACATGAATTTGGAGTACATTATGCTGGACAGCAAATAACCTGCAAATGACCTGCATAATGTTAACAACACACCAAATATCAAAGTGTTGGGCATTAGTGAGGCTAAGTGAGCAGAGTGAAAACTATTGCAGCTGTATTTTTCTGGAGTGTAGTTTCACAGTAAATCATGGTCATTCACAGTTAGGCTATGCTCAGCATTGGTCTGTAGGAAAAAAACTACTGGACTTATGTAAATGAAAATACACGTATAACAAAATTTAATTGTAACAGAATCAGTTACAGAATGTGCCCTTATCAAACTGACAACTGGTATCGATGAGCAAAGTATCTAAATTATCAGCAAAGTATGTAAATTGTGACCAATCAGAGGAAACCTATCCATTATCATGTTAACCAAGTCTTTCAAAAAAACCTTGATTGAGTTTGGTGTACCCAAATAACTTTCAGCAAAATCGAACAGTATATAAATTTCAACAAATCAGAGCCCATCATTCAGTAAACAATGGCACCCAATTCTTACGAAAGATCTACCAATCAATTTGGCGAACATTCAAGCGAACTGCCACTGGATGTCAATTGCTCAAAACTCGCCACGATAAAGGCGTGTCGTTCTACAAGCTGTCTATGAAGACCGGTTTGAGACGACCCCCAGCTCTAATGTCGAACTGCGAATGTCGTATTGCGAAATCCGACTGCGCGTGCACATCTCTAATAGCCTCTATTTTGTTATATTGTTGGTGCGTAGGCCGTCACTTATTTTACAGTGTTATTGTTTATTTGAATAAATGTTTCCAAGGCCTTGTTATTCATGTTGTTGAGTTGTCTGGCGTGGGGAATTTACTTTACATTTTGACTTGAGTAAAGGTGGGATAAGCTTGAGGTTCGGTGCCACAAACCTGGGTCAAGCCTCCAGTGACTCTTGTTGTTCATTTTGACACGTGCAATCTTGTAATTGTGTTGTTTCCTTTTTGATGTTGTTTTGGTGGTGTGCTATTTTGTGTGTTGCTCTCCTCGTAGGATTACTGACTACTTTTGCTGCAATGGGCGAATTTGTGACTATCGTTGTGATCAGTTTGGATCCAGATGAGACGCCGAGTAAATCAAGGTCTAATCAGGATTTAAAATGATTTATTTGTTGAGATGAAATTGCAGGAAATTCCATTGTGACGCTTCAAACAGAAGGAAATGTGTGCAGACGGACACCTTTTAGCATACACACTACATTATACAAAAAAATTACTAGATACAATACTATTGGTATCGGAACGCAATCAGTGTGGCAATTTTGACGAGAGAATGTTGTTATCATGTGTGGCATGTAGTCAGCTAGAGTAAAGCAAACATAATGATAAAGGTGAGTTAGTAAGTAACACCAGAGCTTCCAATAACGAATATTGATTTTCAAACATGTTTTATGAAGACTACCGTGTGAGTCTTTAATTAAACTTGATATTTTAAATATGCTAATTTTATCCTATATTTACGGGCTGATTTTGTTTTAAAGTGTTATTGTTTTATGTTACTATAGTTGGCAAATAGCTTCTGATATAGCTAATGTTATTTGTTGTAAACCCGACTGAAAATAAAGCTTCTTGTATCTTGCGTCGCATTCCTTGGTAGAAGTTCCGTAATTAAATTAAATCTAAGTGTAAAATACAGCTCGACGTGGGAAAACATTAAATGTCTATGCTGCTTGTTAAATTATTCATAAAGCTGTAAATTATGTTGTGTACTACGCATAACTATAGTATGTTCACCCCGCGTACTGGTGTATAAATATCAAGTACATTATAGCTTAATGAAGGTTCATTAAATATATAAGGTCGAAATGTGTTATGTTGTCAATATATTAATTATCCCCAGAGATTAATATCAGTTAAATATTTGCAGTTTCTAACGGGATTATGTTGTATTTCAATACAATATCCAGGAAGGCAATATGAGTAGAACTCGTAGCCAGTACATACGTAAAAGTCAAATACATCAGTGCATTTCGAGAAATAAAATGCTAGCCAGAATAAAATTATTCACCAATTTCAGTAAACATAATGCATAGCTAGATATCAAAACAAATATCAAGAAATGCTAGTATAAATCAACACCCTTGATAATTGCGTACACTTGATAAGTGTATTTTAGTTATATATGGAATTGTACAAATAGCCACCAGACTAAAGAGCATACGAAGCAAATGCGTCATTTCTAGGGGCCTATTGTCTATTTACTTTCAGATATATATTTTATGGATTTACTGATTAACATAAAACAATACTTTATAGCATTACATTAGGATTTGCAGGTATTGTATTTCAGCTAGGAAAATCAAGCAAGAAAGTCCCACACAGGACGCCACCACTAACAAAACGCTCGATAGCCCGGATGGCTCGAAATGACTGTAGTTCCAGTAAGGGTAAACTACAAAAAAGATACAGTCTTTTACGATATTTAGTTTGTTTCTCTTAACCCTTTATTCAACGAACATTCATGTAAGAAATAATGACATCAATATTATTGAAATTAGTTGTTATAATGGCACTTGGGCACGAGATGGTTTGGCTACAACAGAAGCCATTGAATTATTTCTATATTAAATTATACGCAAACATGGCAGACCGTGCACAGACGGCTCGTATAGGTGCCGTCTGATCTGAGTCTAATATGTTTACAAAGGCTTATAAAGGCACAAATATGAAGTAAAGAGTTACAAAATGCAATCTTAAACTAAGACTTAATAACGGGTTCGTCACAAACTAATTGTTTATTAAAATGGTTTCTGTTCGGCAAATCCATCCAAGAAAATATGTAATTCTGATCCCATTAAATTGCAACGCACTGTATGTTTGGTTATCGACCCTTTTACAGTCGGTAGCTACGCTTCCCTCTTTGCTTGCGCGATGACAGGCCGAGAGTAGTACGCTATGTTATACTCTTAAACTCAGATACGGGATGAGCTTACCAGACTCATGTATTACGTTTTCCCTGTCGTGCCCTTAACGGCTTCCCTGCAGGTGCTCTGACTTCAGCGAAGTCATTGAATACATATTTGACGGATTGTCACAGTTATTATGCTATGTTTTACATATTGTCCTGTGTTCACCGTCGTCTACGTTGTGGGTAAGTCCGTCGAGGATACCTTTATTTACACTATTTGTAAAGCTAGGGTTACTTTGAGAGAAGTGTGAGGTTAGGACGTCCGTAAATCAGTTTAAACCCCCAATGGTGTTTTTGCTACTGACCATGCCAAGGCGGTACTCTCTTTGTCATCCTTCCTTTTGTTTGCCTTGCGTCTTTGTGCTTGTGATTTTGTTCATGTATGGAGTGTTTGTCTCTAGTTCTTGTGTGTCTGTTGGGGTTTTCTGTGTTCATCTCGTGTGTGAGTGCGTTTGGGTGTGTGGTTGTGTGTGTGTGTGTGTGTGTGTGTGCGTGCGTGCGTGCGTGCGTGTGATGCTATCTATCGGTGTTTTGGTGGTGGTTGCGTCGTGTATGTGGCTTTGCCTGCTTGACTTTATTACTTTTCCATTTATCTGTCATCTGCGGTTCAGCACGGCAATGATCACAAAAACTACCAGAACAAATAGAATATTCCATGGCCAGGGGAGTTGATGACATGGAATATCAAACGTATAAATAGGTCATTTATTATAATTGCTTGTGATTATATTAGATTTCCCGTCATCCCGCATGAAATGTTCACTATGGGTGACAGTTGCTAAAACGAGTTTCTATTTATTTGATTTATGTCCACTGACATATTGATCAATCTTTTTCAAGACTAAATGAATTGTGTCTATAACTAAAGTGTTATCTGTTACACATTTACAGGTACACTCAGTATGTTATCACACGATACGACACATAGCTACTCGATGCGTGTCTCGATGCGACACGTACAAATTATTCGATAAACTGTTACCAGTAATTGGTCCATGATGTTGGAGGTTTCATACCTGAACGAATCACTAAGGGGCAAGTGTCAAAATTTAGATGTAATTTACCTTTCAATAAAACCAGAAATAAAGGAAGGCAGGAGAAGCCACACACAATACGCAACGAATACCAAAATACCACCAGAAAGTACCTGCAAAGTATAAGTATAAACACAACATTTCAGTCTCACTAGAGTCCTGGCTACTTGATACACTGATCGAACATTGTCTGGAATAAAAATAAAAAAGAAACATTACTTCAACAATTACTTTCACATTTAAAACAACAATTTAACATGTAGGACGAACAAGAAATCTAATCTATGTACATGTTTGTAATATAGGTGGTAGCCTAATGCAGGACAAACTATGTGGCAGTGCATTGCATTCGGCGTGCATTAATCAAACACCTGCAGAGACCAGTTTAGGTTTTGACAGGGTCTACTGCAATCACGTAAATGCCTAGGTCACACATTCACGGATCACCTCGCCGGTTCCACTACGGATTAAATCTCACTGATGACCCCGGAAATGCCAATTTGCCAATTTCCGTAGTATGTTAAAGATGTACAAAATGGTATGGCAACGGGGCTTTGCGGTCACACATTCACGGGTTTGCCTTCGGATTAGCTACAGATACGATCCGCCATCATTCGTGGCGATCTGTACTGGTCCGTAGCTTTTTGTAGTTTAGCCGTAGTCATACGTATCAGTACTTTTATACCCGTGACAATTTTTGAACATGTTCAAAATTTGACCACGGATCAAACAACCGTAGTACATCCTTACTAAACCGTTTTAGAACCTACGAATCCGTTTTAGTCCGTACTAAAACCGTATTACTCCGTACTTATCACGGTACACATGCCTGACAGGTGTCTTTCCGTAACCGTGTCTTCCGTATTAAACAGTGTCCTTATCACTCGTGGCCTATTCCTATATTATCTTACCACAGGTATGTCTAAACCCGTAGTATCGGACTACGGAAATTGGCATCTCCGGGTTAATCTGTAGTGGAGCCGACGAGGTGACCCGCGATCGTGTGAACTAGGCATTTTCACATTAGAACGGTCTAATACGCAATAGCACGAATGTACTACGGTTGTTTGAGCCGAAATCAAATTTTGAACACGCTAAACATTTGTCACGGATATACAAGTACTACTACGTATGACTACGGCTAAAATTCAGAAAGCTACGGATATACAAGTACTACTATGTATGGCTACGGCTAAAATACAGAAAGCTACGGACCAGTACAGATTGGCACGAATGATGCCGGGTCGTATCCGTAGCTAATCCGGCGTCAAATCCATGAATGTGTGACCTAGGCAAAACATGGAGACGAACTAGGAATGTGGTGAGCGCCACAGTCCTACAGAGAGAAGATATTTTCTGAACGTTCTGTATCAAAACAACATTTCTTCATGTGTTAATGTTGATTTACGCGAAGATAATCGGAAGATAATAGTTAAACCCAATACATTTCCTATCGACAATATCAGGTGCTCCCAATCAGCGGTGTTGTTATAAGTACCAGTTGTTGGTAACCTATTTCCCATCGGACAATGAGTCATTTGATCATCAGCGCGGCGTCGTCATCTCATCCATCATCTTTTTTATCTTATTGTCTTGAACTGGAGATGAATGAAAAAGTGTATGTGCGGGGCCGGGCGATAAAACATTTTGTGAACATTGATGCATCACTTCACATAAACAATGAAAAATAGTGGACACATATCAAAGAAGTATAATTCGATAAATTTTTTGGTTTGTAAATTGCTGACCCGTCGACGCCACTCGGCATTTATCACTAAAACTATGACTTCAGATAAAATATTGTACATGTTTCATCAAACGCTTTCCTTTTTCTAGTGGGATTACCAATCGTTGAAATAAACATGTGTATGTTTCAGTTATTTGTTTGGTTAGGCATCGGCACATAATTATTTCATTTACTTCGCAAGGTCCAGCTCAATACAGTTGGATGAGGACACCACTGCGCTGTCTGATATCTGACACATCCCACTCTAATTCAAGCACAGAAAACATTCGGGAAAAATAGCCGACTTGCCGAAAGCTGATTGTAAGTGTTTCCCATGTAACAATTCCAAAATTGTTACTAGTCTTATATGCCAATGTTAATTCTAATTTAAACGTCCGATGTAGAGGCGTTTTACTATAACTGGCTATAATGTGGCATTTTAATGTCAACTATAAATGCCAAATGATAACCAGTAACTACACCAGATTTTGCTACCTTTTATTTGTTATACCCTACTTATTAGATGAATATGAACATATGAAATTACTCTCGGAAGAAATTTCAGAAGTAATCCTACAGTAAAATGTTGTTATTGTGTATAAATGTGACGTCATGCTAACACTGATTAAATTGCATGGAGAATGTATATCTGCTTGAGGTAGACATGATGTTACCATTCTATGACAAATTGCCGTATACCTATCTCTGTCGCAGTGTTATTAAGCCAAACTGAAAAATGAAATTAATTTTTGAACAATACGAAGAGTAATAAGTATATATTATATTATATTTTCAAATTAATTGTGACACACTGTGCCCTTCTTAGACATGTGTTACGCCTTTGCAAGTATATTTTTTGTTGCTTATGAAGAAAGACAATAAACCAATGACAATTTTAGAATCAGGAAGGAAATGGAAATGGTTCAGGAAAGTGTGTTTAACACCAGAGGCACCAGAGGCACAAATTAAATGCGAACTTACACATACACACACGACCTTCATAGAAACTGTTGCTTGTCTGTACACATCGATATCTTTTAGGGCACTGCGACAGTGAAATTATCGCAAAGTGCAAAGGGATTACATGATTTAAACACTTTAAAAGCATTGTTGTAGCAAACATCACCACGGATACCAAGTTTTGGAAAGTAAAACTCAATTCTGTTCCAAAAATAGCAAATCTGCACGATACTTTCATAACAGCAGAAAATTACCTCCATTCTTTTTCTACACATCTACGCATGATTATAGTTTGTTAATAACGCAAAATGAAATGCGTAAAACTACCGGTATAATTATTCTATATTAAACGCACGTACGAAGGGAATGAAGCATTAGTAGGTCTCTAACATACAACAATAGACTATAACACATCAATGAACGATTAGTTTTTTAAAGCATGGACTAATGCCACTTTATACTCTACAGTGTCTGAATAAGTCTGACCATACTGAGAAAATGCGATGACGCTAAACATTAGTTGTAATACACTTGGTCAGTTCATTCAGTAGCACAGGATCTGCAAACTGCACTTTATTTTCTGACGCAATTAGTTGGCAAAGTTGTCGTGAGCCAAAACGGACACAGTAAAACGTTCATTGCATTCCTTTATTCAACAGTCTGTAGTAGTTTTGTAATGGCAGGAGTATTCACGTACTTTAATAGAGCACACGGAATCAACACAGGGAACCATTCTAGTTGATTTCATCGAATGCAGAACCTGACATATGTTATCTGGCAATATGCCGCGTTTCAGCCTACTTACAGTGTTTTGAGTCAGATTAAAATATTTCGAAAAAATACTTTGGTAATAAATTCTGAAAGGGGATGATCCCCCGAGAGCAAACATTGCAACACAAAAAGAGAAAATTGCAGACTCGGTTTTATTGAGTCTGTTCATGAACAACACTGCTCACGCCCCCTAGCACCGGCTTAAGCGGTATTCAATTTTCAGAACAAGAAGTACTGAAATTCATGACCTCGAAGGATCAGAAGGTATAACAACACTGAGAATGAAGTACGGGGCGACGTTTTACGGCCGCCACACAAGCACTTAACACCTGCTGTTGTGAAGACTATAAATTCTGAAAGGGGGTGATCCCCCGAGAGCAAAAATTGCAACACAAAAAGAGAAAATTGCAGACTGTTTTATTGAGTCTGTTCATGAACAGTAATTGAAAGTGCAACACTGCTCACGAGTGTCGTATGACGGATCGTTCGCCTGGCGCTAGTCTTTCAACTTTCAGAGAATAACTTATGTCAGAAACATATGTATTGACCACAACTGGTACACAAAAGGTTTCCATGAAGACAAGGTTTGAAACGACCTGGAAGTATTGGATATGGGGTCAAGGGTCAGTTCATTCAGTAATATTCGGAAAAAAATTTTCCCGGACATTAATGTAAGTTAAACATTTTAGTAACAAAGCTGGTTTGGAAACAGCTCGCACGAACCTTCATATTAATGCTGCCTCTATGTAGTGAGTTGAATAAGCGTATCGGTTTTTTGACTTTGTACAACTTCAAGCAGGACAACCCATACACAAGACGCAGCTACCGCCAAACCATCGATAGAAAATAAGTGGCACACCCACACGCACACACACAAAATATGAACATTTAGCATATCAATAAACGCACAAGTACAAAGACACAATACAAACATAAATGTAACGACGACTGCCTTTGAACGGTTAGTGGCAAAACCACCACTGGTGGTTTAAACCGGTTTACGAACGTCCTAACCTCACACTTATCACAAAGTAACCCTAGTTTAACAAACAAGGTATCTCTACCGGACTCACCTACAAAAAAGTATTATTATGACGACGACGATGACTGTTAATGATGGTGACAATTCTAGCCATGACCGGACAAGTTGGCTTCCTTCTAAAAGGAAGCCAAGGAGAGACCTGCAGCAGTTTTCTATCTAACATTTGCTATATACAGGGGCCGTTTGACAATGTTTTGGCACAGGATCGTAAATAGGTTTCTATAAATAATTATTGTGCATATCAAGAAGTGCGTGCGTTATAATCAGAACGAAGACTGTGAATATCAAGCGCCACTGCTTAGGAGATATATAATGCTTAAATCGTTGCAAGTAGTTCTTTAAAAAAAATCTTTGAATTGGAATTTATCCAGTCATCAAGCTTCTCTAGTGACGCAATAAAAGGGGTGCGGATAAACTTAGGTTTCTTATAATAGAATATATATTAGAACAGGTTTTATTTACCAACCATGGACCCTCTCGGGTTACAAATGAATGCATACTAAAATATTTATGATTAACATAATTGACATGAAACTAAAACATGTGTATCATATCTTAGGCACATATTGGTAAATCACGTATAAACAACAATACATTTTATTCATCTTGCTTCCTCGTGAAGTTCTAAGGCACATGGACACACCAGTCACAACATTGGTTTACGCATCTAGCAAGCACTTCCAAGTAAGCTAGATCCTCCTATTAGTGTTCTTCCGGTAGTATCCAGAAGGTTTATTAGGTTAGTGATAATACTAGCCGTTTCTAAGGCATAATGATCCTTAACAATGTAAGTACATGTGTTTCAATTTTCTGTAAATATGCATGTTGATGGAATAACGGGAAAATCACCAATAGAAATATACAAATAAGAAAATAGAAAGAAAAAAACCAGATTTTTTTTTGTTAAATTGGTTACGATTTATCAGTTTTATTAACTCAATCAGCTCGGTAAAATGTTTTTCTAATAAAAAATAATGCTTTTGTGGCCGATTTTAGGCTGCGAATCTCATATCCGCGGATATGAGAATCATATCCGGTGTTTAGTCATACATGTACCGACTTAAATCCACCGCTGGAGAAACGCGGTTTAATAAGAATCAAGTCAGAAAGCAAAGATTAATGGATAAAAAGTACATGTTTCCACTCTACTCGGATGCTAATTAGATTAAGAAGCTCTTAAAGGGGCTGGAAATGGCATAGACCTAAATAATATGTTCAGCTCCATCGAGGTCAATCTAAAAATAGAAACTGAGCCGACCGCTACTCGAATTTTATACGGAATGCAAAAATGATTGCACTTTGTTCTGGGATAAAATAATCATGTCTATTTGAATTAAGATATCGACAATCTGCATTCAACTGATCCTATTGTTCAAATTCAATCACGTTCGGTTAGTGATAGTTTGACTGCGTATTTTTTATATAACCAAAACTCGCGCATGCGAATAGCCACAACTCGTCCCGTCCGGTAGACGGCGATATTCTTTTTACTATCCCAATTCAAAACTCCTTGAGATAAATTGTAAACCATCCCAGAATACGCCGACATCCAATTCCAACACTGATGGTCTCTCCAATAATATGAGGATCTAAAGAAAATATTTGATGCAATCGATGAAAATCGTTTCGGGTAATATTGCATTCTTTAAATTTTACTCACTTTTATCAAGACAATGGACACAGCGACCTTCAAAGACGTGACACTACACAATGAGGTTCCATGGAATAAACTATCAAATCACCTATTTACAGATAAAGATGTTAATCACATTTTTCATCTGGTGTGAGCACGTGCATTTTAGTTGCTGAAGGTAGTTAACTAATCTACGGCAATGGAATATTGATCAACATAAATATTAGTTGTGTTCCCATACTTCATGTCTGTTCCTATTACTAGCCGCGCAGTGTGTGGAGACGAACCCGGGTCCTGTGCATGGTAATAGAGGCCGGAACAATTCTTCCAAAGTCGGAGCTGATCATTACGACCGTACTGCCAGTTCTGGTTCAACTCTCACTCAGCGTGAAACGCGGTCAAGCACAACACGCGCTGCAGATGCATTACCTGCAGGGCAGACGCAACACCATTCTCAACAGATGGGTAGAGGAGCGCGGTCCTCTCGACTTTCAGACAACTTTAGTAACCAGGCTTCAATACATACTTGGCTACAAGGTGAATCACAAGACAATGCGATCCCGTTCGAAGAGGAAACTGATTCGCTTGATACAACAACACTGCTATTGGAAATTCGTCACGATGTTAGAAAGATGAGCAAAAAGTTTGATACTCTGGAAGAAAGTGTCACCGAATTGAAAAATGACAATGCTATCCTGAAAGCTCAAAATGCTAAACTTACTACAGAAGTGTCGACACTTACGGAAAAAGTATCTTCACTTGAAAAGAGACAAACAATCACTGAAAAACAAACAAAGAAACACAACCTGAAGCTATTTAATATAAGTGAACTTCCAAATGAGACACCGACAATGACAGAAGAAGAGGCTAGATCAAATATTAAGGAACACCTTGAAGTAAATATTCCAGATGGCTGTATTGACTACGCCTTCAGGCTCCCTGGTAAATCTTTACCACCTAGGCCTATTCTTATACGGTGCTCAAGCTTGAAGACGAAAAAAATTATTGCGGCTTTTAGGACAAAGCGCAAAAACAAGACACCAATGCCATTTCGTGTTGGAGAAGACCTTCCAGAACACATTTCGAAGACAAGGAGTAAGCTCTTTCCATTCTTCCAAGACTGCATTAAAAGAGGAAAAAACGTGTATTTCAAGCATGACTACCTCGTAGTCGACGGTGCTAAATATGTTTATGATACGGAAAGTCAAAGCGCCGTCGCAGCCGACAGATAGGTTGCCGGCCAACGTCCAGAATACACAGATAACCATGTTCTTTGTTTTTGTTCTGTAAATATACGCGGCTTACGTAAATACAAAGATGAGTATACTCTTATAAACTATTGTTTGGTTTAGTGTCGGCTTTTGTGAAACATGGCAAACGACTGACGACAATTATAGCGATTTTCTACCAGATTATGTCAATTTTGATAGTCCGAGGAAAGGACAAAGGTCACACCGCGGTTCTGGGGGCGTAACAGTCTTTGTAAAGAAACATATAATAGACAAAGGTTATTTAAAGCGTATCTACGATCAGTTCGAAGATATTGTGTTGTTTTATATGGATAAGACAATATCCAATTTACCGGCCAATGTTGTATTGTGCTTCCTTTACATGTACGTTGCGCCCGAGAATTCTCCCATGTACGACAATGATAACAAAAATGGCATTGAAAGTTTAAGTGAAAAATTAACACTCATTGAGTCTGACATTGGAGATGTGTCATTTATAATCGCTGGTGACTTTAACGCGCGTGTGAAAGACCTCTTTGATTATATACCTGATGACAATATTGACCATGTATTTCAAACTGACGTTGATTATCCTACGGACGCGTTCTGTTTACCCCGAAACACACGGGATAACGTCCTAAACAAATTTGGCCAATCCTTGATAGAGTTGTGCTGTATCAGTGGTTTACATCTTCTTAACGGTCGATTTAGTGACCCGGATGGAAATTTTACTTGTACTGCAAACAATGGTGCTAGTGTTGTTGATTATGTTTTAGCATCAACAAAGCTGTTTCCTAATATACACGATTTCAGAGTGGGTGAATTAGATTTGTCAGACCACTTTCCTCTTATTTTTTCACTTGATATCGGGAAAGAAAATCAAAACACTTTTAACGCGTCTATGTGTACGGGCAATAACAGGCAAAGCGAGTTGAGGCCTCAAGTCAGTTTTACGTGGAACGAAGCCAGAAAAGAACCATTTCTGGAAGCGTTTTCAGACTTCTTCGCTACATTCTTTGAGGCGGTGAATGATCAGAATATACTTGAGAGCCAGTGTAATTTCATACAATTGTATCGCCAGGCTGGAAAATACATGAAGAGGCATCCAAAAACGGCACGAGACAGCATCGACAGTAATAAGCAGCCTGAATGGTGGGATACAGACTGTGCTCGCGCTAATTACCTTAAATACAGAAACTTACGTCGTTTTCGTGAAACAAACAATAGGATAGACTTAGATACTTATATAACGAGTAGAAATTGTTTCAAGTCTCTCTGCAGGGCAAAGCGCGAAGAGCTTGAGCGTCGCCATAGAGAACAACTAGTGGAATACCGAAACAAGCCTAAAGTGTTCTGGAAATACCTTAAAGGTGCAACAAATCAAACGACTCTGACTTACGATTCTGACAATATTCCCCCACTGCACTGGGAAAATTACTTTAAATCGCTGTTCGCAAAAGAACGTGACACAGACACTGTTCCGAACGAACTTTTTCTTGATGTATGTTTTAGACCGGCCACAGACTGTGATAATCTTGATAGTGACATAAACGACGAGGAGATTATTCACAGTATCACAAAGCTACATAACGCACGCTCCCCTGGTGTAGACGGAACATGTATTGAGATGTACAAACATACTTTACATCTAACGCTACCATACTTAAGCAAGTTGTTCAATGCTATACTAGCGACAGGACAATTCCCGGTATACTGGTGTGAAAAATGCGATTACTCCTATTCATAAGGCAGGAAGCAAGTCCGATCCGAATGATTATAGGGCAATTTCTGTTATAAACAGCCTGAGTAAAGTATTCATGAAAATCTTAAGTCACCGATTGACACTATGGGCAGAATGTTATAACGTCATTGACGAGTCCCAAGCTGGCTTCAGAAGAGGGTACTCTACTATTGACAATATGTTTACTCTTCAAGCGGTAATACAGAAATACCTATCGCGACGTAATGGTCGTCTTTACGTGTTCTTCATTGACTTATTTAAAGCATTTGACAGTTGTGACCATCGACAACTATGGGCCAGCCTCGTACGTAAAGGAATCGAGATCAAAACAGCAGACTACTTGCAGTATTACAATCCATGTACAACCAGTTAAACGCGACGGCTTAACCAACTTTTTCCCATGTGAAATAGGAACGAAACAAGGATGTGTAAGTTCGTCTATTATTTTCACATTTTTCATTAATGATCTTGTTACATATCTAAAGTCGACTTGTGGATCCGGTATATTCATAACAGACCAAATTGAAGAGCTGCATGCAATTCTCTTTGCCGACGACGTAGCCGCTGTAAGCGAAACGGCGGGAAAATTACAAACTCAACTAAACCGCATTAGTGACTTTTGTGATACCACTGGTATGAAATTGAATCTTAATAAATCAAAAGTGGTGGTCTTCAGGAACGGTGGTAGGTTAAGAAACTATGAAAAGTGGTTCTATAAAGATAATGAGATAGAAGTAGTGCCATTTTATAAATACTTGGGGGCGTATTTTACATCCAAACTAACGTGGACAAAAACACACAAGACTATAGCCTTACAAGAGATTCGGTTATTTCTCACAACATGACGCGTTTAAACTGTTTGATAGTATGGTTAAACCTATCATATTGTACTCATCTGAACTATGGGGATATCAGCAGTCTAAAATAATCGAAAAAATACAAACTTACGTTTGCAAGAGAATAGCCTGCTTGAACCAAAATGTGACAAACTTCATGGCATTGAGTGAGTGTGGAAGGTATCACCTTAATGTTAGCTACATGACAAAACTTATCAAATACTGGACAACATTGGTGACTATGTCACCAGATAGGTATCCAAGGCAGTGCTACATTATGTTGAGAAGACTTGACGATAGTGGTAGGATCACATGGGCTTCCTACGTTAAGAGACTTCTATTCCGATACGGCTTTGGTCATGTGTGGATTGCAGATATCGTTGGTGATAGTGCTATCTTCCTTCGTATTTTCGAAGAAAGATTACGCGACTGTGCAAAACAAGAAATCCACGGTGACATTAATGACTCGCCAAAAGCATTAGCATATAAGCTTTTTAAACGAGAATTATACCCAGAACCCTATATTTCCCTCCCCCTATCATACACATTGAAAAGACAATTGTCAAACTTTCGTTGCTCAAGCCATGAGCTAATGATTGAAAAGGGTCGTCATTTGAACATTGACAGAATAAATAGGTTTTGCAGGTACTGTACACAGCGGAATATATACTGTATTGAAGACGAGGTACATTTTTTAATAGTCTGTCCTTTGTATAGTGCAATAAGAGACCATTATTTTCTGCAAGAGTGGAGAGACTCAGTGGCAAATGAAAACCAGTTTGTTACGATAATGTGTGACCAAAGACACACAGGTATCTATGCTATCGGAAGATACCTAAAAGCAGCTTTTGAAATGAGAAAGCAACAAGACAGTTCCTAAATTGTCAGGAGGCGTTCCATACACAGGGTGACCGTATGAACAATTAAGTATACCACATATATTGTGTTTGGTATACACTGGTGTTGTATCTTGCAGTCTATAATGACAAATAGGACTATATTGTTTTCACTATTGCACAATGTATATCCTTTCCTGTTAAATCAAGTTGGTTTGGATATCCACTGCTCGGTTGTCTTATATATTGTAAATATCTACTTAACTCATTCGCCTTGAACGATTTGATGGTCTAGTCCAGATGCACTGTGAAGGGTTGTTGTCTGTAATGTATATAACATAACGGCAGACAGAGCAGACCCTGAACAGAGGGCACCTGTAGGAACCCTCTGATCTGGGTCCACGTTGCTTGCATTAGACAAGAACAAGACTGATACGCATTGATTGTGAACGACGAGTTTACTCGTCACTAGGGTGCAATGTATTAAGTGCGATATTGTTTGACCACTGTCAGCTCGTTTGGACTTTGAAGCGCATTTTAGATATAGGTGTACATAATAAACACTAAAGTAATATTAATGTACCATAACAGAGTTGACCGAATGCATTAAGCTGATACATTCTACATTGTATCACTAGCCCTGTGCAGAATCAGCGCACCTCCTTCACATACGTGAAACGGATGCGCGGGTGCTGCAGAACGCCATAACTACATGCTATAGCAATATTATACATGTAATACTATGAGATCACTTGCCATAATTGCCGTTATTTGTGTTCATGTTGATTACATGTGAACGTTCAGTGCGTCTGTATATAAATGATAATATGTATTTGTATTTGTATTACTGTACAATTTGATGTAACATTGTACTGTGTTCTGGGCCGGAGGCCTTTAACTACAAATAAACGTATTGGTATTGGTATTGGTAATGAATATTCCGTTATATCGCTGTATACATTTAATCCATTAAAACACATTAATGTCTGCAAACGACAGTGGACGTATTTATGAGTGTAAGTATATAAGTATCAATTCAATGCCATGGAAACACAAACAGCAATATCTGCATACAGTTTAATATCAACGGTATTTCACTAGAACTACTCGATACCCTCGATATAACAACGCTACATTTCCTACTTGATTGCTGGTATATGTAACGTGAGACGTATGGCAGTTCTCTCAGTACATATTAGGAATAAAGCGTGTGTATGTGGCAGGATAATAGGCGCGAGAACTTCTTATAAACACTCTTCTAGAACCAATGTCTAATATCAGACTCAATCTTATATGATATTCGCCATGGAAATACAACATTTATTCATTCGCACGCTACAATGGGCTTCAATTTAATCAGGAACACAACGTTACGTAATTGTACTATTGTGCCATTATAGATATAATTCGCGGAAATACACACTAGTCTATTACACGTCGTACAATGAGTTAAATACGGAACACATTACCGACCTAGTAGAGACATTTCCATTGTCACATACATAAAATAAAGCAATTCTTATTCCAAAAACACGAACCTCATACATAATATACTTAACGCAAGTAATACTTCTTGTGAAATTCCCCCCTGCTGGCGGGGGTAAGAATTCGCCAGCTGCATCTCCTGCAGAGGGGTAAGATCCCCCCGAATAGGAGCAACCTGTTTGCCGTGGTTTGCGACTTGAATCGCACAGGTGATGGGATCCTGGTAGTTGAGCAAAAGAGGTCTCTGAGCGAATGTCCTCTGGTGCAACACACTGCTTTGGCCCTTAACCTGGGCGTAGAAGAACGGTCAGGCCCGGCCCAGCCAGATCAATCTGCTTACCATGTCTTGCCCAAGGATACTTCATATCTTAGAGTTCATCATTTTTCTTTTAAATGACGTTATTTCTATTTTTATACATTACATTAGGTTTGCTAATGTTAAATTTATTCTAAAGGCTCTTTGAAGGCGGTGGTTTAGGGCTAATCAGGTAGATTTGTGTATGGTTGAGCAGCGATTCCCGCTTCGATTAACCAGAAGATGTCCTAGTTAGCGGTAGTGCATTGGAGGTACGGCGTTGGCTTGCCCTTACTATTTATCTGAGTATGTCACCCATGTAACCCTGGTGTCTTTCGCTGGAGATATCCCGAAGACACCCCCTTGTTAAACCCCGAGGTGAGTGGGGAGCATGGGTGATGAACATCAATCAAGCGCTATGGAAACGCCCGCCAATAAACGCTCAGGTTCAAAGAAACCTAATAATCTAAAAAGGTCACGTAAGGACTCTGAATCGCCAGGGTCTGATCGTGAAAATACTTCAACACCAATGATAACCAATTATTGGCCAAGATTCTTAGTAATCTGTCCAGTTAACAATGACGAATCTCTGGCAAAGTTGTCACCCTTTGCAGTTGCGAAAGCACTGCGACGATTAGCAAGTGAGCCAAAAGATGTTAAGGTTCTTTGGTCAGGCAATATTCTAGTGGAATGTGTCAAGAAACAACAGTCTGATAATCTACTTAAAAGTACAATGTTTGCTGGCATCTCTATTCAGGTGTCTCCTCACCAGTATCTGAACTTCTGCAAAGGAGTTGTGCGAAGTCGTGACCTTCAGCGCTAATGAGGAAGAAATGCTGGTCGAACTGAAAAAATCAGAATGTTACGGAGGTTAAATGTATAAGTTTATCAGAAATGGTAACGAAATAGTTACCAATACTTTCATACTTCTGTTTAACATCCCATTTGTTCCACCAAGAATCAAATATAGCTACTTAAGCATAGATGTTGACCCTTACATCCCAAATCCTCCCCGGTGATTCAACTGCCAGAGATTTGGACATCATAAGGACAAATGTACGAAAAAGCCAGTGTATGCTCGTTGTGGTCAGGAAAAGCATGATTCCTCCTCGACCTGTGAAAACCCTGTGCAGTGTTTTAACTGCAAAGGGATCACTTTGTTCACTCGAAAGTGTGTGCAAAGTGGAAGCAGGAAAAGGAAATTCAGAGAATTAGGGTTCTAAAGAATGTATCCTTTCCTGAAGCCCGTAAAATTGTGGAAGCTTCAAAACCTTTCACTGTTGCGGGCTCATCTTATGCAGATAAGGTGAAGGAAAATCAGATTAAAACTAAGAACGCTGAAACTCAAACAGTCATCACCTGGCCACACGGTGCGCCAAACTACAAAAAGATTTCCGACTCTGCCGTCTCTGGCAAGTCTTACATGGCATGACAGGCGACCCAGGAATCGCATCAGAGTCATAAAAACTGAAACTCTGAAAATAAAACTAATGATAATGATCCTTTACCAAATGGTAAAGAGAATCATGTGAAGCTGCATAAGAAGCATGGCAGCTTGGATGAGGAAGAAGTGGTGGATGTTCATACATCCATTGTCCCTTCTTCCAAATCCCCGAAAAATAAAAAAGGACAAAAAGCTTGTTCCTGTTACGCCTTCATCCTAACTTTTTTTTTCATTAATCAATAATAAAAAAAATGCGCTATACAATGGAATTGTAGAGGACCTAAGGCGAATTATAATGAAATTCTTCTGTTGCTGAATAAATATGACCCGGCCATAATGTGTCTTGATAAAGTCAGCTTTAGAAATTATTCTATTTATAATCATATTTTTAATGACGGCGAATGAGGTGCTGGCGGCTCTTCGATTATTGCGAACAACTCTATTGTTCATACTTTAGTCTTTTACCTACTAAATCTAATTTACAAGTTGTTACTGTCAGTGTCACCCTTCATAAGGTCATTACATTTTGTTCTATATATATATTCCGCCGAGGACAACAGTTGACAAGAAATAATTTGACGCCCTTATTGAACATTTACCTACCCCATTTATATTGTTAGGGGATTTTAATAGCCATAACCCTCTATGGGGATCTACAAATACAAATGCTTTTGGTAAGATTGTTGAGGATTTTGTTGGTGAGCACGATTTGTACATCTTTAACAATAAGTGTCCAACCTATCTTCACCCAGCATTAGGAACTTTTACTTGCATTGATCGTTCTATTTGTTACCCAACCATTTACCTAGATTATGATTGGAAAGTTGGTGATGACCTATGTGGAAGTGACCACTTTCCAATATTTCTAAACCATATTGCTTCTCCAGTCGAGGAATGTGTTCCTCGCTGGAAACTCAAGAAAGCAAATTGGGAAAAGTTTGAAATATTGTGTAGGGAAAAGATAAGATCAGATATATTTGAAAATAGTGATGACCCCGTTGAAACATTTACATCCATTCTATATTCAGTGGCAGAAGAATGCATTCCAAAGTCCTCATCAAACCCTAAGAAACATCCTAAACGGTGGTATGATGATGATGATGATGAATGTAATGAGGCTATAAGAAAGCGTAAAGCAGCTCTTAGAAAATCTAATTTCAGTCCTACTCAGGAAAATTTACATCATTTTTGAGTATTTAGGGCTAAAGCTCGTCGAACTATCAAGACTGTTAAATCACAGTCTTGGAAGAAATATGTTTCTAAAGTAAATTGTCGTTCATCTGTAAAGAAGGTATGGAATATGGTGCGTAAAATAAGTGGAAAAGTTAAATAATCTTTTGGACATTTAAATGTAAATGATAAAAAATTTAACAGATGTAACATATATAGCCAACTCCTTAGCTGATGCTTTTGCTAAAAACTCTTCGTCAGCTAAGTCCTCTACTGAATTTAGAAATATTAAAAAGAGTAAAGAAAAGGTGGCGGTGATCTAGTGGTAACGCGCTTGACTATCAATCCGGAGGTCCGGGGTTCAAATCCCGGTCTCACCCGGAAATTTCAGAGACGCTTTTCCGTGTCTCCCACCTGCACATCCTCTCAACCCAGGGGTTAAAATGGGTACCTGTGAGGGTCACTCGCCGGTACTGCGGCTGCATGATTGCGCCATATGTCAGCAGTGCTCAATATTGTAGGCCACGACCAGGGGAGTAAATGTACAGTCGGCTGAGCGGTCATTCGGACTGAAAGTAGACTATATTGTAGTAACTAGATACTTTACTTCTTTTTTTTTCAAAGAAAAGGAAAAACTGAATTTTACGTCTCATAACACTGAAAGCTACAATTTACCTTTGACTGAGAGAAAATTGTTTGATTCTCTTAATAAATTGCACGATACAGCTGTTGGACCTGATGACATTCATTATCAATTTCTTGAACACTTGCCCTCAAATTGTATAAATGTTCTTTTAGATTCTTTCAAGTGGTAACGTGCCCATGTTTTGGAAACAGGCAACAGTCATTCCTGTTCCAAAGCCAGGGAAAGATAACACAGATCCAAATAATTATCGTCCTATAGCCTTGACAAGCTGCGTATGTAAAACTTTAGAGCGAACGATTAACGCAAGACTTGTTTGGTATCATGAGTCCAACAACCTCATTACGGAGTATCAAAGTGAATTCAGGAGCCAAATAAGTACAAATGATCATTTAGTTAGTTTGGAGACATTTATTCGTGAAGCTTTCACCAAGAAGGAGCACTTAGTTGCTGTCTTCTTTGATCTTGAGAAAGCTTACGATACAACTTGGAAGTATGGCATAATGAAAGACCTTCATGAATCTGGACTTAAAGGTCGACTTCCAGTTTTTATTGAAAACTTTTTAAATGATAGGGAATTTCAAGTCCGCGTTGGAACTACCCTTTCTGGTATGCAGAAACAGGAAATGGGTGTTCCACAAGGAAGTATTTTGTCGGTCACTCTATTTAATGTTAAAATTAATGATATTGTTAAATCTATTACTAATGACACGGACTGTTCATTGTATGATGATGACTTTCTAATTTGTTACCGTTCTAAACACATGCGTACTGTTGAACGTCAACTTCAACAGTCCATTGACTGAAAACGGTTTAAGATTTTCAAAGTCTAAAACAAATTGTGTACATTTCTGCCAACTGAGAAAATTCCACAATGATCCTGAGTTACACTTAAATGGTGATCCCATTCCTCAGGCAAAATTTCTCGGTGTCAATTTCGACAAAAAAACTTTCCTTTATACCTCATATTAAATATTTAAAGGTTAAATGCCAGAAAACACTGACATTACTTCGCGTTCTTGCACACACCGAATGGGGTGCAGATCACAATGTAATGCTTAAGTTTAGTGAGATCCAAACTGGATTATGGATGTGTTGTATATGGCTCTGCAAGAAAATCATACTTGCAGATGCTTGATCAAATTCATCACCAAGGTTTACGTTTAGCACTGGGTGCCTTTAGGACATCCCCTGCTAAACGTTTATATGTTGAGGCCAATGAGCCATCACTTTACTCTCGTCGTGAAAAACTATCCATGCAATATACCTCTAAATTGGCTTCAAACCCCGCTCATAAAAATGTTTTAGACCTAAGTTTCAACGTTTATTTGAATCTAAGGAAAAGGTTATTCCATCGTTTGGAATACGTATGAAAAACTGTTTTTAAAGTAGTGATATAGATTTATCTTTAGTTGAAAAGACTAAAGTTGAGTCTATACCACCTTAGACTATTAAACCACCAAAAGTTATTTTTGAACTATTACGGCATAAAAAGTCTGAAACAAGCTCGCCTGAATTCAGTTCTTTTTTAAATGAAATAATTTCAAGATTTGAAGATTATGAACAAGTTTATACTGATGGTTAAACAATGATGAAAGGGTCGCAGCTGCCTTTGTGGCTGATGACACAGAAACAAAGTTTCGGCTTCCCGATAATGCCTCCATTTTTTCAGCAGAAATCAAAGCTATTGACTTAGCTCTTGATTATATTGCTGGACAATCATATAGTAAACATATATTTTTTTATTCTCTTTCTGTTTTACAATCACTGTGGAAATGTTCTTATTAAATAACTTGTTTTAAAATACCATGAAATGTCTAATTCAAAAGATGTAATATTTTGTTGGATACCTAGTCATTGTGGAATACAGGGCAACGAGAGGGCGGACATTGCAGCGAAGTCTGCCCTTGAATCGCCTGAATCTGATATGAGAATTCCGTATTCGGTTTTCAAACCACAAATTACTAGACATATTCTACAAAAATGGCAGGAGACTTGGAATGAGGAAACTCATAACAAGCTCCATGCTGTTAAATCTATTTTAGGGGAATATTTTTATTCATGCCTGCCAATTCGTCGCGATGAGGTCGTATTAGCCAGAATAAGAATTGGACATTCTTTTTTAGCTCATTCATTTTTACTTACAGGTGAAGTTCAACCTGAATGTTTATTTTGTTTTGAACCTTATACAATTCAACACATTCTCGTTGAATGTCCTGATTTAACCTTAATCAGAAATAGGTTCTTTCAAGCGGATTCCCCGAGTGAACTGTTTGAACTGGTAGAAATACCAAAAGTATTTGATTTTTTAAAAACCATTAATATATATTCTAAACTTTAAAAGGTTTATTTTTAGAATGTCGATTATGTTTTGTCCTTTAGTTATTATGTCTCTCCCCATATTTATATGGGGGAGACATATTGTTTTCGTGAGAGTTGTCTGTCTGTCTGTATGTCCGTCCGTCCGTCTGTCTGTCTGTCCGTCACACTTTTTGTCCGGACGATAACTTCAATATGCCTGATGCCAGTTGATTGAAACTTCATATATGGAAAGAGCATAATGAGAGGAAGTGTCATGCACAAGGTCCATAACTCTGGCTTCACTAATATAGGAGTTATTGCCCTTTGTAAAAAATAACACTTTTTTGTCCGGACGATAACTTCAATATGCCTGATGCCAGTTGATTGAAACTTCATATATGGAAAGAGCATAATGAGAGGAAGTGTCATGCACAAGGTCCATAACTCTGGCTTCACTAATATAGGAGTTATTGCCCCTTGTAAAAAATGCACACTTTTTTGTCCGGACGATAACTCCTATATGGCTCATGCTATTGGATTGAAACTTCATATATGGAAAGATCATGATGAGAGAAAGTGTCATACACAAGGTATATAACTCTGGCTTCACTAATACTGGAGTTATTGCCCTTTGTAAAAAAACACACAATTTTTTGTCAAGATGATAACTCCTATATGGCACATGCCATTGGAGTGAAACTTCATATATGGATTGATCATGATAAGAGAAAGTGTCATGCATAAGGTCCATAACTCTGACTTCAATAAATGAGTTATTGCCCCTTGTACATTTGTTTAGCGCTTTCTTGTTCGGACGATAACTCCTACATGGCTCTTGCCATTGTATTGAAACTTTATACATGGAAAGAGCATGATGAGAGAAAGTGTCATGAACAAAGGCCATAACTCTGGCTTCAATACTTTTGGAGTTATTGCCCTTTGTTACATTTTTTGTCCGATCAATAGCTCCTGTTCGACTGATGCTATTGGAATGACATTTCATTAATGGAAAGAGCATGATGAAAGTAAGTGTCATGCACAAAGGCCATAACTCTGGTATCACTATTTTTGAAGTTATTAGCTGTTATCATTTTCTTCTTGAAAAATGTGGTGTGGAAAGCGCGTAATGAGGGGAAGTATCAATCATCAAGTCCATAACATTTTTAGTGATTTCCCTTTACATAGTGTTTTTATTAGAGTGGAGACATCCGTTTTTGTGACAAAAACCTCTAGTTTTGTTTACAATCCTGTCGATCGGGACTGACATTTACATAATCTAGTGAGATTGTCTCCATTTGATTTCATCTTATAGTTTAATTTACATTATTTATTCGGCTCTAAATGACCATCAGTGTCGATGGGCCGTAAACACCATTCATTCATTCTTTCATTCTTGTGCAATTTGTTCTGGGCACGTTTCGTAATATTAATGACGTCATATATTCTTCCCATCACAAGTTCACCAATACACAGCACTATCAAGTAAATAGTACACGTAGTATTGTCGTTTTACACCAGATTTACACCTGTGTTGACCTTTCTTCAGACATTAATGGACAGTTTAAACCATACAAGCAGTAATAAGGAGTATCTGATTATGTATATAATAATACAGTAAAAACAGGATCTTTTGAAATTTCAGTAACGAATGACTTGTGTTCTTTCAGACAAATGACTTAAAACAAGGTGAAAGCTCCTTTAGGAGCTTTCTACATGGCTTTAAATCTGCATTAAGCTACCACCTGTCTAAAGGACCGACAGTGATACATTTTAGTGTTCGAACAATCGGGGTTTTACTGTGAGTGTCCTTCTTTACGACGGTTTTTTTTGCTACATAATTATATACCACCATTTGTGATTACCTGTGATTACCTGTGCAGTGTTATTTTGAATTCCAGATAAAATGGATAAATTAAAACAATTTCAGAATAACTATTTTATTTCTCCACCAAACCCTATGTTCGACCACTCTTTAGAATCGTCTCGAAGAGAGATTCCAAACAGTGGTCACAATATAGGCATTAGTAGAGAAATGGCGAATTTAGTATTTGAGTACGCGCATTTATCTGTTGCTATGGTTATCTCATAAAACCTTAGACCTGGAGCAATGTTTGAAATTAAATTACAATAGTCCATTAACGATGATTATATTAAAAGCGCATTAAACTGTGCTGAGTAATTACTTTGGTAATTAAAACGCACATTATCAGCAAATACAGTTAGATCAGCTAACCACGATGGATTGTCATATGGACATCCGTGTATTGAAATTATTTACACCAGCTCACAATGTGTGTTGAAATTATTTACACCAGCTCAAATGTTGTCTATATCATGGTACTAAACGTTCATTATTTCCGGCTTTTGTCGATAAACTGTGTCGTTAATTCGCTATACACTAAGGAACTCGTTATACAACTCCTGTAAACTGGAATTCTAGTAGAGGATTATTTAGATGATTTTAGGCAGGTGTTTGCTTAATGCAGGATGAACGTCATGCAGAAAGCTCCCATAGGAGCTTATTGTGTGACTTTCGCCCTGCATTTCACCCCGCATGCTCCTAGAGGAGTTTTCTGTATGACTTTCACTCTGCATTAAGTTCCTGGAGGAGCTTTCTGTATTACTTTCACCCTGCATTAAGCTGCCACCTGTTTCCAAGACAGATAATTATACCATATTCAGCGTACGGTTTAGAGGGGTTTTACTTTATTTTCTAAGTACTTAGGGCTTATTTAATTATTGATGGTGACATTTTCTCTCTTACAGATAACACCTTATCATACGATTTTGCATTTTAGGAATTATGGCTAAACGTAGCGTTGTTTCGATGTTATGGTCATTATTCGCTCATTTAAACGCTTATGCAAATTGTTTAGTATATTTCCGAGACTTAATACTGCTTTACTAAAACACATTAGAGAACATTTCTACACCAATAAGACAGTGGAATGCACCTGATCACAAACCAGTTTCATTAACGAAATGCTGTCGGTATCTGTTTTCAGATGAAACACTCGGAAATAAGTGCAATGAAAAGAACCTCTAACTCTTCAACCTTATGGACTAAAAGCAAATGGTGGCATATTGTAGAGAAGCGAAATGCAGAAATGTATGTATATACACACATTGTAGATCTAGATACATGTAAGAGGGCTCCTCAATGATCTCTCTGATCAGGGTCTGTACTTTTTGCAGAACCGATCGATGTCAATGGATAATACCAGTTGTTTGCTCTGCCCCCTCAACATAACTAATAGCTGGTTTCTTTAAATAACACCAGTACCCAGATCAAAGGCTTGTATTAGAGACGTTTTATTGCAGTTGCATAGTACATGTAGTTCAAAAATTGTAAATGATATTTACAGTGCTTTAAACTTCGATTGAATCGTAATTATTGTTAAATTATCTTTTCCTAAAAAGGGTGTTTTTCAAATAACGGCATTTAGATACACGATTCAGTCGGTCAACTACAATGTGTAAACAACGGCATACATGTAAGATATAAGAGTTTGTAGTCTATGCGGAGGTGACTGCAAGTCTGACGAAGAAGTCCCCATGGAAACAAATCATTACTTCAGGATAACGTACATTTTACACACTCCAAATGTGCAATTATGCAATATATCGCTTTTACCCTTTAACTTGCTGACTTAACTGGTATTTAATAATAATTATTATTATTATTCCACATTTATATAGCGCTCTTTTCACATATGATACGTGCGTTCAAAAGCGCTGCACACTGATGAAATCACTAACCGGAACGAACCGCATAATTATCTATCCAGTCAATGAAAGATATGCAATAGATATACATTAAATATAAAATCAGTAAACGGTAGGAACCACATGATTATCTACCCGGTCAATGAAAGATATGCAATAGATATACAATAAATATAAAATCACTAAAAGGTGGGAACCACATGATTATCTACCCAGTCAATGAAAGATATGCAATATATATACAATAAATATGATAAACAATAAATATGAAATCACTAACCGGAATGAACCGTATGATTGTCTATCCGGTCAATGACGGATATGCATAAGATATACAATAGAAATAAAATCACTAACCGGAAGAAACCGCATGACTGTCTATCCAGTCAACGAAATATATGCAATAGATACACAATAAATAAAATCACTAACCGGTAGGAACCACATGATTATTTACACGGTCAATGAGAGATTTAGTCCTACAGCATATCCCACCGGCTGCAATGGCAAAGGAATCTTATTAAACACAACGGCACTGATTGAGACACGCGATGCTGCACAGGACCGTGCATGTTTAACCTGCCCACTGCCACTATATTACAGTCTTGGTAGCATCAGGTTAGAGGTTACTTCTTATATGACCTAATCGACGGAGCTGTGATAACTAGACCTACACTCCAAATTGGTGTGTGATGCCATATCCATTTGTGAATCGAGCCGTGCACCGAAGGTCTTTATACACAAAGATAGTTTGATTTTTGAGGGTCCTACTTGCACATGAATGTCTCCAGATACTACTGTTTTTTGTATGAAACAGGATGACCTTAGTTTTGTCAATATTGAGCTTCAGCATGTTAAGGTGCATCCAAGAGACTATTTCTTTGAGAAAGTTCTCAACTCGTGATAAAGCTTCTTCTTGACAGGAAATGTCCTGGGGCTTAAAGGATAGGTATAATTGTGAGTAATCGGCATATAAATGGTGGTTTAGCCCATGGTTTCTGCAGATTGAGCCGACAGATTTTGTGTACATGATGTAGTGTTTTGGTCCCTGTGGCACGCCATATTTCATGTTAACTGGGATGGACAATTCCCCATCTACTGACACTATTTGATAGCGGTCATTTAGATAGGTGGTCATCTTGAATTGACGTTGACCTTGACATTTGCGAATATTGGTATGTATATTGGTAAGTGAAACTTGGTTGTAGTGATTTTGTATCTAGCCAATTATTTCATCATTCAACAAAGGATTAAATTGAAATAAAACAAAGAACATTGTACCACAATAAAGAACATTGCACCTGTTTTTTTATTTGACCGTCGATTTGACCTTGACATTGATTTTTCCAACTTTCCACCAAAGGTGAGCAATTTCTAGATACTTCATGATAAACTTCAAAGTGTCTTGAACGTTTTGGTATATAACACTGCTTGTGTCTTTTTAGGGCATTCTAGTCAAAATAAATGACAGAATGTTGCTCTACTAATTGGACTTGCGTTTGGTCTTTGAACCAGACTTGATATTACTAATCTTCTGTACTCGATCACAGAAAATCTTTCGAGCTATGCCCATTCTCTCAGGAACTACAAACCGATATTCAACGAAGGACTCGAGGCAAACAATTCAGAAGAGACTTCTTGATCTGCTAAAACAGTAAGTCGTGTAGCAAAATGCACCAATTTACAAGATGGGTCCATCAGAGAAAATGGACCAATAAATGTTTGATCAAACAAAGCAGCCATATTATTGATGCCCTCGTTGTAATGTTGTCAGAATGACTCATTTTCAGTGTGGTGCGACCTTGTCTGCGTCATCTTCATCTGAAAAGAAAAGTTAGTACTTTGCAGTCACAGGCCGAGAAATGAACCATCGACTCACAATCCAGACATAGTTGAATTTACCAACTATATTTTGATATTTGCCATAAAATGACCACTATTGAAACTCTGACGTACAGTATAGTCTGGGGTAGCGGCTGCATGTGCAACACCACATAGGGCATATATCTAGCATATATGGTATTTTTGATGCAAAGAAAAAAGGCAAAAAACAGAGAGCGGCTGTACACATTCACATCAAAGATTGCATGCCTGGATGCATTCAGATTAAATTTGAAGAAAATTCTGTTGCATTATCCTGGTCAAGTTGAGATGAGTTATTAGATCTGATAAGTGAGAAGAAGTCGTGAGGTAAGAACGTTATCAAGCATGAGAAATCAGAGGGCTCTTTCAGGATATTCACTGTTTTCTATGACACTGGACACCATTGCGATAAAACATATGTTATTATTTTATCCAAATTCCAACCAGTTTGGGTTCTGATCCACCAAATTACTCAACATCTCAGCTAGATGCCAATTGTTTGTCTGATAGTTTACCAAATAGTTGATAATTAATCGCCACATTTCGAGTAAAAACGGCTACTACATGGCTAGAACGGTTGTCAATGTAAAGGGGCCGTCACACCATGCCGTTCTGTCAACGTTCTCTGAACATTTCAATCGTTCAATTTTTGAGCGTTCTAGAGTGAGGATGACACATCTGGCGTGTGATAAACGTGTACCTAACGCATGACTAGCGTGTGTCTTGCGCATGGGAAGCGTGAAACAGCGACCAAGTAAGATACTCCTGAAAATTATTAGCGTGTGCTAACGTGCTAATGGCGCACAACGAACGATTTGCGAACGTTAGACGAGCGTGTTGAGCGTGTGAATAACGTGTGAATAACGACAGAATAGCGTTTTGACGTTCGCTTGACTTTAGTCACACGCTGCGTGCGTTAGGGGACCGTTCAGCGGTCGTTGACAGGTTGCCAGTGAGTCGTTCATTGCAAAGCAAACGATTAGTTACAACCAAGTAACGCTAGAGTAACGACTGACTAACGATATCCGAACGCGTGCAACGCTCATCGAACGTTAGTCAAACGTTCCATTAACGCTCTTAAACGTTCTTCAGCGTTTAAAATCAAACGTTGAAGAACGCTGGTCTCCGTGAGAACTTTTGTGCATGTTCAAAACTTTTTTTCCGGACCAGCGTTCTCCACCGATTCCCGGCGATGACCGACGTTCAATAACGTTCACAAGCGTTCACAAGCGTTCCCACAACGCTCTTCTGGCGCTATCCCAGCGACCATGGGCGACTACTAACGTTTACTCAAACGCTAGAGAACGCTGACCAGAACGTCATGGTGTGACGGGCCCATAAGCAATGCTATCTTTAAGAATGTGTGTTTGCAGTGATCTGCACTATTCCTATGAAATAGGCCGTGCAACCAAACATTAACCTACTGCATTTTCCTTGCTCATTTTGAAGCGTTAATCTTTGTTCTTCGTTTATGTTCTTACATTGTTTTTTAAAGGTAGTGCGATACATCTTGTTATTATGTCTCCCCCCCCCATATTTATATGGGGGAGACATATTGTTTTCGTGAGAGTTGTCTGTCTGTCTGTCTGTCTGTCTGTCCGTCTGTCCGTCCGTCCGTCTGTCCGTCTGTCCGTCACACTTTTTCTCCGGACGATAACTTTAATATGCCTGATGCCAGTTGATTGAAACTTCATATATGGAAAGAGCATAATGAGAGGAAGTGTCATGCACAAGGTCCATAACTCTGGCTTCACTAATATAAGAGTTATTGCCCCTTGTAAAAAATCACACTTTTTTGTCCGGACGATAACTCCTATATGGCTCATGCCATTGGATTGAAACTTCATATATGGAAAGATCATGACGAGAGAAAGTGTCATGCACAAGGTCCATAACTCTGGCTTCACTAATATTGGAGTTATTGCCCTTTGTAAAAAATATCACAATTTTTTGTCCGGACAATAATTTCAATATGCCTGATGCCAGTTGATTGAAACTTCATTATATGGAAAGAGCATAATGAGAGGAAGTGTCATGCAGAAGGTACATAACTCTGGCTTCACTAATATAGGAGTTATTGCCCTTTGTAAAAAAAAATCACACTTTTTTGTCCGGACGATAACTTCTATATGGCTCATGCCATTGGATTGAAACTTCATATATGGAAAGATCATAATGAGAGGAAGTGTCATGCAGAAGGTACATAACTCTGGCTTCACTAATATAGGAGTTATTGCCCTTTGTAAAATGACACATGCCATTGGAGTGAAACTTCATACATGGAACGATCATGATAGGAGAAAGTGTCATGCATAAGATCCTTAACTCGAGCTTCAATAAATTTAGAGTTATTGCCCCTTGTACATTTGTTTAATTCTTTCTTGTCCGGACGATAACTCCTACATGGCTCTTGCCATCGTATTGAAACTTCATACATGGAAAGAGCATGATGAGAGAAAGTGTCATGAACAAGGGCCATAATTCTGGCTTCAATACTTTTGGAGTTATTGCCCTTTGTTATATTTTTTGGCCGATCAATAACTCCTGTTGGACTGATGCTATTGGAATGACATTTTATTTTTGGAAAGAGCATGATGAAAGTAAGTGTCATGCACAAGGGCCATAAATCTGGTATCAGTATTTTTGGAGTTATTAGCTGTTATAATTTTCTTCTTGAAAAATGTGGTGTGGAAAGCGCATAATGGGGGGGGGGGGGGAGTATCATTCATCAAGACCATAACATTTTTAGTGATTTCCCTTTACATATTGTTTTTATTAGAGGGGAGACATCCGTTTTTGTGACAAAAACCTCTAGTTCACTTTTGATATGGTGGCGAATATGGGGTTAGTTAAGGTTTATCTGTATAAAGCTTTTAGCAGCAGCTTACCCACATCCCCTCCGGAATTGTCATTTGGGTCTTTGCAAGCAAAACAATATTTCAACTTAGACCTAATTGGGTAGCTGAGCATGTTAAATAGTCATAAACTAGTTTTAAAAGTAGATTTCTGACTGTTTATCCGAATGATACGTGGACTTATTTATTTGTCTAAGTAAGAATGTCTTACATACAACAATGTATCAATCTAGGTTCGATTGCTTCATTATTCCATAGCGATTATATCTATTTGTGTCTGGTGAGATTTTGTGATAGATTGCTATTGTCCATTGTATGCCAAACAGAATTAAATAAGCACGGATCACACCGCAAAGTTTGTGATAACGATGTGTCATATGAGGTGTAAATCTGATGTTGGCAACAAAGTGTAATCGACTGCCTGTCTGGGGTTAGCCTTAAAACGGCATTTACAACGCACAGACGAGCGAGCCAGCACAATTATAATGTCCCGGCAACTATTTTAGACACATTAGTACTTTATATTTACCTCTTGGCTGGTTGAATATTGTTTACTGTATTATGATAAATCACGCATACATATATCATGTGTACTCTTGTTTTCTAACGAAAAACAAACAACACACTGTAAAATGTATTCTGTTCCTTGCAACGTGCAAACTGTTGTTTCTTTCATGGCCGTACACCGCGTATACCGTATATATGCCCAGAGATAGGTTCAGTGAGCATTGCATTTGCGGTATACAGTACGTTCAATTAAATATAAATATCAGTCTTATAGACATGTGGTAGCTTAATGCAGGATGAAAGTCTTTTAGAAAGCTCCTCCGAGACTTTTCTGCATGGCTATCACTGCATTAAGCAACCATCGGCCTTAAAGTATTTAGTTGCGTTCTCTACTATAATTCCGGTTTATAGGAGTTTTACTGTTTTCGGTTTTGGGAGAATTTACTGTATACTGCAAATGCAAAAATAGTAAAATGAAGCAGGCAAAGCCATATACCAGACGCAACCACCACCAAAACATCGATAGATAGCATGTCACACACACACAACTACACAGGTACATACACGAGATGAACACGGAAAATATTAACAAACGTACTAGAGATACACATTCCAAATATGAACAAAAGCACAAGTACAAAGACACAAGACAAACACACAAACGTAAGGGTGACAAAGAGGGTATCGCCTTGGAACGGTCAGTAGCAAAATCACCACTGGGGTTAAACCGGTTCACGGACGTACTAACCTCACATTTATCTCAAAGTCACCTTAGCGTAACAAATAAAGTAAATAAGAGTATCCCCGCCGGACTTTCCCTCAACATAGAAGACTGTAAACACATGCCAATATGTAAAACATAGCACAACAACTGTGAAAAATCCGTCAAATATGTACTCAATGACTTTGCTGAAGTCAGAGCAACTGCAGGGAAGCCATTAAGGGCACGACAGGGAAAAGGTAATACATGAGTCTGATAAGCTCGTCCCATTTCTGAGTTTAAGAGTATATCATCATACAGTACTACCCTCGGCCTGTCATCGCACAAGCAACGAGGGAAACGTAACTACCGACTGTAAAGCGGTCATTAACCAAACATGCAGTGTGTTGAAAAATAATTGGGTTATAAAGTGTAACTTGTTTCATGACAAAAACACATTTTCTGTACCGGTTTTCTTTTCCACGAGGCATTTTAAGATATACAGAATACTGTTTGTTTGAACTATGTTATTGTATATTATATTGTCAGCATCACTGTGAAAAACAATTCCAGACAAGGTCAAATAGAACAAACAGTTTCTACTTAGACCAGTCTCACGTCCAAGGCAGATAATGCCTGATAAAGATGTGCACTAGACACATTCATGTTTGGACGAGTGGCGGCTTGCAGTGTAGATTCTCACTAGAGGCTTTCTTCATATTGGTGATATCGATTTAAACACACACTATTTGGTAAATATTCAATACACAGTTTGTGTTTACTAATTGTATGCAAACCCGGCGTTACTGTCATCTATACATATCTTAGATTTAGATTAGACATTAGAAGCATGTAGTTTGACACTGGGCCTGTAGTTTGACACTGGGTCAGTAGTTTGACACTGGGTCAGTAGTTTGACACTGGGCCAGTAATTTGACACTGGGCCAGTAGGTTGACACTGGGTCAGTAGTTTGACACTGGGTCAGTAGTTTGACACTGGGCAAGTACTTTGACACTGGGCCAGTAGTTTGACACTGGGCCAGTAGTTTGACACTGGGTCAGTAGTTTGACACTGGGCCAGTAGGTTGACACTGGGCCAGTAGGTTGACTCTGGGCCAGTATGTTGACACTGGGCCAGTAGTTTGACACTGGGCCAGTAGTTTGACACTGGGCCAGTAGGTTGACACTGGGCCAGTAGGTTGACACTGGGTCAGTAGTTTGACACTGGGCCAGTAGGTTGACACTGGGCCAGTAGAGTTTCACACTGGGCCAGTAGTTTGACACTGGGCCAGTAGTTTATCAAAGGCTTCTCAGTAAAATGTAAGCAGCTACCATTTGTTCAGCGTTAGAACGTATAGTTTGCAAAAAAGAAATTCAATTCATGATGCAAGTGGTTTATTGTTGAAACTTAAATAAGAGAAACAGTGGCGTTTACTGCTCGATTTAGCATATCACATATATACGTTTCATATTATTCGTCTGGAAATGTCACTTCACCAACAATGAATTAGTGTTAAATTGGCTGATTATATTGGCTGATATAACACGTGATGTTGTATTTTATGCGTAACAACGTATACTCTGAACATACATACCACGGTGTTATTATTATATACAGGTCAACAGGTACGAGAAATAAGTACAACCTTGTAGAAATACCGTCTATTCATAAATTTGAACCCGGTTAAATACCAGTTGTATCTTAAGTAAGTCTATACTTGGGTCTAGTAAATGTATTGATCGTACTAGCGCTTACTTTTATACAACCAATTTTATATTGAACACACAAGTCATTTTTCAATCTTCAAATGCAGTCTCGAATTGTGAAGTCTTGTATGTATAATCCGGAGACCATGGACTACTTTAAACACATTGATAGCCGACTGCGAACATGGTCGTGAATATAATCCCATCAAGAATACATTCACTTAAGTATCAGGGACATTCCATTGAACAGTAAGGATTCTAGAAAATACACCATTCACCAAAGGAATTGAGGGTCTGTAATATCAAATTACTCATTAATAGAGACAACTATTTCATTTTAACTTAATACAGATCCTTGATCAGATTACTACTGTAAGTTGATAGAAATAGTTTTCATTAACCAGGATTAAAAGGTTATGTAAAATATGACGTGCAGATGCTTGAATAGTGAATACACTTGCTACATTAACATACTTAGTACGGAAGCTCAAATGGACCCCCACCTTATATAAAGAATATATGTGTAACAAATCTCGTAGTTATATGATATGAAAATGCTTTAAAACGATAAATTTATAAGTTCGACATAACATAACATGTACATTTTTACTGTCTTATATAAAGCCCTGGAATAAATGAAAAAATAGATTTGTTTCGTAAAAGGGACCACATTTATTTATCATAACCCACTGATTTCAAACGGAAATATTTCGTAAAGATATATTCAGCAATATAGTCATTAATTATATCAAATACTTACTTAAGTAGTATGTAAAATGAACTTTATTCTAGTAAATATATAATGTGTTCTTTTCTGTACTTTACATTAATTATAACTCAAACTATCACAAATAACTCTGTTGTATTTAATATAATCTATCTGCCCTTTACTAATATAGATCTTATTGCATATTTATAATTCATAAAAACTTCATACATATTGATTTTCATGTAAATACACTGAAAACATTAGCTTCCGTAGTACGAGTGATGCGGGTTATCTTGTTTAGACCTGTATATGTTTAAGATTAATTCAGTCAGAACCTGTTGTTGACACAAAATAACAGTTCTTTAGTTATCAGTGATTTTATAAACTTTATATCAAAAACATTAATATATGAAGTTTGGTTTAAATATTTCGACTAAACTTTCGGATTTTAGTTAATTGACTATTATACCAAATCACTGATTTATGTTCCAAACAATCAAACTTGTTATATAATTGAAATGTTACTTAAGCACTGATTTAGGGTCCGAATAAACACGTTTGTTATATTAATTGTAAAGAATTTCAGTTTAGTCTAATATAAGCATAGCATATGTTCGAGTGTTTGTGTATGGATGAAACACAGGATAACAGCTATGTAATATCACGGTATGGTCATACTGGATCTCCAGAATCATCTAAATATATCGCCATACATCTATTTATCAGACCAGACTTCAACGCCTTTAACCACAACCTTATATTTAAATGAAGAAAAGAGATTATTTCAATCCAGAAAAGTAACAGTCTATAGTTATTGTCTACATACAAACATTACAAGGAAACACTGTTGAATAACATGTCTATAAGTATACATCATAATTTTGTGTATTAGTTATATTCTGCCGAAACGCTACAACAATATGTGTCCGTGTATCCGTCTTGATATATAACAAAACGTACACCAATTATACAGAAGTAATTCCTCCATATCTGTGTTGTGCTTGGGAAATCAATCCAGGTGAATCCGTACCTAATTCTGTATCATTCTTATTTCTATATTTTATACTCACTTTCAGTATGACAAAGAACACACAAACCTCCAGCAATTGGCACTTCACCATGGGAGTTGATGTCATGTAATATCACATTATTCATTAGCTGATAAATAAGTTAGTCATTATTACGGAAAATAGATTATATTAGATTTCCCATCTCGTATAATAAGATCACTGTATGAGAGTGTGTGTGTTTTAGTTGTTGAAATTAGTCTCTACTAATTTATGATACTGGAATATTAATCAACCCTTTGAAGGTACGTAAATCGGAAATGTCGTATGCTATACTTATACATATTGTATCCCACATCTTTCTGAGCATAACTGACTACATGTCAAACAGCTTGGAACCCGATGAGACACAGTGCAACTCGGATCAAAACTGATAGATTAAGACCGACAAGGTCTAAAGTGTTACAAAGATTAACCACTGAATCAAAAACTAAAGGAAATGGGATGCAGATAAGGTATAAGAAATAAATTCTTGAAGTAGGAGATCTTTCGAAAGCAAAAGCAACACCTCGCCCCTAGCACCGGCTTAAGTGGTATTCAATTTTACAGCTACAAACATTGCAACTGGTGATCCCGAAGAACCGGAAAAAAATCAACACTGTAAATGATATGCTTGACCTACACTGTTAGTAAATGTAGTAAGGTAAACGGAATAATATATTTGAACTGGTGTAAACAATTAGGGCTTAATCCGTAAACTTCAATTATATTTTATTTACAACCTATAACTACTACAATACCGATATGTTTACAAACGTATTAATGATCACACGGATTTGAGTCAGTCTCTATTATAACCTTACCTCTAACCAAAGCCATCAATAGCGATGAGTACTTCTCACCATTGATCCTGTTTGGTGTTAATACAAACTGGGCACACTACATACTTATGTATAAACTCCTATCTCCTTATAAAAAGATAATATCTAGGACAACTGCCGTTCGAGTCGGATAGAGTCGAGCACAGAACGTACGTGTCTCACTTTGGGTGCAGGCGTCCCATTTCGCATTCAATAGTTAATTATAAATCAAGGGATCCCACATTTCTTGCATAAACATTTATTGTCTGAAGTTATGGGTCATTTGTACCCTTAATGCAGTCACTATGATGTGATTCGGTATAAAGTAATACGTTTACACTTTAAGACAGCTTTCGGTGGGGTTTCCTAGTGTGCAAGACTATGATTAGGGCATGAATGAAGTAAACTGGACATGGCCTAGTGTTACTGCATGTATAACGCCGTTTCTGTTTAACCGAGCAATGTTCCAGCAAGTACAGGGAATGTTCCGTTCAACTTCGTAGTCCTTATATAATGTAATAGACATTATATTTTATGGATCTGAAGTAATTGTCGTAGGGTGATTGTGTACGAAATAATAAGTAAATTTGTTACATTATTTGATTCATCTTTTAATCCAATTTAGTAATATTTCATGGAAAAGTTAATGTATATTCATATATTTCAGGGGAAGTAATTCTTACTAACTGCATGACTAACATTTCCCGCTGTTGTACGTGTACATTCACTTGTATGATAGCTTTCAAAGAAGACAGTCGCAATTTTCTGGCATTATTATGTTAGAATGTATATATTCATTATATATTCAGGTACATTTGTGTAAATATATTTCCATATCATTTCATTCTCCTTATCATCATCATTATCATTATCGTCTGATAATCATATAATTACAATTAGTATGTTGATATTTGAATAGAAGAAATCATCTTTGTAACTTTTCTGGTCCTACGGGATCATTAGTTTTGATGGTATAAGTTTTGAAATTTGATACTGCTTTCGAAGGATCTACTACTTTCAGAATATATTTACTTCACAACAGCAGGCGTTAAGTGCTTGTGTGGCGGCCGTAAAAAGTCGCCCCGTACTTCATTCTCAGTGTTGTTCTCAATAAAACCGAGTCTGCAATTTTCTCATTTACCATTGCTACTTTTGATTTCGAATGATCTATTACTTTCAGAATATTTCTAATTATCTAGTTTACAGTTTGTGTATAAACCCTATTCAGGTCTCGTGCTTTGTGAGTTTAGTTTAATCATAATGTAATATTATTTTACCTTCAGATGTGCATATTCATTAATATGGTCATATACCTCTGCATGTGAAATAAACGTCAAAAACCATTATAAATTTAATCGTCTACTCAAACCCACCATATTTTGTCATCAAAGCCGAGGAGAGCTGACGACATAATGTATAGCGACGTCAATGCGATTTCGTTTAATATTTTATAGTTTGAGCTGGAACAGTGATTACAATTTGCATAGTTTCATTACGATGAGTCCAACGTAAAACTCGTAGTAATTGTATAATTAAAATTACAAAAGTCAATCCACGGTGATTATATTAAAAGCTTATTAAAATCTGTTGAGTAATTTATTTGATAATCAAATTGCACACTGTAAGTTAGGCGTGCTAAACCATGACTGGTTGTTACCTGAACTGGCATTCGTGTTATGACGTCATTTGACGCAAAATCAAAACAATTTGGAACATATGCTAGGACATAAACTGATATGCAATATATATTAAAGATGGACAACGTGTTCTTACTATCACTGGTACATATTTTTTCTGCATTTCACCTGGTATATTAAAGATGTACTACGTGTTCTTACTATCATTGGTACATATTTGTTCTGTATTTCAACTGGTATATTAAATTCTGAAGGGTGGTGATCCCACGAAAGCAAAAATTGCAACACAAAAAGAGAAAATTGCAGACTCGGTTTTATTGAGTCTGTTCATGAGCAGTAATTGAATGTGCAACACTGCTCACGCCCCCTAGCACCGGCTTAAGCGGTATTCAATTTTCAGAACAAGAAGTACCGAAATTCATGATCTCGAAGGATCAGAAGGTATAACAACACTGAGAATGAAGTACTACGTGTTCTTACTATCACTGGTACATATTTGTTCTGTATTTCACCTGCTATATTAAAGATGTACTACGTGTTCTTACTATCACTGGTACATATTTGTTCTGTATTTCACCTGGTATATTAAAGATGTACCGTAAACCTGTCTACACCGAGCACCCGATATAGGTATAATTCTTGGTTTATAATACAGACGATGGCTTACATAATGGTATTATACACTCTGTCATTCATTTATATACATCATTCAATATCTAGGACAACTGCCGTTCGCAAATGCGAGTCAGATAGAGTTTATAGAGTTTAGCGTTAGAAAATTGAGAACAGAAAGTACACAAAGTTCCATGCAGCTCATATAAATGTCAAAACAACGCTACTGATTTCTGTCTCCACAACACTTAACAAAAATGTGAAACAACATGAAAAGGGAGGTCTACGAGTGGAAAATACGAAATGACACATTCTAATGAATGACGGATACGTTTGCGCTGGTTTGAATAGCAATCACACTTTATCAGCTCTTGTCTTACCTTTTAATAAATACATTCCGATTCTAATGCCATTTTGATACTCAGAATGTGTGATAGTTTAAGCGGGGTGTATATATAATACGGACTTTTCCATAAGTACTCCCTGCATTACTCTAGATATGCAGTAAGCAGTTATCTGCTCCCTATCGATCGTATCCAATAGGTGGTCGCTATAGACAGATGCTAATGTTACAACTATACTGGAACATTAACACGTCAATCAAACATACTGTACAACCTTAAGTTAGGTTAACCGTAAATGAAAAATAAATGAGGCAACACAGGCCCACCTTGCATAGTGAGTATTTAAGACAATAATGTGTATCTCCTCTTTACCTTATCGACTTAACTGAGTTGCATTAACCCTTATCGTGCTGAAAGAAATGTGTCTACCAAACCTCTTGATCTGTTGCATTTTTACTGACTTTTGAATCGTAGAAGCTCTTTAGAAATTGTTGACCGTGTGTTGTGTCAAATATCCTGGATCTTGATGAGACAACGAGTTACTTGGCGTCTCATCTGGACTCAAGATGTTTGCAAATGCGAGTGTGGTCGCACATAGCATGATAAGGGTAAATACGAGATGTGATGCCCAGACTTAATCAAGAATAAGATAAAACATAACGTCACATCAGTGGCTGAAATGTCCAGTTGTATTATTTAATTGAAGTTATTCCAGGTATTTAGAAGAAGGCTAGGCATCAGAAATGGATTACCAATAGTAATATGCCACCCAAAAATCGGCATGTTTCATTGCGGATATCTGCCTGTGTATCAGTTTTTAGACTTAAATTGAAATCCCTATCATAGCAATATGAAATAGGTTTGCGATGCGCAATTTGTTAGCATAGTGAATGCCAATAACTTGATGGTATATGACAGCTCCATAACGCACAAAAATAGTGTCCAGAAGAAAGGCGAGTGATTTACAGACTCGGAGCATGTCAGAATAGTGTAATGCTTAATTTCCCTGTCTTCCAAAATCATGCAATGCACCCAAAACTTGCGCACTTAAACCCTTAACATGCTAACTATCATTCTGATCTCTCAACTCTCTAACCTTTATCGTGTTCACTGTAATACAAGTGCTGCCTTTGCTTTCGAAGGGTCTCCCAACTTTCTGAACTTGTTACCTAAATCTTCATATCTACGAGGGCTGTCCTGGAAGTTCGCGGAATTTTGCTATAACTTGATACGAAGGATGCAAATATAAAATCAAACCACATCATGAAAGACGTGAAAGTTTTAGCTCTAAAATATTTAAGTATGAAAAACGTACAGTAAATATTAATAGCATACGTGAAACAACAAAAAAGATCACTGACTGTCAACCGGAGCACGTCGTCGTTATTTACGTTACTCGACGTCGAACTTCTTCAAACATTAGTAAAGTCAAAACAACGATTAACCTTCTCGTTGTAATCCCCACATGTTGCAATACATTTACGGTGGCTGTAAATCCATTTCATAAAATGTTAATTATGTCATTGGTTATCAAGTCCTGCTACGACTTTCTGTGCTCAGGTGCTCATAACTGAAGTTCATTTGCTGATTCAAAGTGTTTGCCCGCGCAACATTTTCTTCACATCGGGACAAACAGCAAACTCCATGGGTGCCAGGTCAGGACTGTAGGATGTATGGTCTAACATTTCGAACCATAGTAAATCAATATCAAGCAGTGTAGATCTCGCTCTATATGCCGGCGCATTATCTTGGTGCAATATATGACTTAATCAGGGTCTATGTTTCATCAGTAGAGATTATTCTAAGAATGTGTCTCCCTCCATATCATAGCGCCGTAGGTACGTCGTAGAGCATCAGCTCGTCGTTGCTTCTCTTCTTCCTCAAGCAGTCGAGGTACCCAATGTGCGCTAACGTTGGACATTTCGAAGTTTTATTTGTAGTTAAGATTCGATGAGCAGCATTACGTGAAATGTCAAGTATTTCGGCTGTTTCTCTTAATGCCATTCGTCTATCCGTGTCTGTCAGCTCTTTCCTTCTACTATTTCACAGTTACTATGGATGGGCGACCCGATCTTTCATCATCATTAGTTGATGATTTTCTTCCGTTTCTGAACCGTTCATGTCATTTATAAACAAAGTCTTGCTACACGGTGGTAATGTATTAGTTGGTATAATCATTCTGAATGTCTCCGCCGGTGATTGTCCAAGTCCGACTTAAAAACTCACAACACTGCGTAATTCAGCGTCGTCTGTTAACGTCATCGTTTTAAGACTTTTTATGAACCGCTCTACAGTTTGTGATATGAAAAATAAAATAGTGCGCACAGAGATGTTAAATTCAAGGGAGATGACGTCAGTGTTATGTACTAATGTTGTGCTGTTTGGCAGTGATTTTGCTGCAGCAGAAACTATGTAACGGTTCAAAATTTGAGACCATTTTTTACAAACATTTGCATATTCTTAACGTGCGCCGCTTATACGACTGGCTGTTACTATGGCGACGGCTATTTATAACAAGCAATGATATATTGCAAATTTTATTGTGTAAGTTAATTAAGATTATCGGTGACTTTCTTTGTTTCCATTTATAGCTCGAATGTACGATAAACAGTCATGCTATAAATAAATTCCGCGAACTTTCCGGACAGCCCTCGTAGATACACATTTTCATATTTTAGCATATAAAATAATATGATCCTATATAGTCTCATATAGGAACTGTCTGTCCTGGGTTTGCTTCTTCTGTTTATGGAATAATACAGTTCTGGACCTACAGTTTCTGCTATAGCCTTACATGTTCCCTTGTCCATGTGTCATTATAAATATATATATATATATATCTCTCTCTCTCTCTCTCTATCTCTCTCTCTCTCTCTCTCTCTCTCTCTCTCTCTCTCTCTCTCTATCTATCTCTCTATCTCTCTAAATGTAACAGAATAAAATGTAAGACCTGCCCATCTTTAATAGAAGGACATACTATTCTGTTTTCAAATGGTAAACAATTCACAGTAAAGCAAAGTATGAGCCGTGTGACCAAAAATGTCATTTATAGTACCGGTATAATATGTCCTAATTCTAAAGAATTTTATAAAAAAAAGTTACAATTAGAATTGGGCAAACTAGCAATGAGCTTAATTTAAGAAAGCACTTACATAGGCAACACACGAACACGGAAGCACTGCGTTTTCTGAAAGTGAACAAACATTTACCCCAGTGTTCTGCGGGACAAGTCAATATATTCCCGCTCTATGAAATTCTGAAGGACAGCGACCATTTGAGAGACGAAAACGAATTATTTTTGATAAATATTCTGCAACCGCAATAACACAGTACATGTACGTCTTAATTTTGGAAATTGTTAAAGTACCCGCTGTGCGGGTTTATATCATATACGAGTTGCATATACTGAATTTTATTTAAAGTGAGCGATTTTGCACTTTCTTGCTGCATTTTAGTGAATATTCCTCGCATTGTTTCTGCTTGAAATGTGTTTAAGCGTCATACAAATTTAGTGGCTATATAATATATTCTTGGACGTATTCGTATATCAATCACAGCGTGAATGTTGTGTGCTTTCTTTATGGTATAGAATACTTGTAATATACAATCATTTTGCAACGTCGTATTCTGACATATCTCGTATTTTAATGACGTCATATCATAAATAATTATTTATTGCCGTGCAACGTCGTATTCTGACGTTTCCCGTACTTTAATTACGTTACGTCATACTTTTTTTATACGTTAACTGTCTGAAGATGAAGAAAATATTCCAAAATAGGGAATTAATATAATACATAAATACTTGAATTGCTCTTATCTAATATTTCGACCACTAAGGACCTTTTTTAAGATTATCATGTCAAAATATACGTCACATTTTTGTTACATGCATTCAACCATACACTCAAAGAGAATAATGTTGATTCAGCGTCATGGTGACATTGGGTTGTTATTTAAAATGGCATAAGGTCATCAAAATGACGTCATCAAATGACGTCATGGGTGCAACGACGTCATGGATGCATTAGCGCATCATCCTCCTTGATGTTACAGCCAAATGGTATGTAAGTTCTCAGCCTCCATAGCAGTGCTGATGTGAGATTTGTAGTTTTGAAACGGATGTTCCATGCATGTAGAATTGAAAGACAGATCCATGAAACTGATTGGATATGGAGGCTGGGAACTTACAGACCATTTGGCTGTAACATCATGGAGGATAATGCGCTAATGCATGCATGACGTCGTTGCACCAATGATGTCATTTGATGCCCTTAGTGGTCGAAATATTAGATAAGAGCAATTCAAGTATTTAAGTCTGAAGATGTGTAAAAGCATTAAAAGCGGTTACAGAAAAAAACGTAAAAAAACCTTTAAAACTGGATTTAAATGGTGTTACATGACTGTGAAACTGTTTAATTACTACGTTAACGATCGCGACGCGTTTCACCATATCATCAGGCGCGGTTGAAAGTATTATGACGTCATGACTTTGTTGTCATGACGTCGACGTCAGTATTTCAAAAATCTACTTTAAAGAGGGAGATAAATGGCGTTCAGGATTGGTTTAATTTTTTGTATAAAATATTTTTCTTTCGCTAGCCTAACTGAAACACTAACTGTCTTTAATTTAAAAAAAGGGAAATATTTCCGCATTTTTATACAAAAAATCAAAGTAATCCTGAATGCCATTAATTTCTGATTCAAACATTTATCTCCCTTTAAAGTAGATGGAGTTACCACCCTTACAGGCGCCATTTATCAAATTAATAACTGATGCTATTATTTCTTACTTGAGTATTCACGAAGTAAAGGGTTAACTTAAACTACTATATACAAATCTTGCCTTTCTAAAGTACACTTCTAGCCTTTCACAAGTACACTTCAGAAACACGATCCTATCTTGTAGCGCGTACTGAACAAATACTGGCAATAATATTTATCTGACACATTCGGCTCCATTTGTTTGAATAGAGCAGATGGTGTTTCTATAAATAGTCCGGCTAACAAAGCATATGAACCTTTGTATAAATGAAAATACCACATGCAAGCATTTGATTACCTTAGTTCTTTATAAATAAATACTGATTTGATTATTCTGCCATCTCAGTGCTCAGAGTCTGCTCTGTATGTCTGTGTGCTCTGAGTCTGCTCTGTATGTCTGTGTGCTCTGAGTCTGCTCTGTATGTCTGTGTGCTCTGAGTCTGCTCTGTATGTCTGTGTGCTTTGAGTCTGCTCTGTATGTCTGTGTGCTCTGAGTCTGCTCTGTATGTCTGTGTGCTCTGATTCTGCTCTGTATGTCTGTGTCTGCTCTGTATGTCTGTGTGCTCTGAGTCTGCTCTGTATGTCTGTGTCTGCTCTGTATGTCTGTGTGCTCTGAGTCTGCTCTGTATGTCTGTGTGCTCAGAGTCTGCTCTGTATGTCTGTGTGCTCTGAGTCTGCTCTGTATGTCTGTGTGCTCTGTGTCTGCTCTGTATGTCTGTGTGCTCAGAGTCTGCTCTGTATGTCTGTGTGCTCTGAGTCTGCTCTGTATGTCTGTGTGCTCTGAGTCTGCTCTGTATGTCTGTGTGCTCAGAGTCTGCTCTGTATGTATGTGTGCTCTGAGTCTGCTCTGTATGTCTGTGTGCTCTGAGTCTGCTCTGTATGTCTATGTGCTCAGAGTCTGTTCTGTATGTCTGTGTGCTCTGAGTCTGCTCTGTATGTCTGTGTGCTCTGAGTCTGCTCTGTATGTCTGTGTGCTCTGAGTCTGCTCTGTATGTCTGTGTGCTCTGGGTCTGCTCTGTATGTCTGTGTGCTCTGAGTCTGCTCTGTATGTCTGTGTGCTCTGAGTCTGCTCTGTATGTCTGTGTGGTAATACGTGATTTCTATCTGATTTACCCTGTTAAAACTGAAATAAATCGCGTGACATCTAAATCCATGGAGCACAAACGGACCCGACGGAGTACTTTCTATGGCGTTAGTTTGACTAATTGACGCCCAACAACAACAGTTCAATGTCTTAAATGTTTTTAACTATTCTGTCCTTTTCATCGTAGACTGACTGAAACAATTAATTCATACTATGCCGAATAAAGCACATCAAAAAGAGGAATTCATACTATACCTAATAAAGCACACTGAAAGAGGTCTACGTATGCGTCTGTTAGGTGTTAGCTTAATGGTGATCAAACGTACTTTTATCCTGCATTAAGCAACCGCTTAAATTGTAAGATATGTTCAATCAATGAGTGTCCGCTTAGGACAGATTCTAATGTAACCGAATCAACGAGAACGGACGCTATGAAGTTCTAACGCAGAAAACATTCTAATGTCGGAATAAATTTGTATCTGTAAAATATAGTTGAAGCTTCCTATTCGTGTGACTTTTATGTTTTTTATCTTTTTAGTTGATGTTATAATGTTTTACTTTTTCTCTCTATCTTCTCTCTCTTCTCTCCGTCTCTCTCTTTCTCTACCTCTGTGTCTGTCTCCCTGTGTCTCTCTTTCTCTCCCTCTCTGTCTCTCTCTTTCTCTATCTGTGTTTTTCTCTCTTTTTCTCTCTGTCTCTGTGATACTCTCTCTTCCTCTCTCTCCCTCTCTGTCTCCATATCTCTCTGTGTTTCTCTGTGTTTCTCTGTCTGTTTTCTCTCTCTCTTTGTCTCTCTGTCTCCATGTCTCTCTTTTTTCTCTCTCTCTGTGTCTCTCTTTCTCTCTCTGTGTCTCTCTCTGTGTCTCTCTCTGTGTCTCTCTGTTTCTTTCTCTCTATCTCTTTCTCTCTGTTTCTTTCTCTCTATCTCTTTCTCTCTCTCTCTCTCTCTCTCTCTCTCTCTCTCTCTCTCTCTCTCTTATGCCTCCAATTATCCCGTAGTTGACAGCAACGGACTTTAATCAACATGACCAATCAATGATTGAATAGCTCGCCGAGTTATTAAAAACATTTCAGACAGAGTTTGAACGTAATGCATCGGCATTTGCAGGTAAACGTGTTTGACAATAATGTATTGCTCAGTTTCTGCTTTGACTGGCCTTAAACGATAGAAAAGAATATATGTTCTATGATGTATTTGGTCGATACATTGGTAATTATTTAGCCTAAGGTGATTTTTTTTCTCCTCAAATTTGGAATCACAATTTGATTTGTCAAGAAATATGTTTGTCGTAAACATTAACATATGACTTTATCAAAGGGTTATAATTGCAACATGAGTGTATGTACCTAATACTAACCTCAATTCCATATTGACCACTTGGTGGGCCTCCTGATCGGGTTTTGGGGGGAATATGTCGCAGTTTAGAAGTGTTCTAAGATTTTGTAATTTTTATATCGTTATTACTTTAAAACTTGCAATGTATATCCATGAACAATTCCAATCATTGATCATCTTCGTGTTAGTCACGCGTTCTCCATACTTATAAGAGATTTTTGCTTTTAAACTTGCTACAGACATTGATGATGTTTGACTGATCCTGTAAAGAAAGTCCCATGTATCACTTTATCAATTTGGCGTCTACATATGGGCTAATTGTTATTTGGCGTCTACATATGGGCTAATTGTTATTTGGCGTCTACATATGGGCTAATTGTTAGTTGGCGTCTACATATGGGCTAATTGTTATTTGGCGTCTACATATGGGCTAATTGTTATTTGGCGTCTACATATGGGCTAATTGTTATTTGGCGTCTACATATGGGCTAATTGTTATTTGGCGTCTACATATGGGCTAATTGTTATTTGGCGTCTACATATGGGCTAATTGTTATTTGGCGTCTACATATGGGCTAATTGTTATTTAGGCTGGGTCCTAGTAGTGGTTACCGTAGCATCCCCCCCTAGACTTTTTTTCATGGGTACCAAATTGTTCGTTGGGGTCCTTAGAACACATTTTGAGCATGCCCCCAAAAATAAGTTTGTCCCAGCTATGTTTTATTTAACGGTTTCCATGGTAACCCGAGGTAATTTTCGAAACTACCTTGGTTCAGAAAATGCGCCATAACTTTCTTTTAAGAAGCAATAGAAGGACAAAACAAGTACCAAAGTAAAGCTGAGACATATAGCTTGAATATGATATATGATTTTATTAATATTCATAATGCATTCTTATGAATATTAATGAGGAAGTAAAAAATGTGATTTTTTTTAGAAAACAGGAGTTTGTTGTTTAGTCTGAGAGGCTTATTAATGCACAGAAATTATTGAATTTAGGTTTAAGTTGTTTGTTGGAGTCCTCAGAACACATTATGAGTATTTCCCCAAATAATTTTGTTCCATCTATGTTTTATTAAACGGTTTCCATGGTAACCCGAGGTAAATTCCGAAACATCCTTGGTTCAGAAAATACGTAATAACTTTGCTTTTAGAGGTAATAGAAGGACAAAACAAGTACCAAAGTAAAGCAGAGACATATAGCTTGAATATGGTACATGATTTGATTAATATTCATAAATGCATTCTTATGAATATTCATGAGAATGTAAAAAAAATGCGTTTTTTAGAAAAAGGAGCTTGTTGTTTAGTCTGATAGGCTTATTAATGCACACAAATTATTGAATTCAGGTTTAACTTGTTTGGTTGGGTCATCAGAACACATTTTCAGCATTCCCCCAAAGTAATTTTGTCCCATCTATGTTTTATTGAACGGTTTCCATGGTAACACGAGGAGGTAAATTTCGAAACATCATCGGTTCAGAAAATGCATAATAACTTTGCTTTTAGAGGCAATAGAAGGACAAAACAAAAACCAAAGTAAAGCAGAGACATATATCTTGATTATGATATATAATTTGAATAATATTCATATATGATTGCTTATGAATATTAATGAGGAAGTATAAAAATCCGCTTTTTTAGAAAAATGAGTTTTTTGTTAAGTCTTAGAGGCATATTAATGCACAAAAATTATTGAATTGAGGTTTAAATTGTTCGTTGGGGTCCACAGAACACCACTTGAGCATTTCCCAAAATAATTGTGTCCAAGCTATTTTTTTAACGGTTTCCATGGTAACCCGAGGTAAATTTCGAAACATCCATGGTTAAACAAATGCGTCATAACTTTGCTTTTAGGGGCGAAAGAAGGACAAAACAAGAACCTGAATAAAGCAAAGACATATAACTTGAATATGATATGTAATTTAACTAATTTTCATAAATGTATTCTTATGAATATTTATGAGGAAGTAAAACAATCCGGTTTTTGTTTAGAAAAAAAGGAGTTTATTGTTTAGTCTGAGATGCCTATTAATAAACAAGAGTTATTGAATTCATGTTTGAATGTTTTCATGTGAAGGAAAATAAACCATCTTTGTTTCAGGTAATATTTCTATAAAGCATGCGTATTTCAGCTTATTTGCATATACTGTACGTATATGTATAGGCAATTTTCTATGAGCATTGTATTTAGTATTATTTTGAGTATACGGTAAAATCTCGATTATTCGAATTTTCTTTATAGAAGCATTAAGACCCTTTTAGGCAGGTGACTTCTTAATGCATGGACTTTCACCATGCATTAAGCTGTCACCTGTCTTAAATATCGATAATAATACATACGTCAATGATAATACGTCAATGTTTGAAGCGAATCCCATCTGTTGGATGCAACTGCCGGTGCTTAAGAAGTGAATGAGAGAGAGAGAGAGAGAGAGAGAGAGAGAGAGAGAGAGAGAGAGAGAGAGAGAGAGAGAGAGGGGGGGGGGGGGCCTAATGCCCGCCCCTGGGGCTGTCGGAAACAAGTGAGGGGATCTGATAAAACATCCCAGGTCGATTTTCATTTGAAACCGGAGGCCCAAGAGATAACCAGGGAACCCTTGTCCATAAGAGTTTAGCGGACATGATCCACCCAGTTGCCGGGCTGGCACAAAAATCTTCGTCCAGGTCAGGCAAACGGGAAAGAAGTCCCGTGGAAGGAGAAAGAGACTCCCTAGACTTAATTAGGTTAGGGAGGTCCACTTTTTTCGACTGACACTAGCACAGAAGAGGATAGAGGACCCCTGTGAATAGGATTCGGGGGTCTAGGGCAGACAGAGGGTGGGATGATTCTAAAACAATCTTCACAGGCATTCTCAATAGAAAATATTGATGTTCAGAATCATCTAAAGAAAAAGAGTACTAAGTCCCGTCTAAATCTGAGTGAGTGGCTGCCACAAAGTCTGATTCCCTTAAAAAATAGGACCATCCCTAGGAGCCATAATGGACAAAGTGTCTTCCTGCTCTCCCTCAGAATCCGCCCTGGTGAACACCATGGATGGCAGCACCCGAGAAGAGTGGGACCCGCCACAGACATAGTAGTGTGGACTGTGGGTTCACGTGAGAGCTTTTCTCCCTCTAGGTGAAGCTTGCTGCTTCTCAGAATGAGTGTCGGCTATCGAGAGCGACCAGCCGGCGAATCTGAGGGGGCAGAGTGATGTCTTCGCATAGAAGAGTAATGGTAAGACCTCGGTCTGCAATGAGAGCGGTGCGAGTGCCGGTTCCCATTAGAAGAATAAGAAGGTTTTTACGCCTCCTACGGGGTGGGTGGAATGGGGGCTGGGGAGTCCAAGATGTACTCAGAAGATAAAGAGTAATTGCAGGGTCTAGACGACCAAGAACGTCTAGACTTAGTCAGAGCAGCTCCCTGTTGACTTTCACCACTGTAATGCGGTGTAGAGACAGAATGCCCTGTAGAAAAGATTGGACTGGTAGATTTACCGGTCCACTTCGGTATCCTGGTCCAAAGGACCAGACCGGGCCACCGGAGGACCGTTGGAGAGCAAACTTAGGACACCGGGCCAAAGAATACACAGTGACATCTTTGGGCGGGGGCTCGGAAGACCGGTCTGCTGGTGATGTCATGAAATGGAAGCACTAACGCCAGGATACCGGGGACGGGTGACGGATAACTGGGCCTAGATTCAGCGGGGCCAGGCAAAACTCTTCACACAACAAGCGGGAGACCTGGCAACAATAGTACCTGGGGCCAGAACAAAGGGTACCATTCAAGTGGTAAACGGGGAACCCGTGCCCGGGCCAGCAGTGTGGTGCCGATCTGCAACTAACAACTGGGGAATCGACTGCACCACAGGGGCTGTTGACGAAAGAGATTTTAAAGAAGAAGCAGGCTTCTTCTGAGCTTTAGAGGACAGTGATTTGTCTGTTACGAGGGAGTCGCTGACCAAAGAGAAGAATACTTCTTCCGTCGGGCAGCAAGCTCCCACGTCTCCCCTGTCCAGAGGGATGAAACTGGACAGGGAGCTGACGCGGAGCAACCGCAGCAGGCCAGACACACTTAATGAGTTGTCCAGCCTGTCGCGAAATGCTCGCAAGAAGACTTGCGTTGCTCTGGCATGCTGTGGTAAATAATCAAGCAAATGCATAAGACATCGCGAGTAAGTTAGAAGTCACGCAAGGCTAATATGGGTAAACATAAGCTGATGATTACAGTCGAGAAGCTATATATTTTCTACTGAATTGCAAAACACCCATAACAGTAATATTCTTCATAAAACATGCATGAGGCTCAATTCCTCTGCTGTAATTTCTTACAAGAAATGTGTTGTTCACATACATGTATACTGCAATATAATAGAAAAACTTACTTTCCTACAACAGTTTACATTTTCATTAATATTCATGATTTTGAAATAATATTCATTATCTACATATTTATATACATGAACATCAATATCGCTGTTTCAGTCAGTATCAAGCTCTATACTGGTTAACTAAAATAATTTCAGATAAAAAGAACAGCTCATTCAAGTGTGTTTGTTTTACATCTCATTAATATTCATAAATATGCATTAATATTCAAGAACCCAAAGTAATGACCCTCTGCTCTTGTCAATGTTTGTTGTTCTGGTATTTTACGTAAATTAAATAATAGAAAAGATAGTACACTCGAAACAATGCTAAATATAGAGCTTATGTTAAATTGCTTATTCATTTACGCACGTTATATGCAAATTAGCTTAAATAAACATGTTTTAGAAAATTACATGAACCAAAGATGTTTTCCTTTATTTGTATGTTGATATTAAAACATTTAAATCTGAATTCAATAACTATTTGTATATTATTAGGCCTCTCAGACTAAAAACATACTCGTCAAACTAGAAACGCATTTTTTACTTCCCCATTAATATTCATAAGAATGCATTATAAGAATGCATTATATGTATTAATAGAATTACATATCGTATTCAAGCTATATGTCTCTACTTTACGTTGGTTCTTGTTTTGTCCTTCTATTGTCTCTAAAAGCGAAGTTATGAAGCATTTTCTTAATCAAGACAGTTTCGAAATTTACCACGGGTTACCACGGAAACCGTTTAATAAAACAAAGATGGGGCACAATTATTTTGGGAGAATGCTCAAAAAGTGTTCTGATGACCCCAACGAGCAATTTAAACCTCAATTCAATAATTTTTGTGCATTAATATGCCTCTAAGACTAAACAAAAAACTCGTTTTTCTAAAAAAGCGGATTTTTATACTTCCTCATTAATATTCATAAGCAATCATATATTAATATTATTAAAATTATATATCATAATCAAGATATATGTCTCTGCTTTACTTTGGTTTTTGTTTTGTCCTTCTATTGCCTCTAAAAGCAAAGTTATTATGCATTTTCTGAACCAATTATGTTTTGAAATTTACCTCCTCGCGTTACCATGGAAACCGTTCAATAAAACATAGGTGGGACAAAATTACTTTGGGGGAATGCTGAAAATGTGTTCTGATGACCCAACCAAACATTTTAAACCTGAATTCAATAATTTGTGTGCATTAATAAGCCTATCAGACTAAACAACAAGCTCCTTTTTCTAAAAAACGCATTTTTTTACATTCTCATGAATATTCATAAGAATGCATTCATGAATATTAATCAAATCATATACCATATTCAAGCTATATGTCTCTGCTTTACTTTGGTACTTGTTTTGTCCTTCTATTACCTCTAAAAGCAAAGTTATTACGCATTTTCTGAACCAAGGATGTTTCGGAATTTACCTCGGGTTACCAAGGAAACCGTTTAATAAAACATAGATGGAACAAAATTATTTGGGGAAATACTCATAATGTGTTCTGAGGACTCTAACAAACAACTTAAACCTAAATTCAATAATTTCTGTGCATTAATAAGCCTATCAGACTAAACAACAAACTCCTTATTTCTAAAAAAATCACATTTTTTACTTCCTCATTAATATTCATAAGAATGCATTTATGAATATTAATAAAATCATATATCATATTCAAGCTATATGTCTCAGCTTTACTTTGGTACTTGTTTTGTCCTTCTATTGCTTCTAAAAAGAAAGTTATGGCGCATTTTCTGAACCAAGGTAGTTTCGAAAATTACCTCGGGTTACCATGGAAACCGTTAAATAAAACATAGCTGGGACAAACTTATTTTTGGGGGCATGCTCAAAATATGTTCTAAGGACCCCAACGAACAATTTGGTACCCATGAAAAAAAGTCTAGGGGGGATGCTACGGTAACCACTACTAGGACCCAGCCTAATTTCAAGGTCGATGAAATATGCTTGTAGTATATTATGAATTACGTAATCACCCATACAACTGGTGCAATTCTGACTAATTCTAATTCAGATTCTTTGAAACGCTTGATAAACTATTAATAGAGTGCTGAACAACTTGGATCCTGATGAAACCTTGAACTAATCGACGCCTTGTCTGGATCTAAGCTGTTGGTGAAAGTCAAGAATAGCGGGATACTGGTTAATGGGTTTCAAAAAGCTGTATATATTACTTGCAGAAAAAACTGGTGCATTACTTTTAACCAAACACTAATTGTAATGTTTGCCTTTAATATGGAGTCTGATTATTTCATACATTTTTGTACCATGCTATGTTTACAAACATTCGATGGCATTAGTATGTGTGACGTTAGTGCTACATGTTTTGCATATCTATTGTGTTAGCAGTTGTTAGAGGATATGAATATATGCCGTTGTTGAAGTTGTGTTTCAAAAACAGCCAAGGGATCAATAGCGAGTATATAATGACTCAACTTGCTTATTCCTTATTTGACAGATATGGCAATATGGAAATAATGTAATATTTTAACAAACTTTGGGTGACCCAAAACCGGGTAACCCCCCCCCCCCCCTCCCACCCCAGTGACTTTTGTGACTGACCGGTCCAAGGCGGTACTTCCATCTCCACCCTATTGTTTGTGTGCGTATCTTTATGATTTTGCTAGTTATGTACATTTGCTGTGTTTTCTTGTGTTGCTGCTCGGACGGATGTTTGTTCTGTATGTGGTGTTTCCTGCAGGGGTCATATCTGTACTTTTATAGTGCATGTATATATACATAACACAATCTTGAAATTGTTGTGTACGTGCTTTAAGTATTTAGTCTATGTAGCATGAGTAAACGAGATCGCACAAACACGCGATACATCTGCAACTTAACAGTATCTAGAAATAGGTTTGAATGTGGAGTTAGAATTATTACATAGTGGTAGTGAAACCTAATTTTGGGAAACTCTAGACGGCAACATTATACCAATAACCTAATTAGTGTTTATATCCATGTCATTTTAGTTTTGACGCAGCGATTATACTAGTCTAAATGACTGCAAAATATAACACACATAGAAATAAACAAAGTATCACATAGTGTGTATTTCAGCTTAATCTTCTTAAATAAACATAGAATAGATTTGAAAATGACACATCACAGTACTCTAATGAAACGCGCGTACGCACACGATCCTCATAGACCGTTCCTTGCCTGATTCACACCACTATCACTTAGGTCACTGCGACACTAAAAATGTAATCTAGTGCCAAAGGATGTAGCACATAACAAAACTCATAAAATTGTTCCTTGCATTCTTAACACCGATAATATTAGCTGCGCTGTTAAAGGCCCGGTCACAACCTACGGGGCATGTTTTAGCACGAACGTTTTTTGGGGAAGCCACGTTTTTATGAAAACGTTGGGAGGGAGTGGCAAGAGCAGGGAGGGAGTACGTCAACGCCACTGGCACTTGATCGAAACAGACTGTAGTTGTGTAATATAATAGTCATATCATATACATGGTGCGGTAGCCGATTCGCCCATTGTTTCGTTACCGCTGAGTAGATTTCGCGTTGATCTATGTTTTACATCGGAAATTTCCGCCGGAACGGAACAGGGGGAGAATCGGATGCCGCACCATAGTGTATTAATGTACTAGTTGCTATAAATAAACTATAGTCTTTTTCGATCAAGTGCCAGTGGAAGAAAAAGGGTTTTTTTCTAATGAAAGACAATTAGTTTTCAGGAATATTAAAACTACAATTTCAAGTCATACTGATATTTCAATGAATAATTAGTGTAATTAGAAGAGTAATGAGCACATATAATATAAATAAGATCTGGAACAGTTATATATATATTTCAACGTCGCTTTGACGTCGAGTATGATGACGAGATGACCTAGCAAAATCACTCGTAGCGAAAAAATGAACTCGAATAGGTATTGCTTTTTTACTTGTTCCTGTTAAGAAATGAACAGAGTACGACATAAATTTCTTTTATAAACTTTCACCGTCTAGTTTTTTTGGAATTCCACGAAAATGGCGAAAAAAAAACCCAATATCAGAATGCGATAAAATGGGGTTTTGAATCATTGAAATGCGCAACGGCATTTGTAAATAAATAAAGAAATACGCAAGCACACGTGAATTGCTTAGATGACACCAGAGGTCACCTTTGACGTTATGTATTGCTAAGCAACCGACGTCAAATTTAAAATGAACGTCGTAGTCGTGTCGGCGGTAACTTTCTGTATACCTGGACCAAATATGATGATAATTGGATAAACTTCGATTTTTGCCGAGCAACAGCGCGAACTACCTTAAGCGAGTTGTAAGTGCTTACAACGTGCTTACAACGTACGATCCCCGTGCGATTGCATCGTTATCGTACGGAGGCCGTACAGTAAAACCTCTCTACAACGGCCACTTAATTACATCAAGTATTTTGTGCTAAAGGCATGTGGCTGCTTAAAGCAAGGTGAAAGTAAACCAGAACGCTCCTATTTTACTTTCGCCTTACCTTAAGCAGCCACACTGCCCTAAATACCACTAATTAACACAATGTAGTGGCCGTTATAGATAGGTTTTACTGTACTTACACGTGCAGCTTACGCACGGTGTCCTTATTCACTCTCATGTTGTAAGTGCGTTCAAATACTGCCTCAAGATGCTGCCCATTCCACCGCAGAGACTCCGGATTTTGATGCTGCAAGAGCAGCTTCAGGTGTCAGCAAATAAGCACGACGAGGTCTTACCTGCCTTGATACTGGACGGGCAACAGGGACGCCGACGCAGGAGATCGTGGGTTCACTTCATATCTCCTAATATTCTCTGGCCCTCTCATCTTCCGCGGTGCGTTTCTTTTGGACCTCTCTGACCGTTTCCGCTGCCTTTTTGAGCTGCAGATGCAGCGGAACCCTTCTTCGGTATTCTCTTATTGGGCATCTTGGAGACGAAACATTGGCACCCGTCCGCCGGATCTGCTTATATATATATACTGCAGAAATCAGTGTGCACACCGCGCGTTGTAATTGCGGACTACGTGCTTACTTGGTACCGTCTACGTAAGTTCTGCGTGCCCATTGTACAATAGAACTTGGAAAGTGCCGAGGTAGCACAGACCACGCACTTATCACATGCGTAGCACGCACGTCCTAAGTGTGCCGTCCATAGATCAAGTGACCGCGGTATTTGTTTTAAAAGACTCACGGAGCCAGTGTGTTGTGCGCTCGTTGGCTGTAGAGGGCACGTGCGTCACACGTACTTGGGTAAATCCGTAGCCCGAACGCAGCCCAAACACAGCGAAAGTTTCTCATGCACTAATAGTTCTACGGCGTATCTGCACGCTCCGAAATCTTACGGTGGCGGTACTCACTACGTACGGATCCCCAAATTTTGCCCACGTTTTTGCAAGTAGACAACACGCACTTGCAAATACAGCGGGTTGGGATCACCGCTTAAACCAAAACTAAAACCAATCAAATATAAAAGGCAATATATGGCGTCATTACTTACGTAAAGGTACGGCAATAAATAACATCACAAAATGCCTTACTAAAAAGCATATATCGGTTGGGCCGAGTCTTGGGTTGAACTACGATACTATATAATATAGGTTGGAGTTGAAGGTCACTCACAACGACTCTAAAATTATCACACAGGGCCAAGGATGTTGAACATAAAGAACCTCAACAGACATCAAGTACCAGCGATTTGATGGCACATATATAATTATGAAAGATGCCCGATACAAACATAGGAGTACCGCCCTGGAACGGTCAGTGGTAAATATTACCATTGAGGGTTTAACCCAGTCCTTCATATTGGCGACTTTTGACGACTCTGTAAAAGCAACTTTGTGAAACCATTGTGATAAATAGAGCATTTGCTCCAATGGTTTCAAACTACACAATTCTAAATGGTTCCCATTCTCTAGTTAATGCTCCTTTTCGGTAGATTTCCTCATATAAACGTGTTTCAAGCAATTGCACACAGGGTAGACCCAGATCAGACGGCTCCTCTAGGAGCGGTCTGATCAGGGTCTGCTCTGTTTGCTAATTGAATTTGAACAATCTGTTTTTTAGTTTCTAAAATGGCTACAATGTCTCACTTTCCATATTTCATTATAACAATTTTGTCCATAAATATCCAGTGATGTAATTTAGAATAAACATAGAACAGTGAAAGGGTTAAGGTACATGTCTATCTGCAAAAAAGCAAGCAGTCATATAACCAGTCCATTATGTTGCATACACCGATAAAAATGCATAATAATAATCGTGTATGAATACCGCTTTTGCCAAAATTGCGTTGACATTTTGTAACATTTACAAAGAGCTTAGGGCGTGTTGAATTATTAATGTTGATATTTTCTTCTACATAGATACCATTTTACCATATGGTTTTGTTTGCACTTTAACGCTGACACGTAAGGTCGTCTCAATATTAAATTATTTCACAGTGGGTCAGTAATACTGTGTTTAAACAGTTACACTGGTTGTTCGGTATTTTTCCGAGACAAGTGCATGTTTCACCAAAACACATGAGGGAACACTTCCACACTACAAATGCTGTGAAAAGCATGTTATCGCAAGACCAATTCATTTGTGATCTGCAATATTACAAGCGGAAATACACATACAGCAGCAACGCCCGTCTAACTTGAGCAAACTATGAATATAGATATATAGGTGTGCGTCTCTGAAAGCCATACAGGAGAAAATAATGCCGAAAACAAGAACATTCTACATAATGTTCGCCCTAGATTAAGCTACCATATGTTTTAAGCTTCATTCTGAGTTTGTTTATCAAAGGCAGTGTGACCCATTTTAAACTAATATAGTGTTATTTAATTGTGGTGCGTTGGTGAAAAGGTGATTAGTTATGGAAACTCTGTAAAAAGCCTTTTACATATATATATATATATAAAAGATAAACTGACACGACTTGTGAAGATTTACATTTTTATTCCCTACCAGTTTCACTACTGCTCATTAGGGGAATAACAAATACATACCAAGTAACGTCATTGCTATGTATTTGTTATTCCCCTGATGAGCAGTAGTGAAACCGGTAGGGAATAATTCTTTTTTGAGAATGTGGATGCCTCGTACTTATGTCTGTGATCGGCACTGTTGGCTAGACGGTGTTGTCGTATTCTGTGGTCAATAAATGTATGTTGAGAGAACATGGTTATCTTATGGTTATCTATCTCTATCATATTTATACCTGTTCACAAGTGTATCCTTCGGGATCCCACATTGAAAGTATGCTGTAGAATTGACTAATTATCTCCCTATATATATATACACACACATACATACAGAGTATCCATAACTAATCAACTTTTCACCAACGCACCACAATTAAATAACACTATATTAGTTTAAAATGGGTCACACTGCCTTTGATAAACAAACTCAGAATGAAGTTTAAAAACATATGGTATATAGTAAAATGTATATATGTAAAAAGAAAGTCCAGAACATTATATTAAAAAGATAAACAATATCTTAATTTTAATTCTTGTCATCCAAAACACACTAAAATTAACATTCCATTTCCTTTAGCTCACAGAATTTGTACAATTGTACGCGAATCGGATATTCTTTTAAAACGCTTAGAAGAATTGGCGTTTAATCGTATAAAACGGAATTATCCACCAGAAATAGTTAAGACAGGAATTATTAAAGCCTTTAAAATACCAAGAAAGGAATTACTAGCAGTTAAAAGAAGAAACGAAGAGCACATTCTTCCGTTTATTTCAACTTTTTATCCAAAAAATAAAGAGATAGTTGGCATATTGAAGCAACATATGGAGATTTTAAAAATGATGAAACAATGAAAATAATAATGAACAGTACTAGAGTGATTAAAGGCAAACGGCAACTACCAAACCTAAAGCGCCTACAAACCCGATCTGATTTTATAGAAGATTGATTGTGTCCATCAGTCAACAAATGCAAAGAATCCCGCTGTGGACTTTGTAGCTGCATAGTGGAAGGTTCTTCCTTATGTTTAAATAACAAAGTATTCCATGTAAAAGAAAATATGAACTGCACTGTTAGAAATGTACTGTACGTTCTCATTTGTAATGGATGCAGAGAATTTTATATTGGTCAGACTGGAGACAAATTACGTAATAGAAGGACTGTACATGACCAACAAATCAGACATCCATCAACAAGACAACTACTGTTAAGTTCTCATTTAGACCAGTGTTGCAATATCAATCCTAAATTTTCCATTTTTCCATTTTACAAATTTCACACCGATGATGTTTCAGTTAGGTTACTGATGGAACAAAACATTTCATAAGGGTATTTAACCCAAAATTAAACAGAATTTTAAATACGTCATTTGACGCCGTCTTTATGACTTCATGACGTCGTTACTGCGGCGTTACCAAGTAACGTCATTGGTGTGTATTTATTATTCCCCTGATGAGTGTAAACGAAACCGGTTGGGAATAAAAATGTAAAGCTACACTAGTGGTGTCAGTTTATCCTTTTAATATGAAATTGTAGGTAGGGTGATCTAATAATGTACTGCTAAATGTCGAAATGAGTGCCAACTAGTTTTATGTAAGACATTAGTATAATTGATTGTTGATATTTATATCCAAAATGTTTGCAAAAGAAAGTGTGAATCGCAGAGGCGTTTAGAATGATGCACTGATAATTTGTTCCGATTGAATGTCGTTATTTTTACAAATTTGGCGCGTATATAAATGTCGTCTTATGCTTTTTGGACATACCCTTGAACCATGCTTTAGGCGATGTCCACTGGATTCCAGTAATAAGCGATTGACTTGTAACTGGTTCACACACTTATATAACAGTTCAAACACCTGAAAGATATATAGTCTCGGAACATGTTAAAATGTGCAATACTTTTAAGTCTGGTCCTAACATATAACAACATAAACTTTATACTTTGTACTGGATTCCAAAACTACATAAAACCCCTTATAAAGCGTGTTTTATTGCCAACTCTAGTTATTGTACTACTACTAGAATATCTTAACTTTTGACGTCCTGTCTTACTACGATCAAATAACATGTAAAACGTTACTGTGATAAAATATATGAAAATTCTAGTATTAATGTTGTTTGGTCCATTAAAATTTCAAATGATGTTTTAACTTAAATATTAAAAATATAACATTTCTTCAATGAGCTCTTATGATTTCTTTACACTCTATACTACTCTACCTCACCATAAACTGATTAAAAAACCTTTGCCAGAGAAAATATAATGTTCCTGCATGTAAAGTTGAACATTCATTCTTTTCGAATTCAGAAGTTGAACATTACACAATGTGGACTTGCCTGGATGTTTGTAGATCTCTTACCTTTCTTTTAGATAATATATTTGTGCGTTATTTGGATACCATATATCGTCAAGTTGTTGGTATACCCATGGGTACAAATTGTGCCCCTCTTGTTGCAGATTTTTGTATTGCTATGAGAGGGATTTTATGCTTAGCTTAAAACCTGATACACAGGCCGATATTGTTAATGCTGTTAATAAAACTTCAAGGTATTTAGACGATATTTTGAATTTGGATAATCCTTATTTTGAAACTATGATTTCTTCAATTTACCCAAAAGAACTGTCTTTAAACAACGCGAATCATTCTGACATTATGGCTTCATTTTTAGATTTGAATCTTTCCATCACAAATGATAAAGTTTCGTCCAAAATATACGATAAAAGGGAAGATTTCAATTCTAAAATTGTTAATTATCCTTTTCTAGATGGAGATGTGCCCCGTTCTACATCTTATGGGGTTTATATTTCCCAACTTTTTCGGTTTGTCCGAGCCTGTACTTTGCTAGAAGATTTTAACAGTCGTAATTTAGGTATAATTGATAAACTTCTTAAGCAAGGTTACAGATATCACAAACATCGGAAACGTTTTCTAAATTTTATTTTCGACATTTACCACTCATTAGTAAAATTTACATGATTACAATCTACGGACGTTACTGAACCAAGGCATTTCTCAACCAGACTTTTATGGTGATGTTATCTACAAACTTAGGAAAATTCGTGGTCATATCCATTTTCATGATTTGTTCATAAAACGCATTAAAGCCTTTAAGAAGAAAGATTATGATTCCATTATATTGCAACACACTGTGTGTTTGGTTATTGACCCTTTTACAGTCGATAGCTACGCTTCCCTCTTAGCTTGCGCGATGACAAGCCGATGATAGTACTCTATGATGGTATACTCTTAAACTCAGAAACGGCATGAGCTTACCAGACTCATGTATTACTTTTCCCCTGTCGTGTCCTTAACGGCTTCCTTGCAGGTGCTCTGACATCAGCAAAGTCATTAAGTACATATTTGACGGATGTTCGCAGTTTTTATGCTATGTTTTACATATTGTTATGTGTTTACCGTCTTCTATGTTGTGGATAAGTCCGGCGGGGATACATTTATTTACACTATTTGTAAAGCTAGGGTGACGTTGAGATAAGAGTGAGGTTAGGACGTCTGTAAACCGGTTTAAACCCCCAGTGGTGATTTTGCTACTGACCGTGCCACGGCGGTACTTGTCTTTGTCACCCTTACTTGTGTTTGTCTTGTGTTTGTACTTGTGCTTTGTTATGTATGGTTGCTTGTATGTTTGGTAATGTTTTCTGTGTCCATCTTGTATGTGTGCGCGCGCGCGCGCGTGCGTGCGTGCGCGCGTGCGTGCGTGCGTGCGTGTGTGCGTGCGTGCGTGTGTGGGTGTGTGCGTGCGTGCGCGCGTGTGTGTGTGACATGCTATGTAGAGACGTGACATGCTATGTATAGATGTTTTGATGGTGGTTGCCTCTTGTAAATGGCTTTGCCTGCTTGACTTTACTATTTTTTCATTTAAAAACATCTGTATCTAATTAAAGTTATTTGTACAAACGACACACTATCAAATTGTTTCGATTCCTTCATAATTCGGTAGTTACTAGATGTTTGTTTGTCTGGTCTGAATTAGTTGCTTTGTTTATACGAGAGCATTGTACTTCGCCATCCTAGCCTAAAATATATATGCATCACATCGTAAAGTATGTGATAACGATTTGTCAATGTACTGATAAATTTATGTCGTTATCAGACTCTTTACGATGTGATTCATACTTTACGATGTGGTCCATACGTATTTCAGTCTAAAGGTGGTATCTATAAAATGCCCATATAACAGACCGACGAGACATTGCAGTGATAATTCCGACATTTATTCTAGACATACAGTGTATTCCATTATTAGTGTTGTAGCAATGCCTCTTGACTTGCTCAAACCTGCTCGCATTATAGTGTAAATTCATGCACACCCATGTCATTTGTTATCCCTTTGTCCATTGAATAAAATTACAATATGTAAGTTATATTATGTTCCTTTCCACATTTTTTGTCAATTGCCTATTTATCAGTGCACATTTCCTCCAGTTTTAATGCAGAGCAACATAAAGTTATCTGAATTACTTTTCCTAGCACTTACATTCATGTATAAAAAGCAATAAATATTATTATTGCCTTAAAGCAGGTTTACCATATATCATATTGAACGCATCACTATTCAATTGTGCAAACATTCCATACTCAGATGATCATCATGCCATAGTTAAATGGTGTCTGGTCAGAATCTTACAATGATGAAAAGTATGTTCCTTTCGACGGGTGACACACAATGTTGACACTTCTCAAATTTTTTTCATGTTGGTTTTGACGATTTCTGCATAAATGAAACAGTAGAAGAATCAAGCAGGAAATGCAACAAAGAAGACGGACCCGCCACAAACACATCAATAGAAAACAAGCGACACACACACATCCACAGATAAACACACACACACACACACAAACACAGACGCACGGGAATGTGATGTAAGTCGTAATGTCTAAGTTCGTGGGATTCCCCCCCCCCACAACACGGTACATATTGACATTACAGCAACAAATTGAAGTTGAAAGCGTCACAAACGCGAGTTCATCAATTGCACCCGACCCATGCCACATGTCCTACAACGTTAGCGATATTTGCAGACATTGACTATATACTATCGTCTAATTAGGTGGCACTAATCTCATCACAACATTGTAATTCGCAATACAAAAAAGCAATACAAAAGGCAAACACATGAACTGCACACAGACGCCTGTCTGCAAATGTAAATAAACCTGCACATATGCCTTATCTGTCTGATTACAGATATTGCAAATTTGGTCACAAAACGCACTACATTAAATTCTGAAAGTAGGAGATTCCTTGAAAGCAAAAGGAGAAATGTGAAAAGAGAAAGTTGCAGATTCGGCTTTATTGTGTATGTGCATGAACAGTCATTAAAAATGCAGTACCAGCACCGGCTCAAACGGTATCCAATGTTCATAGCTTGGATTAATACAAGAAGATACTTATCATTACCCACCCTCTCTTAAAGGACGTGGTTGTCCTTTAACAGCAGATAACTGCCTAGTGCATGCTTAAAGCTCTGTTGGAAGTATCATGGTTATCCTACATAAACCACAACTTGCTTCACAACCCCACACATGAACGTATACGGTTCTTTAATATATACAGGAATCCTTGCTAATATTACTCAACCCGCAAGGAACGGAATGATGGTTAATGAACTTAACTAGCTAATCACGCTGGAAGGCTGATATTTGATCAGGGCAATTGAATCACATACTATTAATGATAATAACCATATTTCAAAGGATTTTGTGGTGATATTTGCAAGCATCTGAATATAAATAAAACGCTAATTATCTGGGCGCCTTATTGGGACCATTGCTCGGATTAAATATTAAACATTTGTTTGTTGTTCGTCTATGCACGTACGTTTTCAAAGATAACTAAACTAATAGGATAAGTATTTGCTTGAGATATTATCGACTTGGAAGAAATGTACTATAATATTATCTAGTTCAGTAATAACACTAATACGGTTTTTTCAACAATAATGCAATAGTTTTCACAACGTTTGTGTTAATGGCATCTATAACTCTTATACAGGAAGAAAATGACAAAGCTTTCGAAACGCTCTCCAATAGCTTATATCGAAATCTCTCCAATAACTTATATACAGTACCTTTTATATGTAACCCAAGAGCTGAAATATGTTTTGAAATCCGAATCAGAACATCGTTCGGGTAGTGAAACAATGCTGAAACAATTTGCAGCTTTGGGAATAAGAACAAATATTCTGAAAATGGGTGATCCTTCGAAAGCAAAAGTAGAAATGCAAAAAGATAAAATTGCAGACTCGGTTTTATTGAATCTGTTCATGAGTAGTAATTAAAAGTGCAACACTACTCACGCCCCCTAGCACCGGCTTAAGCAGTATTCAATTTTCAAAACGATTAGCACCAAAACTAATGATCCCGAAGGACCAGAAAATATAACAACACTGAGAATGAAGTACGGAGCGACTTTTTACAGCCGCCACACAAGCACTTAACACATGCTGTTGTGAAGTACATATATTCTGAAAATGGGTGATCCTTCGAAAGCAAAAGTAGAAATGCAAAAAGATAAAATTGCAGACTCGGTTTTATTGAATCTGTTCATGAGTAGTAATTAAAAGTGCAACACTACTCACGCCCCCTAGCACCGGCTTAAGCAGTATTCAATTTTCAAAACGATTAACATCAAAACTAATGACCCCGAAGGACCAGAAAATATAACAACACTGAGAATGAAGTACGGGGCGACTTTTACAGCCACCACCCAAGCACTTAACACCTGCTGTTGTGAAGTACATATATTCTGAAAATGTGTCACACTGGATTATGTCTAATGTCTAGGATTAGTGATCAAGTACAGTTATTTTTTGCTGTTTTAACAATGGCTGTTGTGTGTGAAGGGCAGTGACAATCAACAGGCAAACAGTACGAGTTGACCTTTTACGACCGCCACACATAGATGGTTAACTTGTGGTTTCCTTCGTTCAAAACAGTGAATCCACGTCTCGTCATAATTCTATTAGCAGTTGTGCGTGGTTGAGTGTACTTTGGTATACTTCCAGTAAGGTTTGGCCTTCAAACTCTGGTTTGAGTATGTTATATTCACACCGTCCATCTGAATAGTTTGATATGGGATAAGTGTGAGGTTGGACGTGTCCCTATCCATGGTTTAAACTCCCCAGTCGTAATTTGGTCACTGGCCACACTGGTCACAAGGCAGTCATATCTTCATTCTATGTTTGTGTTTGTATCGTGGATCTTTCATATTTGTTTATGCGTGATGAAAAATGTGTGTAAGAGTGTTCTTCGATTGCTGTTTCTCGGTGTTTGTGAATTTCTTTAGATATGTTCAATATTCTCGGCGCTAGGTATCTGTTTTGGGCCGCAGTGCTGCTTTGTCGTACTTCATCGTTCTGATAAATGTTTCATAGTTCATTGTAAATTGCGTTTGCACCTAAATCAAGTTTATTCCTACTTTTAAAATAATGCAAATTCCATTTACCGTGGTTTTTTCAAACCATGTTTTCTTTAGGGCAATCACTACTTGTGGTTTGAATCGTTGTTACATGTATGCTAGTCAAAGACATTTAATGCAAGTGTACACATTCTTGGACAGGACATGTACATTTTGACAAGTTTATCATTACGTTTTGAGCTCCCTTCGCAATTTTCTGCATTCACTAAAGGTGCACACATATATAATATGCAGTGCAGCAGTGCCATACAACATATAGGTTTAGCAAACATCGTAAAATCAGGTCAGCCACCGTGCTTAAAGTGCACTGTCACGTAATATTTTGCAGTTTTACCGCCCATTAGCACCAATGTGCGCCAAGTTATATATTTTATTTTCTAAATTGCGGTACAAGAAAATATCTTGCTAGGCACGTCAGTTAAGTCTGGCCCTCTAATTAGAAACAATGATAAACTGGATAAGTAGTCAGCACACGGTGATTAAGCATCCAATCGAATTACATGCGAAATCAGAAAATGCATTGAAGTTACAGGTTTAATATGAGAGTATTTAATATGACAATAGGAGGATGGATGCATGTGTACTGGTGAAATTGGTATGACAGGTTTGGTATGAAATTATCTGTCAAGTTTAAAGTGGTGCTATTTGGGGAAGAGTTTTCTTATAAACAGGGCATAAGTTTTTGCAGCCGAGTCTCTTATCTGTATTTGTCAGCAGCAATAAAACATCCGCCATTTTATCTTCTTATAGATCATCTTAATGGTGTTTAGTGGTAAGGATTTACCTGTCAATAAGGTCAATTGGAAACAAGTCTGATATCGTAGTGTTATGCCCAGTCGCTATCACCCATGAACCAGAAAATGTCTAACTCTTAGGACGTCTTCTGTTTTGCTGATTTGAACTGTAAGTATTGAGTACGTCTGCTTCACAGTATTGAGTCCATGTTTACATGTACGCCACCATTATATATTGAGTTAAAGCTTTACTCTATGGATATTCATGAAAGCAATAATGACATCATGTATATTAATTAGATTAAGTGTTATAATAGTACACGGGCACGGAAATGACAATTTATATCTATAGTATATCATAAACAGATTAGACCCTGATCCGACGGTTATAGGACGCGTTTGATATAAGTCTACTCTATTTGCAAAAGCGTAAAAATGCGGATGTTTTAGTAAAGGGTAACATGACATTTGCAAAGTCTACGTAGCGTGTTGAACAAAGAATTGCTACAATTTCTCTCACAAGGATTAATCGTACTTTTATGTGATATTCGTTTCTACGTTGTCAGCTTTTAATGAATCTAGCACCGGTAGTTATTATATTTGTCTTAAAATAAATACCATCCGCGTGGTTAAGACAATTTTATGCTCAAACATGTCTGCGTTGTGTGCCGATATGTTTAGTTTATGGTCATACTACTGAAATTGCGCACCCTCTGTCAAATAAATTCACAAAGTAACACTAGTGATCATTTTAAAGTTGGTGTTAAACCATTTCAATCAAAGCAAATCCTTACTGCCTTTGTCGAGCAGCTCTGACTCAAATAAGAAACTGAGTAATTCGGTTATAAATAAATGTCAAAGCTGTTTGACACACGGCCACTTAAGGCTTAGACAAATCGCATGCCAGTAAATTACTGAGCAGGGATAATTTTGTTTTCATGAAAAGTGTTATATTTTGGTAACGGCTGATGTAGAGAAAACCTGCGTCATGCGATACAGTGATTAATTGCCGATACTTTAGAAGGATCAAACGTGAATTGATGCACGCGTTAGCATTCAGTCAAACCTCTCTAAACCAAACGTTAAAGATAGTATCAATCCGATGTTTCAGACAGGCGGTAGCTTAATGCAGGTTGAATGTCATACAGAAAGCTACTAAACCAGCTGCACGAGCTTCCCCCTGTATAATCAGCAATCTACATGAAAAGACATACATAGTTCTTTAATAAATGTCCGGCTGTGCTGCATTACAAGGGAATATACGTTTCGTATTACTTATATTTACAAGTTACGTTTGCAAAAACGTTCTCGGTCAAGCTCGTCCGCTTTCAGCAGTTACATTACCAACCATAAGTGTTGATTAGTGTATATTACCTCACCTAGCAACGTGTATCCACATCCATAAACAACGTGTTTGAATTGGTATGTTTCACCAGTGAACAACGTGTATGAAGCGTATTCCATTCATGTACAAAGTGTATGAAATGTTATAGTTCATCCGTGTAAACCATGTATGAAAATTCGTATTTTATCTGTACAACGTATATGATTTTTTTACTTTATCCGTAAACAACGTTTATGAACAACACCATCCGTGAACAGCGTGTATGAACAACAACACCCGTTAACAACGTGTATGAACACAACCATCCGTGAACAACGTACTACACTATAAATTACAGGACAAGTCACTCGTACGTGGAACAATTACAACCATCATACTGAAATACTATTTAATTATCAATTTAAACACGTATGTTGAACCGCAAATTTCACGCCACCCATTTTTCACACGTATGAAAAATGGGTTGACGCATTTTTCGCACATTGAATTAGTATTGGATAGGGTAGCTTTGTCCCTGAATTATGTTTATGACAGTAATGTCCCCTGAGTCGACTCTCGGTATCTCGAACTCGGTTAAGTCGAACTTCTGCCGAACTCCACTCTAAGACCCTGAAATTAGAGCTGTTATTTGAATCGCTGCAAGCAATTCTGATCCAGACCAGATATAGAGCGACTCAGCGTCTGGTCTGTGTATAAACATCTTGGGATTCTGTTTTCATTTTCAACAATGCAAATGAAGCATGTGTATTTGACCAAAAAGAAATTTTGAAAAGTAATGTGGTACAAACAGTGTAGATCCAGGTCGTCCGCCTCTTTGAATATGCAGCATCTGATCCGCGTCTTCAGTGTTTGTAATGGCAGAAGAGAAAATAGAGTATGCACTGGTGCGGAAGACATACAGTACCGTTAACGTATTTGTCGTCAAATTTAGCGTACATCGTGCATATACCGTATAGCGTGCATATATTTACCATGCGTATATCGCATATCGTATATCAAACAACAAATATGAATTATACTTTAGCCATTTTATATGGGATATTTGAATAATATTTTTGTTATGAAGTTTTATGAATATGTATTATCTTAAGGAAGGAAATATCTAATTTTCTTTGACAACTCTTTCTTTCTTTTTAGGTAATGCTAATTTCGGAATCGCACATATCGTATATTGTGCGTATATGTATCGTACTCGTATATTGTAAATCGTGTGTAAAAGTATCGTTTATCATGACGACAAATACGTCCACAGTTCTGTAAATGAGGCTTGTTAAACAGGTGACCGCTTGATACAGGTCGGAACTATTGCAGAACATGGGAGCGTTCTGCAGTACTTTCGATCTGCATTAAGCAACAACCTGTCCTTAAGACATATTTGAATAATCGTTATGGGCAGATTGCATTGTACATGTAGTTTGAAACTAATGTTTTAACCTTTATCACGCTAAGCGCCACCTTGGCCGCTTTACTGCAACTGTGACGCCAAGTAACTTAGGTCTCATCTGCTGCTTGATACCGAGCCAATAGCTTCCTAAAATTGAGCGAATCAGCTGATGTTCGAAATATGAGCAGCCACGAATTTGAGCAGACGAATATTAAATCAGAGTGATAAGGGTTAAGTTTTGATGCATTATGTACAGTTGACTCACGTTACTTCGGACTGGAATAAGTCGAACTCCTGCTTACATCGAATCGGCGTCTTACCTGGTTCCTTACTGCTTTCGATGCCCGTATTCTTTTTACACAACGCAAACAGCATATGCGCAGTTGCCACTCAAATAGGATATCATATGACAACTTACTGTTGTCTTATTGTTTATTGAAAAACCGCCCATCTCATATTTCGAAAATATAATCAAGGGTTCAGATGATTTCGAGACAATGAGAGTCGCTGAATGTCACTTCGTTAGTCGATCGCTCTACTGGATTTATATACATGTAAGTATTGAACATTGTGACACATTGTCCACACAATTAAACCTTAAACTAATATCTATACATGGCTTTAATTTTATAGTACTTATGCTGCATGTTAAAGTAATTCGGAATTCAAGTAACTTTAAGTCCTATCCCTTAAGGTGTTATGGACTTGATGACGTCAGCAAACAGTTTGGATTTGGATTAAGGTCCAATACCGAGTGACTTGGTGTGTGATATGTGATTCAAACTCTTTTCTCCCAAGAGATTTTGCTTTCTCACAAACAAGATGTATTTGTGAAACACCATAATTGCGGTGGGCCTACGATTCCGACAAAGCTAAAGTAATGGTTGAAAAAAGCAGGTAAAAGACGAAATATGGTAACTGAAATAATCCTTTTCACAAGGAACATAATCATGTCAAAATATGAGAACTTTCGTCCACTGGTTCAAAGATTATATGTAATTGCAGAGTTTGCGAAAGCTGGTCGAAGGTCAATGTTATACATGCAAGTTTACGGTACAGTACTGTGAGCATATTTGTTGTCACGATATACGATATATCACGCATGATATACTATTTACGTACGATACATATACGCACACTATACGATACAATATGAACGGTTTCTTAGGTTATTATTATCTTAAGTAAAGAACAACTCTTTCTTTCTTTAGATATTAAAAAAGTATTAATCAAATATCCCATAAAATGGAAATAGTACCCATTATATTAACCGTACGGTGTACAACATATCCGCACGAAAGATACACATGGTATACGATTAACGCATAGATATACGCACGATGTACGCTACGTACTGTAAAAAGGTCTTGAAACAAGGAAGATACGTGCCAAGTTTGAAAGCCCCATTTTCGATGGTTCAAAAGTGATAGAGCCAATAGTACGGTTTTTCATTAAGTAGGCCAAAGATCAATTCAGAGGTCAGTAGGTATTTATACAAATGGTGTGTATCAAAAATCACATACGCAACTAATAATGGTCATGCGCCTCATCAGTCAAAAGAAGTTTTTAAAATAGTAAGTCAAAGGTCAAGGAGAAGGTCATAAGGTCAAAAGTTTTGGTATCTTGAAATGTCTTGTCTTAAGAAATGTACACACCCAATATGCAAACGGTTCTAGATTTATGACCAGGGTGGCAGACTAGCAGCCAATCAGGACAAGATATCCCAGATATTCGATATCCCGGGTGTTGCAGCACATGTTTTCGACGGTGTACATATAGTCGCCGGCAACAATATATGCCGAAACAAGCGGCACATATTGTCGCTGGCGACAGTATGTGTCGAAGTTGTCGGCACCGGTGACAATAGGTGCCCAAGGGTTACGCCACTGTCATATTGTCGTTTGTCGGGAAATCAAAATTATAGTAGTCGGTGGTTTACGACACAACAGTGTAATTGCGCCAATGATAATCAAAAGCTGTGTATTGTGTCGACTCTTTTGGCAGGAACATATATCCGTCCGGCTGTCTGTCAGTCGTTTCATCCATATGTATGTTCTCTGTCGTCAATTTGTTCGTCGTTAAAGCCGTTTGACATATTGTCGCCAAACATACCCTTAAAAAGCACCATAACCTTCGTCACATATTGTCGCCGGCGGCAATTTGTGCAGTTCAGCATTAACATGTGCCGATCATTTCGGCACATATTAACGCCGGCGACAATATGTTCCATTTGTTTCAGCAGAGATGGTCTCCGGCGACAATATGCATAGCGGCGACAATATGCATAGCGGCGACAATATGTGCCGCAACACGGGGACATCAAATGCAGACAAAACCATAATGCATATACAATATGTGGACGCGAAAGGATTAACAAGGAACTCCGAATACTTTTTACCCACGTGACCCATAATTATATTTTAATCAATTAAGTATGTTAAAAAGCACCCAAATCAACTTCTGAGTTGTACTACAAATCTGGGATTTCGATTCCTTCGACCTTGATCTATAACCGAACTGACCAAAGAAATTGGTCAACTTCAATATGTTCTCACGTGTGAAAAATGCGTCGCGTGTTTTGAAGTGAATAATTGAGCACATCTTCTCGGCGCATTTTTCACATACGTGAAACATGCGTCGTGCTTTGAAGGGGGGGGGGGGGGTTATAGGAGCAGAACGCAATTTTCACAAATTATGTGAAAGATGGGGCCGCAAATTACACACGTGTGAAAAATTGGTGGCGTGAAATTTGCAGTTCAACACACGGATGTGCCAGTATTACATGTTCTAGTTTAGGCAATGCGCTTATCGCTGCCAAATGTTGTCTGTATACCTTGTCGTATGTAGAAAGTCCACTTTATATTTCTTCATTTCTGTTTTAAAATATATACATGTAGTCACAGTGACTGAAAGTTTGGATCATGATGTGACACCGAGTTACACGGCGTCTCTCCCATAGACATTCACAGCGAAACAGTTAATAACATGTGTTAATCCGTTTCCTTATTCTTTTTCCATCTCAAAACATCATCAACCCACTACTCACTGAAAATATAACCTGTTTAGTATCGCAGCACCTGTACAATTTTATGTATCCAGTTTAATTTCTACTTCACATCTTTCAGTTACTTTTAACGTTAACCTTTTAAGTTATTAATTAAGAGACACGTTTTGCACTGCATTCGTTAAACCATGGATACGTACATATATACTAGAGACTCAGTTAAGTAAACATCTTTCAAATGTATTTTTTCTAAATCTTGATCTTGCCAAACGTGACTTAGATCACATGTGCATACATCATGGATGTAAATGAGACACCGAGTAACTCGGCGTATTATCACGATTCACGACAAGTTGTTTACTATTCAGCCACTCGCATCTTATCCACGTTTTCCCATAATATTTAAGCGAAACCCGTCCAGATCTTTATTTTAGAAGCCGTCTACTTTACATGTTGAGAAGGGCACAGCAAATAAAGTATTTGCTAAAATAAGCCATTAACATTGATTGATTCAACAAAAAAGTGTTGACCCTGGTCTGGGTGTACATTGTTTGCCTATACCCTTTTAATGGATAGTGGGTGCCTATGGGTTAAATGCTTTAATGAATTATAATTAAGTGAGATAGAGTGCTTTTTACCGACATATGTTATACGACACACGGAATATTATGGATAAATTATTTACTAATTTAATTGTATCCTATGGTTAGGGGTAAAAGTAATTAAAACGATGCTTCTTCACGATCAATATCTAATAAATTTACTTAAAACTTTAGAAAACCTAGTCTGTCATTCTATACAGATATGTAACGCTAAATAATGCAGCAGTGTGTTGTGAAACTAGTGGAGTGGCGCGAAAAATGGAGCTAGATCACACCGTTCCGTTATAAACAATTTGAGCTGGGTCTGCAATATATACTAAGTTTGTCTGTTGTCGAGGTAGCACCTTTTGAATCAATCATTAGACACCAGGCAAAGAACATTTATACGATTAGTTGGTCCATTGAGTAAATTAAAACGGATTGTACTCAGCAATTGAAAGGTTTGGGTGAATGTCACATTTCTAAAACAAACTGGAATGGACATGATTTGAAAAACTCGCAAGTGGATTAGTTTTATCAATATTGTTGATGGGATACTGCAAACAAGCTCTGTACAGGTATACTCCATTGACATCGATTGGTATTGTAAGCAGTGCATATCCTGATCATTCAGTGCCGTTTATGGGATCACGGTAGAAACAAATATCGAAGGACATGCCAATCTGGCGAAGTTTATTAATATTTATATGTTATTTGACCTTGATGTACGACCTTGACCTAAATAAGTCACCCCTAAACATTGTTCGCCCCAAAAAGTTGCCAATACATGCCAACATTGAAGTATGCTTGTTCAATGGCGACAAAACATATTACAGACGTTACAGTTGGGAACAAACCAACAAAGAGACAGACAGCCAGAGCAAAAACAACATGACCCCGTTATGTGCATAAACTTAATCTTATTATTGATTTTGAATATTCATGAGGTAAAGGGTTAAACATTCTGCTGTTCGGCTGCGAACATGTTGGTGAACAAAATTCCTTCAAGGATACCCGATACGTTCCTTTATTGGTTAACGGCATTCAAATAAATATCAATCATTCTAGAAAACAGAATATCTATCAAAGGAATTGGTGGTCTGTAATATCAAATTACACATTAATAGAAAACAGTAATTTACATGAACTTAAAACATAGCCTGATCAGATTAAGCAGTTGATGGGAATAATTTCCATAAAGTAGAACTATAAGCTATTGGTATATGTGTATTTGGAAGTAGGGCTTGGATAGATGAATGTGTATGCTACTAAACATGTTTATATAATGAATTAACTCTTATAAATTGAAGAAAATGAGTAATAATATTTTTGTTGTTATTTGGAGCATATTTATCGTTTTTATAAAAAATATATAAAATACGGTGTAACAATCTGATAAATTAACGGTTTTATGTTACTTAATATTCATTGAAGTCAACATATCCGCTGCGATATCTTATTCAATACCTATCTAAATAATACAGGTTATAGTATACTTGTACTCTGTGCAAATCAATCATGAACATATAGATTTCAAAAGCATGTATTCATATAATGATGCCTAGAAACCAATATACAGATGCATCTATAAAAAAATAACTCACATAGTCAAATTTATGATAAAAAGTTGCCCCGTACTTCATTATCAGTGTTGTTATAGTTTCTGGTTCTTTGGGATCATAAGTTTTCATGTTATTACTTTTGAAAATTGAATGCTGCTTAAGCCGGTGCTGGGGGCGTGGGTGGTGTTGTGCTTTTAATTACTACTCATGAACAGACTCAATAAAACCGAGTCTGCAATTTTCTCATTTTGCATTTCTACTTTTGCTTTCAAAGGATCACCCATTTTCAGAATGTATTGCTCTATACTCGTGATACATGTACATGACCACATAATTATGCCGTTCATCAATTTGAAATCACTGTTGTTTTTGTCTTGTTTTCATTTTTGTCTCATTGTCAAAATACACGCATTATCATACAAAGGCCTTTAATTTTTTAAACTGTACCGGCATTTGTTAGAAATTGTTTTTAGTATATGAAATATTACTATGTTGTTACACTTCCAATTCAATATAGTTTAATAGCGCCAATGCTTTTTATACCAGTGTTCCTGTTAATACAGGGTTTTCAACACACTGCATGTTTGTATAATGTCGAATAAATACCGTACTACAAGTACCGGCGGTTATCCGTCGATTTAAATAATCAGCCGTATAGTTTGACAGCCATGGAATGCATTTGCTTAATAGACACAATTAAGTTTTGCATAAGATGGAGGTTAATTTCACGTTAGCTCAATATGTGTCTAAAATATCTTACATATGTCGTTAATCGTCCATATCGAATGCACACTTTATTTAAGGAAGAATTCCAATGTGTCGTTATGTTGTGACTGTATGCAACATTTTACCTGATATTTAATTTTGTAACGTATACACGATCTATCGAAACTTCTTATAAAACGCATATACTTCAATAATTACGTTCAAGGGCATTGCTCTTTAGATAGCATGTTCGCAAATACAATCATACTTTCCAACTGTCTATATTCTCTACAGCTTTTATATAGTTATATTAGTCTTTTCTTTGCCAACTTGACAGCAGAAAACCACAATGATAAAACACTATGTGACCTTGACTTTGACGCAACAGAAACAGTGTCAAATAACGGGAATTAATGGTATGAAATGTCACATTATTCAGTTACAAAATGAAATTGTTTTGATTAACTAGACATCAAGGGATTTGATCGTACTTTCTTGTCGTAGTAATCTAATCAATGTATGTGAGTGAACTGATAAATTGCTGACACCAGTTTGCCCCACTACCCTTAGGTGACTGACTGGAAACTGACTGCTGAGACAGATTAACGCTGAAGTTCTAATGAATGAATAGCTTATTGTTTTCAATATCAAGAAATATTTGATATAAGAGTCAAATAATGTGAACGTTTTATCAGGTACATAATATGCTTAAACTAAGTGATCCATTCTCGCATAGGCTATTTTAGATCCAGCCTCTTTGATTAAATCTACCAAAAAGGACCATTTACAAGAGAAAGGGAAAACATTAGCTTTTAAATCATTTTTATCACAATGGTTTGAACAATGACTTTTACAGATGGGTCATAAAGTCGTCAATATGAGGAAATCGGTCAAATATGAGTATATATTGGTCCATGTGTTACATATTCTATCCAAACAATAAAAGTGGTGGACCAGTCATTCAGGAAGCGCCACACACAACAAGACATGACGCCAAAACAGCATTAAGCTTAAAACAACACAGCTACAAGACAAAACGTAACGAATCTCACAAAGGACATCACGCATTAACCATTATAAAACACAAAGTAGATCATAGGACGCTTATCCCACCTTCCTGTCACCCACGTCAACATGTAAAGTGAACAACAACTCCACAACATGGGTAACGACGTCAAGACCAAGTAATACTCGTATATTCAGATAAACTGTAAAACTGTGAAAGTGTAAAACAATTGAGGTCATACAATTAAGCGACGTAGTAAGCAGCGACCATATATTCATTGATATTTTAAAAACAAAGAAGAAAATAAATACAAGGGGATTTTAAAGATGTAACTGGGGTTTTGTTTTAAAAGAAAACAAAAATGAAATCGGAAACATGTACTCCATGACCACTTAGAGGCCAGAGCAATTGTGGAGAAGTCAATTGGAGTACGACAGAAATGGAATACAAACGTCCGGCTTCCTCTCTTCGTAAGTGGGTTTAACAGGAGGCCATCATAGAATCCTTTCTGACATCACACAAACACAGAGGGAAGTATAATGCCCAACTGTAAAGGATCGACAGCGCCCTGCAGTAAAGAGTGGTTATAGCCTATTATATCACACGTTATTTGTACGACATGTTATTTGTGCACTTTAGCTTTGCTGGTGTACGTACGTATACCTGTACACAGGACCTATTTTATTATTTATCCCCGAGCTTCATTTTTCGAAAGCTGGTAATAAAACTTTACAAAGGCCTTCTTGATCGTTCTTTATATCATGCATTTTATATTCCTTAAATGTGTTTTAAATATAATAGGTCTATTAATACCATGTGGCGTCTATAATGAATACATGCATGGCATATCAGATATATTGTTTTAAATAACACCGAAATGGCAAATAATATGCAAAATGGCAAATAATATTCAAGTTATTAGTAATTAAACGAAACTTAATGAAATGGTTGATGTCCTAAATGTCCTCCGTCGTTGGTACATTACAAAAAGGCATAGAGATATACCGCGAATATGGGTCTTAGACACGGTAGTTTCATCCGGTAAGTCTTAGACACGGTAGTTTCATCCGGTAAGTCTTAGACACGGTAGTTTCATCCGGTAAAATCGCCAGTACATGTATTTCAAACGTTTGCACGATTTATTAATGTGTTATATCGGGTTTTAACAGGTTGTCAATATGCGCAATATCTATTAAGTGAGATCATTAAGTGGGTCCATTATGTATTTCAATATTAAGACGTGCAAATATGTAATACTATGCAACGTCCTCAGGGTTGAAAAGACCACAAGCAAAAATGAAGTTTTGTACGACACGATTGAGACTTTAAAACTTTAACGCTGCTAACGGCGACTCAAATCACCATAGAATCAATGTGATCTTTACATGCAATAAAACACATTAATGTGTGACATATCGCACGTTCAAATTCTGAAGGGAGATGATCCTCCGAAAGCAAAAATTGCAACACAAAAGGAGAATATTGCAGACTCGGTTTTATTGAGTCATGAGTCATTGTTCATGAGCAGTAATTCAAATTGCAACACTGCTCATGCCCTCTAGCACCGGCTTAATCGTTATTCAATTTTCAGAACAAGAAATACTGAAATCCATGATCTCGAAGGATCAGACTGTATAACAACACTGAGAATGAAGTACGGGGCGACGTTTTACGACCGCCACACAAACACTTAACACCTGCTGTTGTGAAGATTATAAATTCTGAAGGTTTAAATCTACATTAGACTATTTTCTACAAAACGTTAATTGATAACAAATAATTTTGTTGAAATATATTATATTACCTCAAATCAGTTGCAGAAAAGGATTTAAATTTGGCGTGCAATATAGTTAAATGCTACATGTTCAGTATAGAGACCGTACATAATTACCAAATTCTGAACGTAGGAGATCTTTCGAAAGCAATAGCAGCAATGCGAAAAGAGATAATTGCATATTCGGTTTAAAGACGATTTTCAGTTTGTTTCCTTCTAAGACTTTTTTTTTAATTTTTTTTTTATATTTTGTTGTTTAAAGTATGCTGATTTGAAATAAAAAAAGAAAAGAAAAGAGGGGTTACAGACTTTATTTTTGAGTAATTACCATGAAATAAACATAAGCTTGTTTCCTGCCTTTTACATATAGGACAGTACAAAACTCATGACATCAGTGATATTTTCGTAAATTTCTAAAACACTTGTTCAAGAATTTTTTTCAAAATTTCACATTTTGTGCTTTATAGTATCCTTAGTATGAAATAAAAAATAAATATGTAGGTTACAGGCTTCGTTTTTAAGTAATTACTCAATTTATCACCTAGTGGTGGTGCTCTCCCATGAAAATTACGCCAAAATGGGCGACGTTTTCGGACGTTAATGACGTCACATTGCTATGACGTCGTACCAGTTTGTTTATTATACTCTCGTACCATATTTTCCTTTTTGATTTTAAGTTTTTATACGTTCAGTTAATTATCTTTTAGCAATTTTCTCGATTACGATACATTTTTAGGTCTGTAAATGTTGGTCGAAATAAGTCATTCGGAATTAGTGTCATCCAGAATATTGGTACCGGTTATTTCCTTTGTAAGAGAGTATTCGGCGCAAAAAAATGCGCAGAGTTTACTACCGAAATCGTCTTTAACTGAGTCTTTAGCAATGGCTTAAGAAGTATTCAATTTTCAATACTACATGCAACGAACTTATGACCCCAAAATACTAGAATATGAAATACGAGCGACATTTTACATCCGCAACACAAGCAAGCCATGTCATTGTACTCTCGACAATAAGAAGCCTACTACGTTTTAATACACTACATATACAGCAATGTTGGAAAATCCTTCCAATTTACTGGTTAGCTAACAAGGTTTACGTCTTCGTTAGTTGCCTATAATTGGAATGGACACATCTAGGAAAGACATTGGCGAAATATTTTAACGAATTAGAGCGAGTGCATTCAATACTTGTGGTGTTGTGATGTCTGATGCTTACGATATCCATTATCTAAGTGAAACCGTGTATAAAACGGGATTATATCCACCTGGGACTTAAAACGTAGTGCACAAGTTGTTACCAAAGACATACTAAATAGTATGTCCTTGGTAATAACTAATGCACTGCCCATTTAACATAGTAAAACTCCTCGTAGAAATACATCACGTTGATAGATCATTATCATAGTTCATTGTTACAAGGTTTACATATAGTCCTGCAGCGAAATTGGATTTATGGCCAGAAGCTTCGATTGGAGTGTATAGTTTTTTTTATTGTCGATATAAGTAGAGACAAGGATCCTGATTGAATATCTGCCTGGCACCCTTGAGGGTTTTGAGATATTACACTTTTACTCCACTTACCATATTTTACATTAGCGAAGTTCGGAAAAGCTATAGATTTCCAGTTTTATCCGATTTACTATAGCTGACGTTGTATGTAGCTTAGAAATTAGTATAAATGCAATTTGAAGTTATATAAGAGACATATTCTAAGATATTTGCAAACTAATAAACTCATTTTTATACTTATGAATATTAATTAGAAGGTAAAAAGTAATGATAGAAAACTGGCTTCGTACTAAACTCTAGGTGTTTTCTAACCGTTTAATTATGTTGCCTTATCAACTCTTCTTTTTTATTCTTATATATTTCTAAACAATGTAGACCTTCTTCAACAATCTCCGAATGACAACTTATTTCATAGAAATATCCATTAAATGAGTAATTAATTATATTTTTTGATAATTCAACGTTACCCCATCCACCATATATTTAACATTAGCGAAGTTCGGTAAAGCTATAGATTTGTGATTTTATCCGAACTACTATAGCTGACGTTGTCTACTGTTTAGAAAATAGTGGAAATTGAAGTTATAGCAGAGACACATTCTAAGATACATGCGTGCTAATAAGCTTATTTACATACAAGTTTATGAATATTAATTAGGAGGTAAAAAGTAATAGTAGAAAACTGGTTTCGTGCTAAACGCTAGTGTTTTGTTTTTGAGGGTTGTTGAGGGTTGTTACTGTTATGTTGCTTTACTTTTATTCCTATATATTTACATATATTCTTTGTAAACAATATATACCTACTTCAGCAAGCTATGGATGACAACATAATGCATAAAAATATCTAATTATTGAGGGAATTAATAATTCTGCTACACCAACTCTACCTGTTATATCATTTTTGTATTCGGCTGCGTATCAATATTCAGCATGGGCACAATAATCATTCACTTACAAATCAAAGCAGTATACATTCCTTTGATAGATATGATATCTTTTTTTTACCAAAATACAATGATGACAGATTTTACAGAAGCCCAAGACCTGAATTGCACTTTAGCAAACTTTTTTTATATACACATGTGACTTTCAGCTGTATAAGGATGTGAAATGGGCGTATGAAAAAATTGATACTTGGAGGCAAGTATTTGCTGATGAGCTTTATCGAGACCATTGACACTCTGATTGTAGAGATTGGTTTGATTTAAGTAATGAGTGGCGTAAAACATGTTGACAGACAGGAACTTTCCACAAAGCGTCAGAGCAATGCCACTAATTGCAGAGAACCTACTACGATCTGTTATGCAAGGCACTATCCAGTCACAAAAACTATTAAAGCAAAACAGCAAAGCTATGGCTAGAAGTGTTTCTAAAACCAGTGCTTATCTCGATGGTCTATACCAGTGCTGAAAGAGACGGTGACGTGTGCCTTCATATAGCAGCGAACAAACAAATGATGCAATGCTTCTTTGCCGCATGCCACATAAACTGCGCCATATAAGGGCTATGTAACCTGCCAGCTGCTGAGCAATAGAGTCACTCCGCAATCCAGTTCTCGGGCTTTCAAAGAGCGAGCGAGCATGTAGTAGCCAAGATAGGGGTATATGGAAAGGGATATGGAGTGACATGTTCATTGGGAGCACCTTTATGCGGTACGGGTATGCGCCTTGTGACATGCCCTGGACATCCACATGTGTAGTTAAATTGAAGCGTGTATAAGATGACCATTCACAGTATTGATCCAGATATTTCTGTAGTGAGACACAATGAAGAAGGGAAGTTTCAAATAGAAAATGATGCAAAAGACAGAGCAGGTATTCGCAATAAAGTAAATAGCTACATTGATGCTATACAGTCAGTCACAGCAAGTATCATCAAGTATCATCAAAACAATGCTATCAATATTATAGGTAAATAGGTCGCTTCAAATGACAAACATGTGTATGATGCTGTACGAATATGAAATAATGGAATGACAGCATTTGCAAAACATCCTGTGGCCTTTATTCAACGATACAAAAGAACATTATTACAATGAATTAGCCTAAAACACATATCAAAGTTGGACAAGCTAAAGTGTTTGAAGCATCTCTTATCTATTCAAGGGCTTTAGACATTCAATCAAGTGGTCGCAATATTGACATTAACCATGTTCTACGACACGAATTGACACACTTTGAACATCTCGTTTTGACAAAGTTGGCGATGTGAGGCTTGCAAAATCAAATGCTTTTTTGAAGGACCAGCTACAGTTGCAGAGAACCCTAGGGGCAATTGACGCACATGTCATAGACAGGTCTATGCTACTTTGGATAATACCATACACTGCAGTCGGCTTAATCAAAGACTGCTGACACAATAATAAATTGCACATAACAGATAACTCTGACGTGCAAGTGGTCTTTCACAGATACTTTGACTACAGTTTGAAAAGTACAGGATGTACAAGGGCCACATGAGCGATTCGGCTGTACCAATTACGTACCGACACAAAGTTGCCTCTCATTAAAACTCTGCTCTCTATAACGGACAAGAACATACAGCTCATACAGCTGATTTGTCAAAATGTGTTGAAAGATAACCAAAACAACCATAGATGTCATAGCAACAGAGATAAACAATAGGGTATTGTTTGCAAGGAACAACATCGAAACCAGGCATGAAGAGACAGGTAACGTAATTATCAGCTAGTAGTAGATTGTGTCTGAATTGACCCCTATGCAAAGATAGCCTGACAAGGGTCGACACTTACACAGCAATTACTGTTGAAAAACACAGTGGCATTATCGAAACACATCTGCCTACTCGTTCAATGTCAGGATGTGACACTGCTCATGGTGTTACGGCATAGGTAATAAGGGAACTGTTGTCAAGACATTACGTTAAAGTCTTCCTCATATCTCCCCTTGAATTAAGTATATTTAGAGCAACGATATTTATGTAGTTTTGCTATGGCCACATCGATTGCAATCGGCCCAACACACACCGACACGTATGTGCATCAAGACTAGATATGGACTCAACGTCATCCAGTCTTTGTAGTCTTACTCCTATGAGTGAGGCCTTTTGCAGAAGTTTCCACGTTCAAGCAGCCGGGTGGAGTTCCCTGCAAGACAACAACCCTCTTTCCCTACACCCAGCATACTTTAGGTTGAGGAAGGGTGAAAGATCAAAACGTCAGCAGTCGGTGAGTTTGCCTGATAATAGACCTAGTACCTAGGGTTCATTCTTAGATTTATTTGTTGCGGTTGTCAGAGTACGATGCCCTGTATTATACGAATGTGCAGTTGCAAAACTGCAAACATGATTTGCACTACATTTTGCAGCTGCTACAATATAGGACGCCACAACAATACTACATGTGGTTTATTTAGTTATTTATTTATTGATAGAATAATGGAATAATTCATAAATGGAAAAGTAGTAAAGTCAAGCAGGCAAAGCCACATGCAAGACGCAACCACCACCAAAACACCGATAGACAGCATGACACACACACACACACAACCACACACCCAAACGCACACGCACACACACACACGAAATGAACACAGAAAACACCAAAAGACACACAAGAAACAGGGACAAACGTTCCACAACATGAACAAACCACAAGCACAAAGACGCAAGGCAAACAAAAGGAAGGGTGACAAAGAGAGTACCGCCTTGGCACGGTCAGCAGCAAAAACACCACTGGGGGTTTAAACCGGTTTACGGACGTCCTAACCTCACACTTCTCTCAAAGTCACCCTAGCTTTACAAATATTGTAAATAAAGGTATCCCCGCTGGACTTACCCACAACATAGACGACGGTGAACACAGGACAACATGTAAAACATAGCATAATAACTGTGACAATCCGTCAAATATGTACTCAATGACATTGCTGAAGTCAGAGCACCTGCAGGTAAGCCGTTAAGGGCACGACAGGGAAGTCTGGTAAGCTCCTCCTGTATCCAAGTTTAAGAGTATACCATCATAGAGTACTACCCTCGGCCTGTCATCGCGCAAGCAAAGAGGGAAGCGTAGCTACCGACTGTAAAAGGGTCGATAACCAAACATGCAGTGTGTTGCAATATAATAGGATCATAACCTTTCTTTTTAAATGTTTTAATGCGTTTTATAAACAAATCATGAAAATGGATATGACCCCGAATTTTCCTAAGTTTGTAGATAACATCCCCATAAAATTCTGGTTGAGAAATGCCTTGTCGCAGTAACGTCCGTAGATTGCAATTATATTTACTAATGAGAGGTAAATTTCGATAATAAAATTTAGAAAAGGTTTTCCGAAGTTTGTGATATCTGTAACCTTGCTTAAGAAGTTTATCAGTTATAACTAAATTACGTTTGTTAAAATCTTCAAGCAAAGAACAGGCTCGGGCAAACCTAATAAGTTGAGAAATATAAACACCATAAGATGTAGAACGTGGCACATCCCCATCTAGAAAAGGATAATTAACAATTTTAAAATTAAAATCTTCTCTCATACTTTGGACGAAACTTTGTCATTTGTAATTGAAAGATTCAAATCTAAAAATGAAGCATTAATGTCAGATTGATTAGCTTTGTTTAAAGACAGTTCTTTTGGGTAGATTGAAGAAACCATAGCATCAAAATAAGGATTATCTAAATTCAAAATATCGTCTAAATACCTTGAAGTTTTATTAAAAGCATTAACAATATCGGTCTGTGTATCAGGTTTTAAGCTAAGCATAAAATCCCTCTCGTAGCAATACAAAAACAAATCTGCAACAAGAGGGGCACAATTTGTACCCATGGGTATACCAACAACTTGACGATATATGGTATCTCCATAACGCACAAATATATTATCTAAAAGAAAGGTAAGAGATCTACAAACATCAAGGCAAGTCCACATTGTGTAATGTTCAACTTCTGAATTCGAAAAGAATGAACGTTGAACATTACAAGCAATGAACATTTTGTTTTCTCTGGCAAAGGTTAGTCATTCATTCAATTTATAATTTTGATGAATCCATCGGCATTGTCATCATTTCTCAAGTAAAAAATGCACGTGCTTTACTAACACTATGGCCGCTATCTTGGATGTCATGTTGGAAGCCATATTGGTGGAAATGATTGATTTAACAGTAGTAAACGTTATTATTAACAGGTGTGGTTCAATTTAATTACTGTAAGCCAATTAGGCTGGGTCCTAATAGTGGTTACCGTAGCATCCCCCCCCCTATACTTTTTTTCATGGGTACCAAATTGTTCGTTGGGGTCCTCAGAACACATTTTGAGCATGCCCCCAAAAATAAGTTTGTCCCAGCTATGTTTTATTTAACGGTTTCCATGGTAACCCGAGGTAAATTTCGAAACTACATTGGTTCAGAAAATGCGTCGTAACTTTGCTTTTAGAAGCAATAGAAGGTCAAAACAAGTACCAAAGTAAAGCAGAGACATATAGCTTGAATATGATATATGATTTAATTAATATTCATAAATGCATTCTTATGAATATTAATGAGGAAGTAAAAAAATGCGTATTTTTAGAAAAAAGGAGTTTGTTGTTTAGTCTGAGAGGCTTATTAATGCACTTTAGGTTTAATGAATTTAGGTTTAAATTGTTTGTTGGGGTCCTCAGAACACATTTTGAGTATTTCCCCAAATAATTTTGTCCCATCTATGTTTTATTTAACGGTTTCCATGGTAACCAGAGGTAAATTTCGAAACATCCTTGGTTCAGAAAATGCGTAATAACTTTGCTTTTAGAGGCAATAGAAGGACAAAACAAGTACCAAAGTAAAATATAGCGTGAATGTGATATATGATTTTATTAATATTAATCAATGCATTCTTATGAATATTAATGAGAAAGTAACAAAATCCAGGTTTTTTTTAGAAAAAAGGAGTTTGTTGTTTAGTCTGATGGGCTTATTAATGCACAGAAATTATTGAATTTAGGTTTAAATTGTTCGTTGGGGTAATCAGAACACATTTTGAGCATTCCCTCAAAGTATTTTTGTCCCATATATGTTTTATTGAACGGTAACCCGAGGTAAATTTCGAACATCATTGGTTCAGAAAATGTGTAATAACTTTGCTTTTAGAGGCAATAGAAGGACAAAACAAAAGCCAAAGTAAAGCAGAGACATGTAACTTGATTATGATATATAATTTTAATAACATTCATATATGATTGCTTATGAATATTAATGAGGAAGTATAAACAATCCGCTTTTTTAGAAAAAGGAGTTTGTTGTTTAGTCTTAGAGGCCTATTGATGCACAAAAACTATTGAATTCAGATTTAAATTGTTCGTTGGGGTCCGCAAAATACAATTTAAGCATTCCCCCAAAAATATTGTGTCCCAGCTATGTTCTTTTTTAACTGTTTCCATGGTAACCCGAGGTAAATTTCGAAATAACCGTGGATAAAATAAATGCGTCATAACTTTGCTTTTAGAGGCAAAAAAAGGACAAAACAAGAACCTAAATAAAGCAAAGACATATAACTTGAATATGATGTATTCTTATGAATATTAATGAGGAAGTAAAACAATCCGGGTTTTGTTTAGAAAAAAGGAGTTTATTGTTTAGTCTGAGAGGCCTATTAATAAACAAGAGTTATTGAATTCATGTTTGAATGTTTTCATGTGATCATACAAGGAAAATAACTATCTTTGTTGCAGGTAATATTTCTATAATGCATACATATTTTAGCTATTTTGCATATAATATGCGTAAAGGAATAAGCAATTTTCTCTGAGCATTGTATTTAGTATTATTTTGAGTATAATATCTTTTCTGTGATTTATTTTACGTAAAATACCAAAAATTGTACCAAAACAGACGAGAGCAGAGGATCATTACTATGTGTATATAATTGATTTGTTCATGTCTTTTGAATATAAATGCCATATTTATGAATATTAATGAGATGTAAAAATAAACACACTTAAATTAGCTGTTCTTATCTGTTATTTGATTAAAATCTAAAATTTTATAGTTAATTAGTAGAATCCCCTCTCTCTGGAGAGAGGAGGCTGTCGACCCAGAGGGACACGATTGTCAGGAATCCATTTTTATTGTGAGTTATTATAGGTTGTGTGAGGGGTTACTGTAGTTTAGCACGGGTAGTTACAGGTAGTACATGTAGTTGTGTATGTAGTAGAAACTAGCTTGACCAGTGGTCTGTGTTGAGTATTTATAAGTAGACAGGTAACTGAGGGCATTCACTCTGAAGCGTTTGTCAGGTACAGACCTATGCCAGGTGTGTGTAGCACATGGTACTTTGGGAATCGACAGTTTGTGACTGTAAGTTTAAATGTTTCTTATTAGTTAAATTGCATTTGTCATTCCACTGGAATTAATATTTATGGTTATTTAAATCCTTCAATTAGTTTCTCGCTAGTTTAATAGTGGACTCAAAGTAGTTAAACTTTGTTATAGGTGGCTTATGGTAATGGGCGTGGCTGGTGGTATGGATCCTTATGTTTGCTTCGTTGTTGCAACCGTCCGTCCGTCCGTCCGTGCATATAGTATTGGAGTAAGACGTTAGTCCGTGGGCTGTGTGCCATATATTGTAACCATGGGGCTGGGTGCCAGATATTTCTATCCATGGGGCTGTGTGCCAGATGATGTTTGCTAGACATGTGACCATGAGGCTGGATGCCATAATTAGTAGCTAAGTGCTAATTTAGTTAACTTGCTGAGTGCATATATATTTAATAATGTTGCTTTGTGCTCCATTAATGCTATTGTCTATAGCCACGTGCTGAGTGCATATGAACTTGAACTTGCTGAGTGCAAATACTTAACATGTTGCTGAGTGCTTCATAACATTATATATATAAAGACGCTGTGTGCTCTTTAACATATTACCAGTTTTAGCTGTGTGCTAAAGGACTATAAACTACAGGCTGAGTGCCATTATTGTGCTCCAATGAACTGTTTATAAGCTGTGTGCTATTTTGGAGTTATAGTTTCTTAGTGTAATTTACACATATATATGTTACTTCATATTGGTTTGAAGTCATTCATTAATTCAACAGTATCAGTATTATGTGGAAAAGTTTTAGTTGGCTATTGTGAACTCATGCACCCATGTACTTGTAAGAAACAATAGACAACTAAAGCTGACCCGATTTCTTAATGTGTATTTGTATATGTTGATTGTATATGTTTATGCTTATGTGTTATTTGTAATTTGTGTTGGTAAGAAAGTGTGAGTAAAAGGGTGTGACCGAGTATTGTCCATTTAATGTTTTTGCTAAATAAATACATACTAATATGACCTGGCTATCAGTTGGAATCTCTGACAATTGGTAGTACGGATGGGGTAGCCAATTACTGTGTCATATATATTTATTTAAGCATAATATTATTTGGAGGTATTATTTACTTTCTGTAAAGAACTAACCATGGAGAAGTTCTATGATAGAATGATAGGTATTGGAGAAAAGCTTGGTCTTTCAGGTGATAGATTGTTACAATTTGTTGAACAAAAATATGATAGACAGAAAGAAAATGAAGAGAGGGAAAATAGACTGAGAGAAAGGAATTTAGAAAAAGAAGTCATGGAGAAAGAGATAGAAAAGGAAAGGCTTAAGGCTAGTTTGTCTGCTCCTACTTTAAGCCACAGTCATACTGAGAGTAAAGCCAAAATTCCCAAATTACCCCCCTTTGATGATAGTAGGAAAAATATTGAAGATTATTTACAAAGGTTTGAAAGATATGCAAGCAGTGTTGGATGGGATCCATCTGATAGGGCATTACATTTAAGTGCATTACTTAAAGGTAAAGCTTTAGCTGTATACAGTCGTCTATCCCCTGAACAAGCAAGAAATTATACTGCTTTAAAGGAAGCTTTGTATAAAAGATTTCAATTGAATGAAGAGGGCTTTCGTAAAAAGTTTAGAAGCTGTAAACCAGAAAACAATGAAACACCTACTCAGTTTGCTGCCCGTATTGAACACTATTTGTTAAGGTGGATGGAATTGGGTAAAGTTGAGGAGACCTTTGAGGGGCTGAAAGATCTCATTTTGAGAGAACAGTTTTTGAATTTCTGTGGTAAAAATCTTAGTCTGTTCTTGAAGGAGAAAAAGTTAACTGAGATAAATGAGGTGATTGATCAGGCAGAAAGATATGTAGAGGCTCATGGGTATGATGAATTTGTTGGTAGAAGGTTTAACCAGTCTGATGCAAATGTTAGCAGTCAGTTTCAAGATAGTAGACAAAAGTGTTATGGGTGTGGGAAGACAGATCACAAAATTAGGGACTGTAAGGTAGTTAAACATAATGCTGCAGCACTAGTTGAGGTGGAAAGTGGTCCAATTTGGAACGATAATTATCAGAGAATGAGTAGAGGCTCAAGTATGAGAGGTAGAGGAAGGAGTAGAGGTAGTCAAAGAGGTTTTAACCGTTATCGAGGAAGTAGTTATAGGGACAGTTTTGAACCAAAGGTTGGTTGTTGTGTAACGAGAGATGTTAAGCTTGAATGTGATGAGCTTCCTCTTATGAGTGTAGCATGCAAGTCGCCTATTGAGGATGCTAGTATGGTTAATAGAATGCCAACATCTGAGGGATATATAGGTGGCGAGAAAGTGACAGTGTTGAGAGATACTGGTTGTTCTGGAGTGGTTGTGAGAAGGGATTTAGTCTCTAGTTCTGAACTAACGGGAGAAGTTCAGCAATGTGTGTTGGTAGATGGAACTGTTCGGAAATTTCCAAAAGCGTTAGTTGAAATTCAGTCCCCATATTTCTCTGGTAAAACTGAAGCACTCTGTGTGGAAAGGCCTGTGTATCCCGTCATTATAGGGAATATTCATGGCACTATTAGGCAAGATGATAGCCACGGTGTCCGATAGAGTAAGGTTGATACTTGTTTTGAAGAGGTTGAAGAAAGAAGTGTAAGGGCAGAGTGTCAGAAGAGTGAAAAGGTAGACGATAGAAGTGAGGAAGGGAAAAGTGTACAGGTAAATGCTGTTCAAACAAGGGCTCAGTCAGAGAAAGAAAGGCAGTTTAAGTACAAAAGTCTGAAGGTCCCTAGTCCTATAGCAGAGGTAAGTAGGGAGGAAATTAAAGATGCACAAGAAACAGATGAAACTTTGAAACATTTATGGGTTTTAGCAGATACAGGAGAGAAGAAGCAGTCAGGTAAGTGGAATTCGTCTTGGTTTAAAGTCCATAAAGGGTAGCTATATCGCACCTTTCAGTCGCCCAAACATAACAAGGGAGCTGAGTTAATTCAGTTAGTGGTTCCAAAGCTGTACAGAGAGAATGTAATGAAACTTGGCCATGAAAGTTTGCTTTCCGGTCACTTGGGGTATAAAAAGTCGGTAGACAAAGTATTGAACCAATTCCATTGACCAGGAATTATGTCAGACATGGAGAGATTTTGTCGTTCTTGTGCAGTTTGTCAAAGAACGTTTCCAAAAGGAAAGGTAAGTAAAGTTTCGCTTGGAGACATGCCTCTTGTAGAAACCCCCTTTCAGCGTGTGGCTGTTGATTTGATAGGACCCATATCTCCTCCTAGTGAACGAGGTTACCGTTATATATTAACGGTTGTTGACTATTCAACTCGGTATCCCGAGGCTAGCCCCTTAAAAACAGTTGAAACAGAGGAAGTTGCTAAAGCCTTAGTTCAGATTTTTTGTAGGGTTGGTGTTCCTAGGGAGGTCTTAAGTGATCAAGGAGCTCAGTTTATGTCCGGATTAATGCGAGAAGTAAGTAGATTATTATCTATGAAACAGTTAAGTCACTACTCCATATCATCCTGCATGTAACGGTCTCGTAGAGAAAATGAATGGTACGTTAAAGGCAATGATCAAGAAAATGTGTTCAGAGCGACCCAAAGATTGGGACAGGTATATCACACCAGCTCTTTTTGCTTATAGAGAAACACCTCAAGCCAGTACAGGCTTCTCACCGTTTGAGTTAATTTATGGCTGGAAAGTAAGAGGTCCTTTAGAAATACTCCGTGAAGTTTGGACCAAGGAAATTGATAGTGACGAGGTAAAAACTGTTTACCAGTATGTAATAGATCTAAGGGAAAGGTTAGAGGAAACCTTAGGGTTAGCCCACCAGGAGTTAGCTAAATCACAGGAGAAGTACAAAAAGCAGTACAACAAGAAAAGTAAGTCGAAAGATATTAAGGTAGGTGACAAAGTCCTTATATTGTTGCCAACAAAGCCCAATAAATTGCTATTGCAATGGCAAGGACCTTTCGAAGTGATAGCTAGACAGGGGAATCTTGATTACAAGGTACAGGTTAGAGATAAAGTAAAGTTGTTTCATGCTAATATGCTGAAACGATTTTATGAGAGGGAAACACCGGAGGTACCGGGAGTTATAGCGAATGTGTGTGCTGTCATGATAGAGGAAAAGGACAGGGAGAGTGATGGAAATGAAGCGGAATGCTTTAATACTGGTAATCTAATATTACCCCCTTTGGTGAAGAAAGAATATGTTAAAGATGTCAAGGTAGGGACACAGTTAGGTGAGGCTAAAGAAAAGGAATTGAGACAACTGCTAGAAGAATATGAAGATGTTTTCACTGATCTACCAGGTAAGACCAACCTTGTTGAACACGAAATCAGGTTAACCACGTCTGAACCAATCAGAAGCCGTCAGTAACCTTTACCATTTGCAATGAAAGATACTATAGGAAAAGAGGTAGAATCAATGTTACAAATGGACATAATAGAACCTTCAGAGTCACCATATTGTTCTCCTATAGTTCTTGTCCTCAAACCCGATAAATCTTATCGTTTTTGTGTTGACCTGAGAAAGGTAAATCAAGCAACCATTTTTGACTCGGAACCGATGCCAAACCCCGAAGCAATTATGTCTAGGTTGTCGAAATGCAAATACTTTTCTAAAATTGACCTCAGTAAAGGATATTGGCAAATTCCTATGAGTGAAAGTAGTAAACAATACACTACCTTTGCAACATCGTCAGGTTTATGGCAATTCAAACGAATGCCATTTGGTCTTGTGACCGCCCCGAGTTCATTCAGTCGCATGATGAGGAAACTCCTAAAGGGTCTTGAAGATCTCGATAACTTCTTGGATGATATCCTGGTCTTCACAGAAACTTGGATAGATCATGTGCGTGTCCTTAGAGCTTTATTTAAGAGACTTAGGATAGCATGTCTTACAGCTAGACCATCCAAATGCTTGATGGGTTTCGCTGATCTAGACTTTCTAGGGTTTAATGTTGGACAGGGTCAAATGAAACCGGTGACTGAAAAGGTAACAAGTATTGAAAATGTTCCTAGGCCGAAAACAAAGAAAGAGTTAAGGTCGTTTTTGGGCTTAGTAGGGTTCTACCGTAAGTTTATACCCAACTTCGCTTACAAAGCAGTCTCTTTGACCGATTTGACTCGGAAAAACTGTCCTAATGTTCTTCATTGGGAAGAGATTCACGAGCAAGCATTTCAGGAATTGAAAATAGCTTTGACAAAGTCACCCATTCTTCGGTTACCAGATATGGAGAAAATCTTCATTTTGAGAACTGATGCGTCCAAGTTTGGAATTGGGGCTGTTCTTTTGCAGGAGTGGTTTGATGGAAAATTTCCTATATGCTACGCAAGCAGGAAATTACTGCCTCGTGAAGTCAATTACGCTGTTATAGAGAAGGAATGTCTTGCAGTTGTATGGGGCATTCAAAAATTCCAGCAATATGTCTATGGAGTTGAATTCATCTTGGAGACAGATCATGCTCCGTTAGTGTATCTGAACAAAATGAAAGGTTCCAACAGCCGTATCATGAGGTGGGCGCTGGTTCTACAGTCGTACCGTTTTAGAATAGTTGCTATTAAGGGAACTGAAAATGTTGGAGCAGATTTTCTCAGTAGAGTTCTCGTAGAGGATGACTAAATGAATCTAATAGTAGAGTGTTAGCAGATGATCAGAACTTATTACACATGTAGTTTTCTTTGTGTACATAAGGCTCATAGTGTAAAATGTATTTCCAGTGTTTAGAAAAGAAATAGATTTCATTCTTTAGTTGGGGGATATGTCAGGAATCCATTTTTATTGTGAGTTATTATAGGTTGTGTGAGGGGTTACTGTAGTTTAGCACGGGTAGTTACAGGTAGTACATGTAGTTGTGTATGTAGTAGAAACTAGCTTGACCAGTGGTCTGTGTTGAGTATTTATAAGTAGACAGGTAACTGAGGGCATTCACTCTGAAGCGTTTGTCAGGTACAGACCTATGCCAGGTGTGTAGCACATGGTACTTTGGGAATCGACAGTTTGTGACTGTAAGTTTAAATGTTTCTTATTAGTTAAATTGCATTTGTCATTCCACTGGAATTAATATTTATGGTTATTTAAATCCTTCAATTAGTTTCTCGCTAGTTTAATAGTGGACTCAAAGTAGTTAAACTTTGTTATAGGTGGCTTATGGTAATGGGCGTGGCTGGTGGTATGGATCCTTATGTTTGCTTCGTTGTTGCAACCGTCCGTCCGTCCGTCCGTGCATATAGTATTGGAGTAAGACGTTAGTCCGTGGGCTGTGTGTCATATATTGTAACCATGGGGCTGGGTGCCAGATATTTCTATCCATGGGGCTGTGTGCCAGATGATGTTTGCTAGACATGTGACCATGAGGCTGGGTGCCATAATTAGTAGCTAAGTGCTAATTTAGTTAACTTGCTGAGTGCATATATATTTAATAATGTTGCTTTGTGCTCCATTAATGCTATTGTCTATAGCCACGTGCTGAGTGCATATGAACTGAACTTGCTGAGTGCAAATACTTAACATGTTGCTGAGTGCTTCATAACATTATATATATAAAGACGCTGTGTGCTCTTTAACATATTACCAGTTTTAGCTGTGTGCTAAAGGACTATAAACTACAGGCTGAGTGCCATTATTGTGCTCCAATGAACTGTTTATAAGCTGTGTGCTATTTTGGAGTTATAGTTTCTTAGTGTAATTTACACATATATATGTTACTTCATATTGGTTTGAAGTCATTCATTAATTCAACAGTATCAGTATTATGTGGAAGAGTTTTAGTTGGCTATTGTGAACTCATGCACCCATGTACTTGTAAGAAACAATAGACAACTAAAGCTGACCCGATTTCTTAATGTGTATTTGTATATGTTGATTGTATATGTTTATGCTTATGTGTTATTTGTAATTTGTGTTGGTAAGAAAGTGTGAGTAAAAGGGTGTGACCGAGTATTGTCCATTTAATGTTTTTGCTAAATAAATACATACAAATATGACCTGGCTATCAGTTGGAATCTCTGACAACGATAGCCCTCCTCTACAATAGAGAGGGTCAAAGGTTCCTGAGTGATAGTGCGCCACATTGATGAAGGGTCGGATCGGAAAGGGGCAGAAAGCGCGTGTCCCTAGGGCTGGGCCTAGAAGGCCCAGAACCCCTAGGGCAGGGGGGAAGGAACCCTGAGATGCCAGTCCTGAGTTAGGGGGAAAAGGGAAGGTTCCTAACTGGCTTTTGGCCGGCCCCGCTGAGATGCAGAATAGGGTCTGGTTGTCTTACCTTTCTTGGGAGGTCCCGTAAGAGGCTTACATTCAACCTTAGGATTTTAAAAAAAAAACAGACCCGAAGCGGGAGGGTTCCTGGTAGAAGCCCTGTCAGCTCTTTCTCCTTAACGTTGCCACCGAAAAGTAGTTCGGAGGCAAAGAGATACCCCCACAGCTCGTCCTTCTATTGTCCTGCAGACTAGAGGAAGGTGTCACGGCGACCGCGGAGCATATTCGCTGTCGATGTGGGCCATTGACCCAAAGCCAGTTGGGTCGAACGGCCCAGATGGTATGAACGGCACTTAGTAATTTCGGATTCAAGCTCCACAGAGACGGCCCCAGATAGGAGGTCACTGTTTGAAACGAACCCCATCTGTTGGATGCAACTCCCGATGCTAAAGAAGTGAATGAGAGAGAGAGAGAGAGAGAGAGATAGATAGAGAGAGAGAGAGAGAGAGAGAGAGAGATCGGGAGAGGAAGGCCTAATGCCTGCCCTTGGGCTGTCGGAATCAAGTGAGGGGATCTGATAAAACATCCCAGGTCGATTTTCAATTGAAGCCAGGGAGTCCTTGCCCGTAAGAGTTTAGCGGACATGATCCACCCCACCCAGTTGCCGGGCTGGCACAAAAATCTTCGTCCAGGCCAGGCAAACGGGAAAGAAGTCCCCTGGAAGGAGAAAGAGACTCCCTAGATTTAATTAGGTTAGGGAGGTCCACTGTTTCGACTGACACTAGCACGGAAGAGGATAGAGGACACCTGTGAATAGGATTCAGGGGTCTAGGGCAGACAGAGGATGTGAGGATTCTAAAACAATCTTCACACACCTTCTCAATAGAAAAAATGTTGATGTTCAGAATCATCTAAAGAAGAAGAGGACTAAGCCCCGTCTAAATCTGAGTGAGAGGCTTCCACAGATTCTGATTCCCTTAAAAATAGGATCATCCCTAGGAGCCATAATGGACAAAGTGTCTTCCTGCTCTCCCTCAGAATCCGCCCTGGTGAACGCCACGGATGGCAGCACCCGGGAGGAGTGGGACCCGCCACAGACATAGAAGTGTGGACTGTGGGTTCACGTGAGAGCTATTCTCCCTCTAGGGATGAACTCACAACATGCCCCGAGTCAGACCGGGCTTGGAGGCGGGGAGCCGAGATGAAAGGGGAATGGGGATCACTGAGGGGGAGTCCCATGACCTTGCTGGTCAGGTCGCCAGTAAGGTGAAGCTTGCTGGTTCCCAGAATGAGTGTCGGCTAGCGAGAGCGACCAGCAGGCGAATCTGAGGAGGAAGAGCGGTGTATTCGCATAGAATAGTAATGGTAAGACCTCGATCTGCGCCTGCGATGAGAGCGGTGCGAGTGCCGGTCCCCATTAAAAGAATAAGAAGGTTTTTTACGCCTCCTACGGGGTGGGGTGGGATGGGGGCTGGGGAGTACGAAGTGTACTCAGAAGATGAAGAGTAATTGCAGGGTCTAGACGACCAAGAACGTTTAGACTTAGCCAGAGCAGCTTCCTGTTGAATTTCACCACTGTAATGCGGTGCAGAGACATAATGCCCAGTAGAAAACTAACAACTGGGGAATCGACTGCACCACAGGGGCTGTTGACGAAAGAGAAGCAGGCTTCTTCTGAGCTTTAGAAGACAGTGATTTGTCTGTTGCTAGGGAGACGCTTACCAAAGAGAAGAATACTTCTTCCGTCGGGCAGCAAGCTCCCACGCCTCCCATGTCCAGAGGGATGAAACTGGACAGGTAGCTGAAGCGGAGCATCCGCAGCAGGCCAGACACACTTAATAAGTTAATATCCATGCTTTTGAAAATAATATTCATTATCTACATATTTATATACATGAACATCAATATCTCTGTTTCAGTCAGTATCAAGCTCTGTACTGGTTAACTAAAATAACCTCAGATAAAAAGAACAGCTCATTCAAGTGTGTTTATTTTTATTTCTCATTAATATTCATAAATATGCATTAATATTCATGAACCCAAAGTAATGACCCTCTGCTCTTGTCAATCTTTGTTCAATATCTGGTATTTTACGTAAAATAAATAAAAGAAGAGATAGTGCATTCGAAACAATGCTACATATAGTGCTTATGTTAAATTGTTTATTCATTTACGCACGTTATATGCAAATTAGCTTAAATATACATGTTTTAGAAATATAACATGAACCAAAGATGTTTCTTTCTTTGTATGATGGTATTAAAACATTTAAACCTGCATTCAATAACTCTTTGTATATTATTAGGCCTCTCAGATTAAAAACAAACTCGTTTTACTAAAAATGCATATTTTACTTCCTCATTAATATTCATAAGAATACATAATGAATATTAATAGAATTACATATCGTAATCAAGCTATATGTCTCTGCTTTACGTTGGGTTTTGTTTTGTTCTTCTATTGCCTCTAAAAGCAAAGTTATGACGCATTTTCTTAATAAAAATTGTTTCGAAACTTACCTCGGGTTACCATGGAAACCGTTTAATAAAACATGGCTGGGTCACAATTATTTTGGGGGAATGCTCAAAAGGTGTTCTGAGGACCCCAACGAACAATTTAAACCTGATTTCTATAATGTGTGTGCATTAATAGGACTCTAAGACTAAACAACAAGCTCATTTTTCTAAAAAAGCGGATTTATTTACTTCCTCATTAATATTCATTAGAATGCATTTATGAATATTAATAAAATAATATATCATATTCAAGCTATAAGTCTCTGCTTTACTTTGGTACTTGTTTTGTCCTTCTGTTGCCTCTAAAAGCAAAGTTATTACGCATTTTCTGAACCAAGGATGTTTCGAAATTAACCTCCGGTTACCATGAAAACCGTTTAATAAAACATAGATGGGACATAATTATTTAAGGAAATACTCAAAATGTGTTCTGAGGACCCAAACAAACAATTTAAACCTAAATTCAATAATTTCTGTGCACTAATAAGCCTCTCAGACTAAACAACAAACTCCTTCTTTCTAAAAAAAACGCATTTTTTACTTCCTCATTAATATTCATAAGAATACATTTATGAATATTAATCAAATCATATATCATATTCAAGCTATATGTCTCTGCTTTACTTTGGTACTTGTTTTGACCTTCTATTGCTTCTAAAAGCAAAGTTATGACGCATTTTCTGAACCAATGTAGTTTCGAAAATTACCTCGGGTTACCATGGAAACCGTTAAATAAAACAAGCTGGGACAAACTTATTTTTGGGGGCATGCTCAAAATGTGTTCTGAGGACCCCAACGAACAATTTGGTACCCATGAAAAAAAGTCTAGGGGGGGATGCTACGGTAACCACTACTAGGACCCAGCCTAAATAGGTTTCAAGACATTACGTATATATGAATTGTAACACATGTTTTTCTCCTCCGTAGTGGACGCCATTTTGAACGCCAACTTGATTTTCTCGAAACCCTCAAGGGTGCCAAGGTAGCACCCAGCATATTTAAAGATTGACAACAATCCCTAACCATAATCAAACGAAAAAAATATGTACTTTGATGAATTCATCGGAATGATCATAATTTCTCAAGTAGATACTACATTTGCTTTACTAACGCTCTGGTCGCCATATTGGAGGCCATATTGGAAGCCATATTGGCGAATAAGTTTGATTTAACAGTAGTAAACGTTATTTCTAACAGCTGTGGTTTAATTTAATTACTGTTAGCCTATAAGTTTCAAAACATTGCATAATTATGTATGAATTGTAACATATTTTTTATTATTTTCTCCTCCCTTGCAGACGCCAGTTTGGACGCCATCTTGATTTTCTCGAAACTCTCATGGGTGCCAATGTGGCATCCGGCATATGTAAAGATTGACAACAATCCCTTACCATAATCAAACTAAAAAACTACTTTTGATGAATCCATCGGAATGGTCATCATTTCTCAAGTAGATAATACATGTGTTTTACTAACGCTTTGGCCGCCATATTGGAAGCCATATTGGAAGACATATTGGAGAATATGCTTGATTTGTTCCCCGGTTTACATCTTATGCGGTTTACATGTCTGAACTTATTCGCTTTGCCCGATCCTGTTCTTTGCTAGAAGAGTTTAATAGTCGTAATTTAGGTCTAACTCATAAACTTCTTAAGCAAGGCTACAGATATAATACAATTCGGAAAGCTTTTTCAAAATTCTATTATCGAAATTTACCCCTCATTAGTAAATATAACTGCAATTTACGGACGTTACTGCAACAAGGTATTTCTCATCCAGATTTCTATGGTGGTGTTATGTACAAGCTTAGGAAAATTCGGGATCATATCCATTTTCACGATTTTGTTTATTAAACGCATTAAAACTTTTAGGAAGAAAGGTTATGACACTATTATATTGCAACACACTGCATGTTTGGTTATCGACCCCTTTACAGTCGGTCGCTACGCTTCTCTCTTTGCTTGCGCGATGACAGGCCGAGGGTAGTACTCCATGATGGTATACTCTTAAACCCAAAAATGGGATGAGCTTACGAGACTCATGTATTACATTTTCTCTGTCGTGCCCTTAACGGCTTCCCTGCAGTTGCTCTGTCTTCAGCAAAGTCATTGAGTACATATTCGACGGACGTTCACAGTCGTTATGCTATGTTTTACATTTTGTACTGTGATTACTGTCTTCCATGTTGTGGGGGAAGTCCAGTGGGGATACCTTTATTTACAATGTTTGTTTAGTTAGGGTGACTTTGAGATAAGTGTTAGGTTAGGACGTCCGTAAACCGGTTTCAACCCCAAGTGCTGATTTTGCTACTGACCGTGCTTCACTGCCAAGGCGGTTCTCTCTTTGTCACCCTTACTTTTGTTTGTTTTGTGTCATTGTGCTTGTGTTTTGTTCATGTTTGTCTCTGGTGCGTGTGTGTTTGTTGCCGTTTTCTTTGTTCTTCTCGTGTGTGTGTGTGTGTGTGTGTGTGTGAGTGTGTGTGTGGGGGGGGTGGGGGTGTGGGGGGTGTGGGGTGTGGGTGTGGGTGGGTGGGGGTGCGTGCGTGCGTGCGTGCGTGCGTGTGTGTGTATGTGTGTCATGCTATCTGTCGGAGTTTTGGTGGTGGTTGAAAAACGAAAAACCAGATCATATGGTTTAAACGGCAATATCAAACGCTAAGCTCGACTTAAAACGTCTGTTTCAGATTTACACAATATACGTCCACAATCTGGTAAACATACTATGCTCTTTGGTCTATGTTCTTTGTCTATTTCTTCCATAAGAGACATTGACATAGAAGCAGACAAAGTGATCTCACGAACAGATCCTTTGTATAATACAGCTTCTTTCATTCAGAACTACACTCGGCATGTTCTTCGACCACACACGTTGATTCAGTGTCTGACCATAAAATATATTTTTTGAAAATTCCTTTTGTTCATAAAGGTATAGATTTTATCGATCTACAATCAATATTTCGCGATAAAAACGTAATTAATACCATCCCAGCCTATTTAAAAAAAATTAGAATCTACAATTATCTGCTGTAAGTACAAAATACCAATTAGGAATACTATTTTTAATTATAATAAAATTGTATCGGACCTTAATATTGTAAATAATACTCCTGTTAGTTGAAATTGTAATACCTCTAAGTCATGTTATTAAAGGCAATTTTGACATTATCGAAAGCAAACGTCTCCGTACTTTATTAACTAAGGGACCTAAAAACAGACTACCTTCTTTGATAGATTTCGAAATATGCCGTAGCAAAATTATAGAATCTTTGTTAGACTTCAGTGTAAAATGATGTCGCCGAGAACATGCAGACAATAGTGCCCTTACAAAATGGATGAAACAAATTTCAAATATAATGGATACACGTATCGCGTTTTACAAATCTAACATTCACCTTCTTCCGCCTAAACCTAAGACTTCAGTTCGCTTCTTAAATTATAGTATACAAGAATTTCACTCTAAATACGTGTTTGTTCCACCTGATAAAGCGTCAAACAATGTAATTATCGTTTGACGACTTTATTATGTGGATATTTTAGAACAAGAACTCACTAAGACAAAGTCATATATTGTGGTCTCTAAATCTGAAAACGACATAATATCTGAACATGTTAATAAATGTAAACAGTTCAATGCTGATATGTTAATCACACATCATAAACTTCCGACAATGTACCGGATACCTAAACTCCATAAAACGCCATATAAATCACGCTTCATAGCAAACTCGGTCTCATACATAACAACCGCACTATCCAAACTAATAATATCGTGTCTAACAGCGGTCAAAGAATATGTCTAGCATTACTGTGATAAACCTTATGAGAATTCAGGAATTAACCTTTTTTGGTCTATAAAAAACTCCAATGAGGACTAAAAATCAAGCAACACTAAGCTAACACTATAAGCACATATGATTTTCTACACTTTATAACACATTACCACACGGTCTAATAAAGATCAAACTTACAAATCTTATAAATAAAACATTTTGCTAGAGAAAAAGTATCATTTATTGCCTGTAATTCTAGATATGCGTTCTTTACCAATGACATTACAAATAAATATACCTCGTGGACATGTTTAGATCTGTGTGACGCAATTACGTTTCTGTTAGACAATATACTTGTTCGTTTTGGTAATTCTGTATATCGCCAGGTCATTGGTATTCCATGGGAACCAACTGTGTTCCTTTAATTGCAGACTTGTTTTTGTATTGTTATGAACGGGAGTTTATGCGTGTGATGCTGTCTATCGATGTGTTGGTGGTGATCGCGTCTCGTATGTGACTTTTTCCTGTATGTGTGTGTGCTTTCTGTCGGTGTTTTGGTGATGGTGGCGTTTTGACTTTTCCTGCTTGTCTTTACTACTTTTTAACAGTAGTAAACGTTATTTTTAAGAAGTATGGTTCATTTTAATTACTGTTAGCCCATAAATTTAAAAACATTACATATGTATGAATTGTAACATATCTTTTATTATTTTCTCCTCCCTCGCGGACGCCATTTTGGACGCCATCTTGATTTTCTTGAAACCCTCATGGGTGCCAAGGTGGCACCCGGCATATTGGAAGAGTGCTAACAATCCATAACCATAATCAAACGAGAACAAACTATACACCGCAATCGAAGGTTCATCTATACTCCTGTAGGACTAATAGTTCATTATAGACACCTCTTGCAAATGTGCGCTAAATCATAAAACAATTCACTTTGTTTGTTCTCATAAATTCATTTTTGAAATACATGTTTGTCCTTGAATAAAGAAATAATATTTATGAAAGTCGGAATTGAGCTATTATAGTCCACTAGAAGGAACAACATCAAAGTACGGGATAGTCGCAAATGATTTCCCGATGAAGTGTACATAGGGTGATAATTTTAAATGTACCAAGTCACCTCCGATGCATTAAGTATAACAAATAAAAGAACGTGTATCAATTCAAATGACAGTAAAACACTCTAAACTTGAGTTCAAGAAGAGCATAATTTAGATACTTTTAGGCAGGTGGAAAGTCATGCAGAGGAGCTTTCTGCATGGCTTTCACCCTACATTTAGCTACTACCTGTCTTCAAGAAGGATGTTTATAGTAAATTTAAGGTCCCGTTTAGAGGGGCCATTCTGTATATCGATTCAAATTACCACAGCTGTTCTATTTGAAAGAGAACTAGATCACTAGGTGTCACGCTAGTAACTAGACATTATTTACTTTAGCCCTTACAACGCCGAATGTTCAAATTGACTATTCCAAAATTCAAAAAGGTCAAGGTGAATATTTAGGGATTTCTCAAAATAAAAGTGTAATATGACAAGCAGTGCAGAATCTGATGAGAAGGTTCCTCTGGGAACCCTCTTATCTGGATCTACAATGTTTGCAAAGAACATTAGTGACTCGTGTCCCGAACTGTAAGGGTTCATCAAATAGTTGAAAACCGAACATGATTTTAAAGATGCAGTTTAGATCTGCGAAATGTATCCTATACCGAGGTACACTATTTGCTGATAAATTGTTGGATAAATTGATATTTGATATTATGGTATAAGAACTGGCATATAAACGGTACGTTTAGGCAATGCTCGACAGATCGTGTATATTATATCTTTTCGAAGTAAAAAAGTTGAATATTTAAGCAGTGTGTGTTTATTTAAGAGACAAGTGATATTGGTTTTAACTTTGAACGGTTTCGATTCGTTATGTAGTATCCAGAAATAATCAAAGACGAGGGCCTATAGTGTTAGTTATGTAGTATCCAGAAATAATCAAAGACGAGGACTTATAGTGTTAAGTGAAATGAAACGAGGAAAAGTGTTCCTTAGGTATCTGAACCGTTTAAAGCAAACACTTCGTAAAGAACTAGCACCAATACGGCATTTCATGTCTCAGGTTTTAAGCCCACAATATACCAGTTTCGTATATTCTTTAAAACACCACTTAAATGTCTCTTTTTTGCACATCATTCATAGTCAGCATAAAGTTTCATTTCGTATTAGGGTAACCGGTATGACTATGATTTAGTCAGGGATGCAACAGTGTCATTTTGCATGTTTATGACCTTGTAATTCACGTATATTGAACAGTAGTCAATGGCATATCGTCGCTGTGCTGACAAAACCTCGTATAATGAAAATCACTACTTTTCAGGAGAGGCAAAAAACTGATTATTTTTATGAATTCGTCTTTATGTGACAAATAAGGTCTACATTCTGGTACCATATTAAAACACAAATTAAAAGATAAAACTTTATTTATTCTATCATTAATAAAACTTTATTTTTTATTTCATTTGGTATGACAATTTTTTAAATGTACAATATTTTTGTACCAAGTTTTGTTCACTTTATGTATATACGAGCTTTTACCACTTATACGATATTTCGTCGTTTATTTTTTATCCGGCGATCATGATATACGACAATTTACATTTCACTTGAGTTTAAGCTTTGTACCTTGACACACAAAGAAAAGGACAGACCTATGCTCTATGTACCACAATACATGCACTGACCTAATCTGCATGTGTTTTGATATGTTTAATGTCATTGCTCCGCATGCTTGAAGAGTAAAATTTATACGAGGTTTTAATATTGAAAAATTCAGACCAATAAATATACGAGGTTTAGTCACGGGCGAGTTTTGACATTTTTCATTGGTCGATTGCGCTGAGATTTTGATAGGATGTGGTTATTGTACATTTAAATCAGAAATCGTGAAGAAACGATTTTCGGCCAAAATAGATATACGAGGTTTTGTCAGCACAGCGACGATATATAAGTTCTGTATCTCCAGTATGAACAGTAGTCAATGGCATGTATAAGTTCTGTATCTCCAGTATGAACAGCAGTCAATGACATGTATAAGTTATGTATCTCCAGTATGAACAGCAGTCAATGACATGTATAAGTTCTGTATCTCCAGTATGAACAGCAGTCAATTGCATGTATAAGTTATGTATCTCCAGTATGAAAAATAGTCAATGGCATGTATAAGTTCTGTATCTCCAGTATGAACAGCAGTCAATGGCATGTATAAGTTCTGTATCTCCAGTATGAACAGCAGTCAATGGCATGTATAAGTTATGTATCTCCAGTATGAACAGCAGTCAATGGCATGTATAAGTTATGTATCTCCAGTATGAACACGTAGCGTGTATCGTGGTTTCGATACGAACCATAGCGGTGAAAGGCATGTCAGTTTTAGAAAGTTTTTTGTAGGACTTTCAAACGTTCCGTTTTCGTAACCTAACAAAACTATTACTGTCGAACCAAAAGCGTATCATAAAAACTACATCAACGCAAATGCCTATTTCAGAGAAGATAACACCGAAGACCCTTGTCTTCAGATAGATTGTCTTTGTTACAAAATTGTTGATGCCTTTTGACATCAGCCAATCATCAGATATACGGTTCTAATTTCCTAGAAGGAAATTACTCTGTGGTTGTTCATATATCTTGGTGATTATGGTGTGATAAAAGCGAAAATATCAATTGCAAATCCAATACAACTGTACTTCAAGAGTGTGGCCTGTGTTCGTATTGAGAAAAATGAGTATGCGATGCTTAATCAAATGTGAGAATATGTAAAGATACACGAATATCAGATACAAATGCCAGCAAATCAGTTATGTGATAGAAAATGAAACCAATTGTGAACATGTTTAACTTTACTGATTTAATGACACCACACAACCGCAAAAATGAGCAGTTGGGATGATGTTATGAAATGATCTGCTATTGTAAGCGAAATAACATTTTTGAACAGTGTAACCATGGTTCACTGTTTAATGACGGTTGTTTAAATAATGTAAAGGAATGAAGAGACCATATATATTATAATTACATAATATATTGCTATTGCAAGCTTATTTAATACCATAGAATATTACCATGCAAGTCTCGTCAGGAAAGTTACTGTTTGACTCTCTATTTAAGCTTTTGAAAACGAATGCACTTTAACACGACCACAAGGACTCGGCTAACTGATAAACTGTACGTTTTAACAGTGCATGGCAAGTGCATGTATAAGCTTACCAAGCAAATAACCATATTCATTGCTGATTCAGAATGTGTAATCTGCAAACAGTCCGATATTAAACGGATACGTGTGAAAATATTTCATATATCTTGTTTGATATTTGTAAACAATTCAGTTTGAAGTCCAAATAAATTCTGAAAGAAAGAGATCCTTCGAAAGCAAAATCAGCCATGCAAAAAGAGAAAAGTGTAGACTCGGATTTATCGAGTTCACGAGCAGTTATTAAAAATGCATCACTACTCACGACTCCTAGCACCGGTTTAAGCGATATTCAATTTTAATACCTAATAACATCGAAACTAGTGATAACAAAGGAGCAGAATATATAACGACACTGAGAATGAAGTACGAGGGCTGATTGATACATTCGCATTCTTCTCACAAGAATTTATTTTTTTATCAAATCCCATGAAAACTCGTTTTCAAGTAAAACAAATTGTTTCCTCTTTCATTATAAGGTAGGTGAATAGATATTTTACACTTAAGAAGAATAAATGGTATCCATTGCAATAATTTCTGAAGGGAGGTGATCCCCGAGAGCAAAAATTGCAACACAAAAAGAGAAAATTGCAGACTCGGTTTTATTGAGTCTGTTCATGAACAGTAATTGAAAGTGCAACACTGCTCACGCCCCTAGCACCGGCTTAAGCGGTATTCAATTTTCAGAACTAGAAGTACTGAAATTCATGATCTCGAAGGATCAGAAGGTATAACAACACTGAGAATGAAGTGCGGGGCGACATTTTACGTCCGCCACACAAGCACTTAACCACTGTTTGGTGACTGAAAGTACGCTGTTGTTTCACATATTCTGAATTCATTAAATATGCTAGTGCGCAGTAAACTTTAGCGCAAATTTGGCCTGAACGCAACTGATGTTAGCCTGACGTGTCGAGGTCATTTCCGGAACATTTGAAGACGTTGTGTTTGACGGTTATCTCACAGCGGCGTTTTATGGTCATGGCTTCAAAATGGCGCATGACGTCAACAGATGACATTGACTTGTATGCGGTTGTCAAATTGTGTGTGGGACTCATATTTTCATCGGTAGAAAAAAAATAAACAAATTAAAAACTCGGTAACATTACCAACCTGTGGAAAAACTTTTTTCTACAAAATGCACGAGCGATTTAGGGATGGTAGAACCTCAGTGTTTGATGGCGAAATTTACCCCCCTTGGACATTCGTCTGTTCCCTGATCTAAAGAAGGTACTTAGATGCCAACGGTTTAAAACCTCTTTAGAATTACGCAACAAGGAATGTAAAGTAATTTCGTTATTCAGTGATGATTGGTTTAAGGTAACATTTGTCCTATGGGTACATATACGTTAAAAGTGTGTGGCCACAGGTGGTGATTAAGTCGAAAACGTTAACGGAACACTAGACTTTGACGTTTGGGTAACGTCATCGTGACCCAACGTTGACGTCGGCGTGGTTCAAGTACTGCATAGTACTGTTGTTCAATGTTTCATGTAAACTTTATTGTTCAGTGTATCCAAATAATATTTGAGCTCAATGTCAGTCGTGAGTAAACGTATCTCGTGAGGTATTTTGTTTTTTCGTTTTCTATTCCAGGTTTCAGCAATAAAGCAACAATGAAGGTTGTTTTCTTGCTCTGGATTGTCCATTTTTGAGTAAATAATCCAACTCAGAGCAATTGATTATGACCTGTATATTTCGGCTTTATCGCAAAGCCTTCGTCAACACACTGAGATGTGGTCAGTGGGTGTCACATGACTTTGAGTCGTCACAGTGGTTTTCAATCGATCAGAATATGTTAAAAAAATGAATCAACTGGTAACTGACAAATGCAGCTATGCCCCACTCAAATGTGACCCCACCAAATCCATATAAAATAAATTAATATCCAAATTCAAAGACCTCAAAAAAGACAACCAAATGGATGAAAAACTTTACAAGAGACTGTACTCCACCTCTGAATCTGTCCCCAAACTATATGGCCTTCCCAAAATACATAAGAAGGTTTGCCCCCCCCCCCCCCACTCCGACCTATTGTGTCAAGTACAGGAAGTGTCATGTACCAGGTCTCCAAATATTTAGCCACAGTCATTGGTCCCATAGTTGGCAAGACAGAACACCACATTCTAAATAGTGTCGACTTCGTTCAGAAAATCAGTGAACTGGAAGTACCTCCCACTAACAAACTCGTGTCATACGATGTGTCGGCTCTATTCACTAGCATTCCGGCGAAGCAAGCTATGGTAGTAATAAAACAAAAACTGGAACATGACAGTGAGCTACACAACAGGACCACGCTCACAGTAAGCAGCATTTGTGACCTCCTAGAAATGGCACTGAACAGCACCTATTTCATTTATAATGGACAATATTTCCAACAGAAACAAGGGGCAGCCATGGGGTCACCGGTTTCTCCCATTGTAGATAACCTCTACATGGAACATTTTGAGAAAGAGGCATTGGACACAGCCAGAAACCCACCCTCCATGTGTTTTAGATATGTGGATGATACCATGACCAAACTTCACATAGTACCACATATAGAGGAGTTCTCTAATCACTTAAACTCCATTGACAAGCACATCAAGTTCACCCTAGAGAGTGAGGAGGATGGGAAAATTCCATTTCTTGACACATGTGTCCATATCAAGGATGACGGGTCCACTAAAGTCACATTCTACAGGAAGCCTACTCACACTGACCAATATCTAAATTTTGGCTCAAATCACCACCTAGAGCACAAGAGATCTGTGGTAAGAACCTTGTTCCATCGAGCTGATGAATTAGTCACAGAGGACTCAGACAGAAAGAAGGAAAAAGACCATGTCAAGTGTGCAATACTGGCAAATGGCTACCCTGCGTGGATGTTCACAATTCCTAACAAACACCACAAAAAAGACAAGAAACAACACCAGCCAAACAAAAACAGACCAAATGTCGGCATCCCCTATATTCGAGGCACCTCTGAAACTTTGCACAGCATTTTAAACAACATGGGGTAAACATGTACCACCGTCCATTCAACTCGATTCGCTCCCAAATCACACATGTGAAAGACAAGACGGACAAAATGAAGAAATGTGGCGTGGTATATTATGTGAAGTGCAAGCAATGCAAACATGATTATGTTAGAGAGACAGGTAGACCTCTAGAGACAAAAATGAAAGAGCATGTGTCTAGAGTCAATTCAGCATTACATGAACACTGTGAATCCACTGGTCACCACATTGACCCTCGTAACGCTAAGGTCTTGACGTCAGATGATATGCATCTCAAACGTAGGGTGAAAGAAGCTATACTAATAAAACAGCGGTGACCATCACTCAACCGGGACGAGGGATTGGAACTGCCAGCAGTGTATGACCCTCTCATTGTGTCACATGACGACTCACTGACCACATCTCAGTGTGTTGACACAGCTTTGCGATAAAGTCGAAAGATCCAGGTAATCAATTGCTCTGAATTAATTGATAATTTACTAAAAAAAGTAATAAAGCAATTCCGCGAACTTATTAATCACCCCTCATACTGGGTGAGTTTTTACGGCCGCCACACAATGTACCTTCTGTTGTGAATTACATGAAAGAAAGATATATTCGTTCCTATGGCATAACTTATTTAACACTGTGTTTTTTCATATCTGATTTTATAGTGATCCAATATCCTTTGTAGATATAATATTTAAAAATTCACTGATTCAGTCGGCATATATAATTTTCGTTAACTACCAGTAACATTCAAACAAGAACAGCACAAATATATTACCACGGTTACATAGATACAGTTGTAAGGAGATAAATTCACAATGTAAATATTGCTTAACATCACTTCTACTGAATGGGAAAATACTACATTCTTTCGGAAATAATACATTTTACGTAGTTATAGGGTATCGTCACTGATCAAAGTGAATTCAGCATTATAAATATTCTGAAAATGGGCGATCCTTCAAAAGCAAAAGTAGAAATGCAAAAGGAGAAAATTGCAGATTCGGTTTTATTGAGTCTCTTCATGAGTAGTAATCAAAAGTGCAACACTACTCATGCAACCTAGCACCGGCTTAAGCAGTATTCAATTTTCAAAACTAATAACATCAAAACTAATGATCCCGAAGGACCAGAACATATAACAACACTGAGAATAAAGTACAGGGCGACGTTTTACGGCCGCCACACAAGCACTTAACACCTGTGAAGTACATATATTCTGAAAATGGCTGATCCTTTGAAAGCAAAAGTAGTAGTAGTAGTTTATTCGGTATCCTCCATATAAGAAGAGCAAAACATATATACATGTACACAAACATTGGTATATACAAACCATTATGAAAGAGCATTTATATACGATGCTTTACAAGCAACGGTACCAAACACTTTAACGATTCTCCTGACCGTTTAATCCCTTTACCCGATGGATACTCATGCATCTAACATTAAAGTTTCCGTATCAATATAATGTAACACCATAACTGGTAACTGGCAATAGTACATACATATCTGTATAATTGTAACAACAACCAGATCAGACTCTGATCAGATGATTCTTGCAGGAATCGTTAGATCTTGATCTGCTCTGTTTATGATGCCATTAAGAGGCACTTCTCTGATGAACAAGGTCCAAACAACACATATCTAAAACTAGCCCGAGTGAAAACCCAGTCAACCTTTTCCTACGAAACGAAATTAGGAAAAGGGGGATAGGTCAACGAGTTATTCTACCCAAACAATTATACCGTTGCACTCTAGTCAGACGTTACCTGCTACAATCAACACCACCAGGACTGTGTCCAAGTATACCGTATAGAACAGAATAAGACACCACGTTACCCAACGTCTAATCTAGATCCATACAGTTTACAAGGCAAGAGATATCCGGTGTCCGCACCGTCTGAATAACGCTATCATCTCCGCATATATACTATCGTTAATATATAAACGAACGAGAGAAATACACACACATTAATACCCGAAGTCTCACAAGCAGCAAGTATAAACACCCTAATGATTCCTCTGACCATTAAACACTTTACCTGATGAATGTTCATGTAATAAATAATTATTGTATGAAATATTATCAGGTAAGGTTTTATATCAATACATGTACATTGCAACAACATGTCCGGCAACTGAAACAAGTATCAGCAGACCTATACTACCCAACCAACAACCAGATCAGACTCTGATCAGATGACTCTTGTAGGAATCGTCAGACCTTGATCCGCTCTGTTTATAATGCCGCTAAGAGACAGGCGTCTCTCTGACGAATATGTTTAAAGGTAACTCGAGTGAATCCCGTCAACCTTTTCCTACGAAACGAAATTACGAAAAGGGAGATAGGTAAACGAGTTATTTCACCCTAACGCACATACATAATGGAAAACAGAAAATGCATGTACTATACATGTTCACATACTGTGTCACTTAGGTTTCAAGTAAAGCAACAATGACTTTACAACACGGTTGTCCAACCAATGGTAACGCAAGCAGTGTTGACCCAGATCAGCCGCCACGCTAGACATGTCACTGAATCTACACCGACTACACCACATTTCCACCTACAGATTCACCTACTGTCAAATACGACAGTACATACCAGTAATACCACACATCACATGCATGCCTTAAGTCCTATATGCATACGTCTTATATATGCATATACTCTAGCCGTTTAGTGCGCTGATAAAATCACGCAACCGTCTCCATATGGTACCATCTACTCAGAACCAAACTCTTAACCTCTACCATATAAAACACAAATTAAGATTAACCACATATTTGAAGCTTACATCGGTATTTGTATCTCAAGTATGACTGTAGACCAGACAATACAGTCACCTAAATATACGTTGAGTGACCGCAGGTAAACCAGGCAAGTACAGACCGCTATCTACTATTGTTACTAAAATATGCAGTACAGCAGCACACTGATCATGAGCCGGAAAACGCACAATCCGTTCAAACACCTCTCTTCCATTGAACTCAATTATTTTGTCCCATAACGCCTTTATTTGGGTGTCGTCCTCATCACAATAACACCAAAGGTGCTCTACAATGTTAGTACACTGACGGCTGCATTTCTTACATGACCACAATTTCTGACTAGATAAATATAACCTAACACCGGCTGCTATAGTACTGAACATACCACTGAGTTGTGGACAATCTCTTGCCAATCAAACGGTTTACAAATACCCTCTTTGCCAGATATTTACATGGCAACTGACAAAGTTGACCAAGCATTAACAGCTGACTTCACTTGGCGGTATATCTAGCATCACGAGAGCATAGTTATTGTTACAATACTTGCTTAGTCGCTGCATATGCTTCACACAAAAACGATGGGCTCTTTCTAAACATAAAATATCACTATTTGCATATGAGTTCCACGTTTCACAGCCATAAATAGCTTTAGGTAAGATTGCATACATGTATATTGTCTTTAGTAGCACTGGCGAAACATTCCTTGACCGAATTCCGTTGCGTACAGTGTTCACATACAAACCACGCAGACTAACACTGGCGTCGTACATGTGCATCTTACATGATAGCGACTTGTCACAGTGGATGCCCAAGTGAACTTGTGAGTCTGTTTCTCGAACGATTTCATTCCATAATTTGTACATTCGTTCCGGAGGGCTGGGATCATCATTAAATACAAAAAGGCACACTTATCAGCATTATAAAAGTACCGCCACTTACATGAGTATGCCCAACATATATCCAGCATCTGTCCTAGTCCCGTTTCTGAAAACAACAGCAATGTCATATCGTCAGCCAAGGTCGGATGACATGTTCATCCCATACATACAAACGCCGAGTCTACTGGCCTCCAGCTCCTTTATAACGAGTACATGGTCGGTGAGCCCTTGCCGCCTTGTTTCGTTCCCTGGCGGATCGGAAAATTCTCAGAACGCAATCCATTGAATTTAACACGACAAGTAGCGTCTTTGTACAATTGCTTCAACGCAACAATGGTGTTCCCATCGATATTAAGCTCCTTCAATTTGTAGAACAGACCATTGTGCCAGACTTGGTCGAAAGCTTGTCGTCCGTCTAGACAGCAAACAAACACTTTTGACGACTGTTCCCGCGCATGATGAAGTGTCTCGCGCAATACAAACGAAGTCATTGAGCACCCTAACCGCTTCTGGAACCCACCTTGTTGCAAGCTTATCCCCCTTTGTGTAGGGTAATTATCTCGCCCATCTCCATATCCAACGGTACGTACCCACGACAAGAAATATTGCAGATTCGGTTTTATTGAGTCTGTTCATGAGTAGTAATTAAAAGTACAATAATACTCACGCCCGAATTTTCGATAGCATGCCTCATTAAAATGAAACATTTTAGCCTACCTCTCTCTTCCATAAACGTGTTACATAAACAGATGAAGGCGGCAGTAAGTATTTTTTAAGAGAACGCCAGACAAAAAAGGATATCAGAAACTCGCCCGAATCAATTTGGAAATTTAAGGAAAAATAATATAATGACAAGCGCAAGCAGGTGCCCAGTTTGACCCATGAATGGTGTTCAAGCAAACCAACTAGATTTTATAAAATGTTTAAAAGCTTATCAACTACAAAATATTGTACAGGCAATGAAACAAAGCTGCGGTGAAACAACCTGAAGAAAATCACAAATCATCGTGCCCGGACGTATCAGTTTAAACAAAATGCAATGGCATAGTCCTCCTACTAAATCATACACTCATACTAAGTGGATACAAAACCATTAGGAGTGTCAAAATATAACAGCCATTCACACGCTGAATGCTTACACCTCAAAGCAAGTCGGGTCTCAACGAGAGCGGCAGCTGGCCGACTCGCTTAGATAACTTTGTTCGTGAAACTGGTTCCACTTATGAAAAATTATTGCACCCTACTGTTTTTGTCAACGTATTCATGACATCCTAAATTACAGTTGTAGCAGACACAATTTGTAAAATCTTTGTTTTATATTAACACAGAAACACCATTTAGGACAGAATATTTCACGATGCTTCGAAGAAATATTCTAACATGGCACTTGGGTTATAAAGACTGGTATTGCAATCCTTTGATTTAACGCATGAATTGCATGGGTACAGTTATATGTTGAATTATATTCCAATGCCACTAATGTTATGTACCTTTGCATTCTAAAGCATTGTGTATTATGTTTTCCTTTCATATGCAAGTATAGTTCAGCTTCTATGCAAAGCAATATGGTAAGCAATAGCATAGAGTATGAGGGTGAGAAGAGCGTCCATATCACAGCAAACTCTAATTGTATGTTACGCATGCTCTTGATCTAGACTGTTTTTCAGGGAATATCCATTATAATAGAGATGACTCGTCGAGAAGTTCGTAAGGGCCTGTAATAAAGGCTTACTCCAGACTGGTATTAAATATAGGTACATGTATGAGTCATACAGGAAACACCGCATATAAAACATACAGCCGCCCAAACAGCACCACAACGACAAACAGCAAATGTGCATGTATATAAAAGACATAAAGAAACGCACGGACATAACAAACAAACAATAGGGGGAGATGGAAGTTCCGCCTTGGAACGGTCAGTGACAAATGTCACTTGGTGGTTAAACCGGTTTAAGGGCGCCCAACCTCACATTTATTCCATCCCCACCCTTAAAGACAAACAGTGTAAATAAACGTATCCCCTCTCTGACTTATCTACAACAACCGCGGTGGCAAATACAGTGGTAAAGTGCATGTAAAACAAAAACATTTAAGTGAAACAAACTGAATCCACCTATCGCTAGTGCACTCAATGATTGAGCTGCAATCAGAGTAACTGTAGAAAACTAAAGGGTACGAAAAAAACCGAGAATATCCGACGACCTCCTTCCGTTTCCGAATTGAAGAGGTCGCCTTCATAGAGTGCTAGACCTTTAATGTCGGCGTATATGCAAAGAGGACAGCATATTGACAGCATTTATCCTACCACTTACTTGATTGGGTCAAATCAGAAATCCAACGATCACTCATACCCAACTATTATTCTACGAGTTCTAAGCGTTGTTGAGAACGATGTAGAAATATCAAGCTTTGTATACAATACGGAAGATTGCTAGCACGTTATTATGGTATCACGGTAAGTATTTTTTAAATCGGTTAAATACTGGTTAAAAATGTTTATTCTTTGTAATATATGGTCAATCTCTTCCACAAGTGTATATACGGTAGAACCTCTCTAAAGCGAGCATATGTGGGAATGCTATATACCGTCAGGTAATTGGTATTCCCATGGGTACGAATTGTGCACCACTTGTCGCAGATTTGTTTTTGTACTGCTATGAGAGAGATTTCATGTTGAGTTTGAATCCTCAATCACAAGAAGATGTTATAAAAGCCTTCAATGATACTTGTCGATATTTGGATGATATTTTTAACTTAGATAACCCTTTCTTTAATGCTCTGATTCCTACAATTTATCCTAAAGAACTCAAATTGAATAAAGCTAACCCGTCCGACAATTATGCAGCGTTTCTTGACCTAGACCTTAAAATTAATAATGGAATGATTTCTTCTAAAATATATGACAAAAGAGATGATTTTGATTTTAATATTGTAAATTTTCCTCATCTTGACGGGGATGTTCCCCGTGCTCCATCTTACGGGGTTTATATATCTCAACTTATTCGTTTTGCTAGAGCTTGTTCATCTATTGACGATTTTAACAGTCGAAATCTCATTTTAACTGAAAAACTGCTTAAACAAGGATATAGATACCATAAACTAAGAAAAACTTTCTCTAAATTTTACTATCGAAATCTCTCGCTTATTGGCAAGTACAAATGTAATCTCAAGGTACTTTTGCGACACGGTATTTCACATCCTGAATTTTATGGTGATGTGATTTACAAACTTCGTAGAATTATTGGACATACCCATTTTCTCACTTTGTTCATCAAATATATAAAACAATTCATTAAAAGGGGATATGATCCTGTATTATTACAACATACTGCATGTTTGGTTGTGAACCCTTTTACAGTTGGCAATCACGCTGGCCTCTTTGCATGTACGCCGACAAGAAAGGTTTAGTACTCTATGAAGGCGACCTCTTAAATCCAGAAATGGAAGGAGAACGTCGGATATCTGTACTATTTCATTTTTGTCGTACCCTTTATTACTTTTCTACAGTTACTCTGTTTGCAGCTCAATCATTGAGTACACTAGCGATAGGTGGATACAGTATGTTCAATTAAATGTTTTTTTGTTATACATGCACTTTACCACTGTATTTGCTGTCGCGGTTGTTGTAGATTAGTCGGAGAGGGGATACGTTTATTTACACTGTTTGTCTTTTAGGATGGGGATGGAATAAGGGTGAGGTTGGGCGCCCATAAACCGGTTTAAACCCCCGGTGACTTTTGTCACTGACCGTTCCAAGGCGGTACTTCCATCTTCCTCCTATTGTATGTTTGTTTTGTCTTTGTGCGTCTCTTGTTGTTTTTTCTACCCATGTACATTTGCTGTTTCCTTGTGTTGCTGTTCGGGCGAGTGCTTGTTCTGTATGTGGTATTTCCTGCATGACTCATTTTTGTACTTTTAAAAGTTGATAGCTTCTGAATAATGTAACGGGCTCGGGTGTGGACTTCTCGGAACTTTCGTGTAGAGGTACTGTTGTATTCTATAACGTGGTGACTACCTTGGTGAGTTTGGAATTGTATTGAGATTTTGCGTAGATTCGTGCCTAAAGAATTCTGAATGTTTGCTCGCTCCCGATTGATGGGAACGCAGGGTTTATATACCCAGTGTTGGTAGGATCACCACTGATGGCGTCATGATCACTAAAGAATGAGCATTATCACCACAAATGAATCACCATCACCCCAAATTTGGATCACTGGCGATCCTCAAAAAGTTCGAATTGAGTGATCACCATCGATCAAAAATTGGGTTGCCACACTACGTCATCAATAACTGTGCTCTTACGTTCGAATGAGTCATGGCGAAGTAGTAACTTATGAGCGCCATTGAATTCAAATGGACTAAGTTACACTACTAAACACAGAAGGACTTCAAGTACGCAATTGCTGCAAGAGTGCAGCAAAGGAATTGTGCACGGCCTAAAACACATGAGAAGTTTCATGTTGGTAGCTATTGACTCGGTAATATACTTTTGAGTCATGGACCGGACCAAAAGGTAGTATGAAAACTCCATGATGTGACTTGTCGATGATTGATTGATTGATTTCGATTTAACGTCGCTTTTAACAGTAATTCAGTCATATAGCGACGTACAGTTAATTACTGGTGGAGGAAGGTCCTAGATGCCCTTTATACACTTTTCATGTACTAATCAGCAATTGGACCCACCGACCTTCCGCAAGCCAGCTGGAAGGCTTTGCAACTTGAAAATTTCGGACTGGCCCAGACCGGGCACGAACTCACAGCGGTGAGGATGTGAGTGATTGTTAGTCACGGTGACCGTAACCACTCGGTCACGGCTTGTCAATGAAATCATGTTAAAGCAGTGATTTTATTGAGTGGTGAAAACATATGGGTGGGTTGAAGCTTGGATCAATAACTTTTGCAAATAAATGGCTTCCTTTTGTTTGCCTTGTGTCTTTGTGCTTGTGATTTTGTTCATGTGTGGAACGTTTGTCTCTGGTTCTTGTGTCTCTTTTGGTGTTTTCTGTGTTCGTCTCGTGTGTGAGTGTGCGTTTGGGTGTGTGGTTGTGTGTGTATGTGTGTCATGCTGTCTATCGGTGTTTTGGTGGTGGTTGCGTCTTGTATGTGGCTTTGCCTGCTTGACTTTACTAGTTTTCCATTTACAAATTTGTATTTGGGGTACTGAATATCTGAATTTGAGATGATATACAAAATACTGTTTTTAACCAATTAGACAATGAATAATGCTGAAATACATTGTTTCAAAACTATGCAAAAGCTGTGGTGACAACTAGAATGTTACTTAGACTAGTTGAAATTTGGCACTAGGAGTTATAATGATTATAGAATTGTTTGTAATATGTACATAAGATATGATACATGATCTGTAAATATATTATATGCAGTTGTGTTCTATTTTCGTCAAACATAACATAACTATCATAATAAAGGAACACAGTATTTGGCAAGTCTAGTGATCATTAGCACACTATATACATGTACAGTATAACCTGGTTTATCCGACACATGGTTAATCAAAAACCCTGCTTTATTCGACAATGATGTTCGGTCCCAAATGTTGAATATCATACAGTTGAACCTCGATAACTTGAAGTTGCTGAAATCGAACTTACCCTTATTTGCAAGTTAAAATGTGGTTATGCTACGTGTTAACTATGAAATAAGAGTAAGTTCGACTTCAAGCTATCTGAACTCAATTAAATGAATACTGTTCAGTTGGACATAAGCGACATCTGCTGTAACTGACACACTGCTTTATCCGTCATCCACAGTTGGTATTGAAGGATATGGGATAAGGCAGGTCATAATGTTTAAGGAAAACAAAATATAAACTAATTAACAACATGGCAATTAACATGTGATTGTATATAAGCATGACTCATGAATAACTTAGAGCAGAATTTTTTGTTATGGGGGTTAAAAAATATAGGAAGGAAACATGACTGATGATAAAGTTAGGAGTTATTCATGGAAAGATTTAACTGTTTTTGCATTTACTTTGTCACTGAAATAGGATATAGTGAGCTTTGCATCGTAGTGCAAATAGAACTGAGTCTGTGAATACATGCATATTCATGTAACATGCTTATATCAATTGTACAGGTGCAGATAGATATATAACCATTAAGAACATCTTTGTTTAATAGTATGGTATGAAAAGAAGGTGCACATTTGAAGAATAATACTTTTTCATAAATATGCAAAACCCTGTGATGTGACTACTTAATGAAATCATGTTGAAGCAATCATTCCATAGAGTGGTCAAAACATGTGTTTTGGTTGAAGCATGAAGCAAAAACTTTAAGAAATACAGTGAAATATCGATACTTCCACATCGCTTAAGTCGAACTAACCCGCAATTCTTCAGCTAAATGTCAATGCTTCGTACTCGTTTAAGTCAACTTACTCTTATTTCGGAGTTAAAACGTGGCTCTGTTACGTTTTAACTTCGAAATAAGGGTAAATTCGACTTAAGCAAGTTAGTAATATCGAATTTTGACTGTAAGTGGTTTTCACCGTTTTATCTGGAGCATTACATATGTAAACAAGAGCCACTATAGCTCTAACAAGATTATTAGAGTAGACCATGTGAAACTATCAATGTAAGGGCATATGAAAAGGTAAGAAGTGGTCTTTTGAGTGTTAGAAACCTTTTTCTGTGATGATGTGATATGATGACCAAGTTTCATATCTGACATGACCTACATTTGATCCTGACCTAGATTTCAATAATGAGAAATGTAAAAAACATTTAAAAAAGTTACACACCCGGCAAATACCAGCAAACTTTCAGCAAGATTCAATAAAATTTGTAGTCGTTAGAGTGTAAACAAGATTATTCTATGTTTTGACCTAGTTTTTGACTGCAGGAGGCTCGTAATGAAACTTGACGTAGATTTGATCCATGACAACAATTTCTGTAACAATTGAGTACAATCTGTTGCCTCTAAAGTGTTATTTGTTTGATTTGACCTAGTGAGCTATTTTTTACCCTTGATTCTAACATGACCTACATTCAAGTAAGGCAAACATTGTAATCAAATTTCATAAAACATTAATGAGATATGTAGCTTCTACAGTGTTAACAAGGTTGAATTATGCTTTACCCTAGTGACCTAGTTTTTTACCATAGGTAACCCATGTTTGAACTTGACGTAGATTTTATCCAAGACAACACATACCAATCCAATTAAAGACAAGTGGAAAATGTCATTTTTCAACCAAGTTGAACTTCGGAAATAATCAAGAATATTTACCCTTTCGATATGGGGCTTTGCTCGCCTTTGGGGGATATTTCCGGTTTCCAAAATGGCTAATACGATGCAGAAAGGAGATTTGTAAACTCGCTTCCGAGAACTAGTATCAACATCCGTTTATTTCCGATACGCTCAGTGCCAACTTTTGTGTATGAATGCTGCAAAGTTAGGTTACTACAATGCCTACACAGAGCTTGTCGCGAATAGGCAGACCATTATTAATTTTATATTTATATAGCAGTTATTGGCACATTTTACAACACATAAGCGACCCTTAACATCGCTATACACGCTTGATTGCACATATAAGAAATAAATAATACCTTTTACAACATTTACAAGGAATTATCTTTGCAAGCAATTGCCCCCTGATTTTTTATAAACGACAACTTAGTCACGAACTGTCATTTTTTTCTACACATTTCTAGACCGCAGAAACGCAGAGACGCAGAGCAAACTTGACAAAACAATATCAGTATGCACGTCCCCCCCCCCCCCCCCCCAGGGGGCCGTGCAATTACAATTCTGAAGCGGGCGAGCGGCTATTCAAATGCAGGAGAGCTGGATCAGGAGGTGAACAGTGTGTACTGGACCATGGCAACGGTAAACTACCCAGAATTCAATACTAAACATGGCCACTGTAAACATGGAAACTAGAATCAAATGTAACCAATTAATGATTATATATGGAAATGCACATGTCTGCAGTGATCCTATAAAACGACAATTGCATAAAACGCAATGTAGATCATCAAATAGTCACAGATCTATTTGTAAATAATGAAAACACTGGGTTGTTACAATACAGAACGGAATTTGCAATAAATTACCACCTGCTTCTAAGACACATACTTAGATCTCAGCTTTGGTAGCCGCATTAGACGGGTTTCACAGTATAAACTTATTCACGTATCGTGTTTCCTCCTTGGACGGAGATCATCAAGGTGTATGTTATAGCTGCAAATCCAACCTCATGCATCGTTTACAGAAATACCATTCACCAAAACAGAGTTATTAATAATTGATATAGTAATGTGATCCGTGGTTTTTATCTAGCCCATGCACAACAGTATGTTATATTAATACCATTATATATGGTCACCAGACATACATTATGTAACTATCCATATGTCAACATGCGAAACACTACTCAGAGGCCCGAATGATATTGGTGTATCAACGTCGAACACATTTTTGTTCTGCCTTGTACATATATACAACACATGTACTGCTAGCACAATGTTAATCACGACATTTTCACATCGTCTTAAGCAATCAGCAAACCAAAACGTATCTATGTGATCTGAAAGCAGCCCCACCATACGAGCGATCGTAAGACTAATCCAGTTGCAACTCCTGATGTAAAATCTACACTACTACTCATACAACTTATTACACACGCTAATGTGTAACAATTAGGCGAATGTCGTACGACTTAATCTATAATAAAAGTACAAATATGATTCAAGCAGGAAACACCACATACAGAACAGACAGCCGCCCGAACAACAACACAAGAAAACAGCAAATGTACATAACTATCAAACCATAAAGAGACGCATAAAAACATACAATAGGGGGGAGATGGCAGTATAGTTCAATTTTGACCCGTGAGCTGTGACCTTTAGGACGAGTCCACCCATGGAGGTAAAACGCATCACAAACCATGTATTTGTTCCGGCGTTACCTGTGGTTGTACAGACCTGTAATAAGCATATACAGTAGAATCCCTCTAATGCCACCACTTAATGAATAAACATGGGTGTCTTTATAAGCAGGTGGTTGCTTAATGCAGGACAAAAGTAATGCAGAAAGCTCCTCTAGGAGCTTTCTGCATTACTTTTGTCCTGCATTAAACTACCACCTGCATCTAGCACCCATAAGTATACCTCTTTTAGATAGTCGTATTAGTGGGGTATTACTGTATATATACTAATTATGCACGATTACTACGAGCTTTGTGTGACAATCATTGTCCACTTACCCGTAAATTAGAATGGTTGCAACTATGTTCAAAGCTGTCTGAAATATTGTCAGGTCGCGCTCAGAGTCCGTAGAACATTTATACAAAGACGTATTATATATTCCTACTGTCAACTATTGATTTAACAGTTTGTGTTCTATACTGGTGTCAATGTGAACTGAAGAATACTGAACAGTTTCAAATTCACTTTAAATCATAGTGACAGATTCAATAAGGTCGATTAGGGTTTAACCATTTCGTTGTATCAAAACGGAAAGTATAATTTAGCGATGTAAATTAATACGACATCTAATATATGCAAATATATCGGATACTGTTGTCCAATTGTGCATCACTTTAGTAACTCATGTTCAACAATAGACCAGATGTTTAAGTTTATTAACGCATGCCAATGTTGCATCTGTGATTTCCTATGTAAAGAGTTTGGATCCTGATGAGTCGCCGAGTAACTCGGTGTCTCATCAGGTTCAAAACTGTTTGTTACTGTAGTAAAAAAAATTAAAAAAAATAAAAAGTAAACAAACGAACATTGTACTAGACGGCAAATTTTGCAGACGACAATAATGGTTCACAATGATACAATTGTAGTTCAGTGTTTGCCTAGTAATGTTTACGCGAATATTTAACATATTAAATAGTTAACTAGTTTGAGTATATCTCGTAAATGTCCGATTTTTCTTGTGGTGTTAGACTTTTAAGAATTATTCCCGTCTATTGCTATAGTAAATAATGTTTCAGTCTGGTTTCAAGTCTCATAAAGCTGTTTCAGTATCGCTTTAAACGTTAAATAACACTCATTTATAACATAATTATGCTAATGACAAACACCATTCATGTATTGGCTTGTCTGTTTCAATAAATCTGCTAGTAAACTGTTTATTAATAATAGCAATATATTAATATGTTTAGATTGCAATCAATATGGAGGAGTCAGGAATAATATACCTGTATATTTGTAGAAGAATGTTGTCAATGGTAATGAAGGGTACATGTACATCAATTAGCAAAATATTAAGACACGCAATGTTTTATAGCAGTGATATATTCTTCTTCTTTGGTATATACATGGTGCTGAATGTGTTCCCATAATAGTGTTTTCTTTGCAACACACAAGCAGCTCGTTGTAAGGAAAACATCTGATGTAACAAACCTTGGATTATATTCGTACATACCACATAAGTTACTCTGAAACCGGTCACAAATGTACTCTTCAGGAGTCAGAGCTACTGTAGAGATACCATTAAACGTGCCACATTCGATCTTACAAACCAATTTCACGAAGGAGTTAAGCAGGAAAAGTCACAAACAAGACGCAACCACCACAAAAACATCAAGTGAAAATATTGGACACATATACAACCATACACACATACACATATACAGCCATACACACATACACATATACAACCATACACACATAATTACAATGTCAAACCTGACGAAATTTATTGAGTGCGCCGTTCATTCTTGTCTAAATTAAATTTAAATATCTTTCACACGCCCATACGGTAAGGATAACATATGTAAACTTTATCTGTACACTTTCGTTTTTGTCGTACCCTTTATTACTTTTCTACAGTTACTCTGTTAGCAGCTCAATCATTGAGTACACTGGCAATAGGTGGAAACAGTTTGTTTCACTTAAATGTTTTCATTTTACGTGCACTTTAACACTGTATTTGTTGTAGATTAGTCGGAGAGAGGATACGTTTATATACACTGTTTGTCTTTTAGGGTGGGGATGGAATAAGTGTGAGGTTGGGCGCCCCTAAACCAGTTTAAACCCAGTGACTTTTTCCACTGACCGTTCCAAGGTGGTACTTCCATCTTCCCCTTATTGTTTGTTTGTTTTGTCTTTGTGCGTCTCTTTATGTTTTTTGGTAGTTATGTACTGTGTTTTCTTGTTTAACAGCAAAGTTATATCCTATTTATTTCCACCTTTAATTGAATTGTCGGTGAGACATGATTGGTGCCTACTACGTCGCTTAAGTTTATGGTGTCACTTGTTAATATTTTTATAATTGTAGCTTATACTGGTATTAGTTTGTCTTGACCTCTTTAGTTATGTTTTATAGTTCCAATGTGGTACTGCTTTCAACCTGTGGTCTTCTTTGGTTTTATATGGTGTCTTTTTGCGAGTTTCATATCGTTTTGTCTAAAGATTGTTCTGTTCCGTGTATTATGAGTATCGGGTGTCTTTTTTATGTATGGCGCTCGTTATAGGACTGTTATGTCCCACATTTATTAGAAAACTTACAAAACCAACAGACTATTGCTTAAAGCAACCATTAGTTCAATTCATTCATTTTTCTTGACATGATATTACGACTTTATTAGACCCTCTTCAAATCAGTTTGAATGTTATTAAAGAAATACTCATAAAACAAATAAAGTATACACTTTAAGTTATATATATCTTAGACATGTCAACGCGTGCAATGCCTCCTGCCTCCCTATGACGGAGGCAAAATTAGTCGCTCGTTCAACTGATCCGAATTCAAGATATCTGCCAATTCGTTTGACAATTTCATATAAAGTATTTCGTTGTAATTATTTCGATGAGTTTGGTTGGGGTTTAATTTTACGGCACTGTGAATATGTGTGATGTCGCTGTGGAACAGGCAATGACAAGTTCTTTGAAGATCGTGGGTTTATGTCTGAGCGCGCATTTTATTTGTGCTTCCGGTGTAGCTGTGCATTATTGTGTCATTTCCGCTTCTATTATTGTATTGACAATTAAGCTTTAACGCTCAGGGTGTCAAACAATTTGGACTCTGATGAGATATTCGGTGTTCTATGGGGATCCAAACTGTTTGCAAATGTAATAACTAATCTACTCAGAGAGAAGGTTAAACGTTTAAGCAACATACACTTCAAAATTTGTATAGAAGAACCCCTGCAAATGGACACTCAGTGAAACGGAATCCTCTTTCAACCGGACAATATTCTCAATCTTCTGAGGGCTTGACACATCCGATTAGCACAACATGGGACAGTAAATATTAACACCTATTATAGTTAGGTGCTGTACATTCATGATATTATCAATTTTATTTTAGACCTGTCGGTGCCGTGTGATTAAACATGTGTGAAAATACAAACGGTATAATACAACAGGAAACTGTTTGATCTACTAATTACCAACATGATAATTGATGAAGGCTGTTTTTAACTATGAAATTGATTTGTATGTCGGGTTTTTTGGCAAAGAATTCATTTACTGCATGTGCGGACAGAGTGTGGATCGAGGGTCCGGAAAGCCTCTGGAAATTCCTGATTACCCCCCCACACACACACACACACACACACTTAATTGATGCAAACAATTGTTCCCGCAGGTCAATGCAAATGGAATAAACTCAGATGAGGCAACTCCTGTAGGAGCTGCCTCACCCGAGTCTACCCTGTTTGCCTATTAGTTGAGATTTGTCATTTATGCTAATGCCGATACCTATGTTGACTGCGGAAAAAATATTTGAAGATGTTCTCTCAACATTTTTGTGTAATACCTACGTTAATGACGGTCAAAGTATACAAATAAATTACAGTAAAACATTTTTTTTGTTTTCGTCTACAAACGAGGACCGCACATATATAAGCAACATCTGTCATAATATGTCTGGGATGGCGCCCAAAAGTACCAATAACTTTTAATAAGTGTTGAATTCTGCTACCGAATTTTCTACCCACACACAGTATTTGCTTATATAGAAATTAAGTATTTTGAAACTTCTTCTTGCTCTTGACTCCTTTCCAGCCTATTGTGAATTTGTGTAGGGTGTCATAATTGGATCGCGATTAGGATAAATCCTAAGAGAACACAATCTTCTGGAAAGGGGAGATCAATGTTGATGCTTTGCATTAAGGAAAAGTAGTAAAGTCAAGTAGAAAAGGCTACGCACAAAACGCCATCACCAAAACATCGATAGAAAGCAAGGAATTCACAGACACAGCCACATGAGATGGAAAATCTAAACAAGAACAAACGCACAAGTGCAAAGACACCAGACTAACACAAATATATGGGTGAACACACACACAAACACACACGCACAAGAGACAAAAACTATAAACTTGAACAAACACACATGTACAAAAGCCCAAAGACATAAATCAAACAAAAACAAGAGTGACAAAGAGAGTACCGCCTTGGAACGATCAGTGGCAAAACCACCACTGGGGGGGTTAAACTGGTTTACGGACGTCCTAAACTCACAGTTATCTCAATCCTACCCTAGCTTAACTAACAGTGTAAATATATATCCACCAGATATCCTCAAAATAGAAGACGTTAAGTACAGTACTAAATGTAAAACATAGCATAGCAACTGTGAAAGTCCGTCAAAACTCAATGGCTTTGCTTAAGTCAGAGCAACTGCAGGAAAGCCGTTGAGGTCACGACAGGAAAAGGACAATAGTGTTGTGCGTCATTTACCTGACCGACAAACCCACCTTCAACATAGAACATGACACCGTTAACATCAACACTTATCTTAGTGTGAATGACATGATATCTGATATACAGAATAGAATTGTTGCTCAGGTTCTGACATTGGCTTATAAATTCCATGCGAGGTACCGTCAATTGACCTTTTCCAAATTACCTGCTGCTCCTGGACCCGCTGTTCTTCTGCCTGCTGATACTTGATCCGCCGTTCCTGTGCCTGCTACTCACGTACCCCCTGGCCCTATAACTCGAAGGGATGCAGCAGATCAAGAAGAGGACAAAATCCTATAGCCCAAACACGTCCAACATAAATATAAGGATGAACACACACAAACACGCACACACACGAAACAAAAATTATAAACCTGAACAAACACACAAGTACAAGTACGTCAGTGTTGTTATACCCTCAATAAAACCGAGTCTGCAATTTTCTCTTTTTTTGTTGTAAGTTTTGCCTTCGGATGATCACCTCCCTTCAGAAATTTTAATGTGAGATAAAATCATCAAATGTACAATGATTTATAAGAAAAAATTACCCTAAATCCTTCGAGATCTAGAAGTTTCTTGTGACTCAGATTGAGTTGAAAGATTGTTATAATGATTAAAGTTCTTGAATAGTAACTAACTTTGTTTTCTTTTATACCTAACATATGAAACATATATATGAACCTGAACCTAAATTTGCTTTTGATATGGCCTAAACTATCAAAAGTATCAATAGGCTTGTAGAAATTTTGGGACAATCCCTTATGTTCAGTGAATAATTGTCGTTATAAGTATCGGACTCGGCATCGGTATAGTTGACAAATCTCAAGTATACTGTAGATCAGACTTTCGGTCGGACCCTGTCTGGGAAAAATAGCTGTATCCGCGCATGTACTGTGTTCTTGGGGTGATAAAAAGAATATTACATTAGTGGTCGTTTATAAGTGCTTTATTAAACTCGTTAATTAGTATGAGAATGGTGCTCAACAGAGCTTCTCGCCAAGTTATTTTAGTTTATTCCTTTCATAACAAAATCAACACTCATATTAGATCATCTAGTCGTTTAGTTTCGAAATTGACTAAAGTTGAGGTCATGTTACAGTAAGATGTACCAGTTTTCAGGATCTGAACCGGGCGACAACTGGAAATATGATTCCTGCAAGCAACGTCCTAATAACAGTTTGGAACTTGAAAAACAGCTGCTGCCTAGAACTAGTGTGTTTTGGGGGTTTCTAACGGTGACCTTTGGTTTTACTGTTGGGACTGTGGGCTTCTATTCCACCTCAACTCTGTATTTGAAACGACAGAATACATTGGAGTGTTACATTACTGTTGTTATTGTTAAAATGTCTAGTAAATAGTTACGGAGCAAAGATGACTTGCGCTTAAACAGTAAATCATTAAACATTTGTAAACATGTTATACAGTGGGAACAAGGTAACTATGATTCAAAAGGGAAGCAATTCAACTTTCTACAGAATACATACTACTCACTATATAGACAAACAACAACGCCATATATTACCGTCGAAAACCTAACCGGAAGCTACAAGTGTGTTGAAATGAATTTCCATCCTCATTGCAAAAACGGATGCTAGATTATAAGACAAAATATTAGAAATGGCGCTTAAGAAAAACCAACAGCAGAAGTCAACTGTCATTAAATTAGTTACTGATATTAACAATAACGAAACCAAACGCTCCAGTGAGTAAGAAAACAAGTACAAAAGACAGATATATGCTCCAAACTGGATAGTTATCGAACCAAAGGCGAACTAACGTTGACCAGCTGTTACGCTGTGATGAAAAACTAGACGATGCTGCAATTCCCTGTGTTGCCGAGACTAATGCTAATACATCCAGAGAGTGTCAGAGTGAAACCGAGTCTGCCGTTCAGACAATTGGTAGAGATGTGGACTATGAATCCGATGATTCAGTCAGAGATCCATACTTGAAGTTAGAGCTAGAGCGGAAGGGGTTACATTGGAATCATCTGACTCTGTGCAGAAAACGCGAAGCAACAAAAAAGTCTCAACAATCACAAAACTTTGCTTTTAATAAAACTTCAAGGTATTTAGACGATATTTTGAATTTAGATAATCCTTATTTTGAAACTATGATTTCTTCAATTTACCCAAAAGAACTGTCTTTAAACAAAGCGAATCAATCTGACATTATAGCTTCATTTTTAGATTTGAATCTTTCAATTACAAATGATAAAGTTTCGTCCAAAATATACGATAAAAGAGAATATTTTAATTTTAAAATTATCCTTTTCTAGATGGAGATGTGCCCCGTTCTACATCTTATGGGGTTTATATTTCTCAACTTATTCGGTTTGCCCGAAGATTTTAACAGTCGTAATTTAGTTACAACTGATAAACTCCTTAAGCAAGGTTACAGATATCACAAACTTCGGAAAATGTTTTCTAAATTTTATTACCGAAATTTACCACTAATTAGTAAATATAATTGCAATCGACGGACGTTACTGCAACAAGGCATTTCTCAACCAGACTTTTATGGGGATGTTATCTACAAACTTAGGAAAATTTAGGTTCATATCCATTTTCATGATTGGTTTATAAAACGCATTAAAACATTTAAGAAGAAAGGTTATGATCCCATTATATGCAACGCATTACATATTTGGTTATCGACCCTTTTACAGTCGGTAGCTACGCTTCCCTCTTTGCTTGCGCGATGACAGGCCGAGGGTAGTACTCTATGATGGTATACTCTTAAACTCAGACACTGGATGAGCTTACCAAACTCATGTATTACTTTTTCCCTGTTGTGCACTTAACGACTTCCCTGCAGGTACTCTGACTTCAGCAGTCATTGAGTACATATTAGACGGATTGTCACAGTTATTATGCTATGTTTTACATGTTGTCCTGTGTTCACCGTCGTCTATATTGTGGGTAAATCCGGCGGATATACCTGTATTTACACTACATGTGTAAAGCTAGGGTGACTTTGAGAAAAGTGTGAGGTTAGGACGTCCGTAAACCGGTTTAAACCCCCAGTGGTATTTTTGCTACTGACCGTGCCAAGGCGGTACTCTCTTTGTCACCCTTCCTTTTGTTTGCCTTACGTCTTTGTGCTTGTGATTTTGTTCATGTGTGGAGTGTTTGTCTCTAGTTCTTGTGTGTCTATTGATGTTTTCTGTGTTTATCTCGCGTGCGAGTGTGCGTTTGGGTGTGTGGTTGTACGTGAGTGTGTGTGTGTGTCATGCTATCTATCGGTGTGTTGTTGGTGGTTGCGTCTTGTATGTGGCTTTGCCTGCTTGACTTTACTACTTTTCCATTTAGGTACAAGAATAGCGATGAATCATGTAAGCAATGGAAAATGAGACATATGAAAACAGCAGAGTTAGACATGTAGAGAAAGATTATGCTACTGATAAGAGCATCACTAAAATAGACGACCTTGATCATGAAGGTATCCCCGCCAGACTTCCCCACAACATACATGTAGAAGACGGTAAACATAGGACAAAATGTACAACATAGCATGACAACAACTGAGAAAGTACATCGCATATGTACACCATGACTAAGCTGAAGTCAGAGCAACTACAGGGAAGTCGTTGAGGGCACGCCAGAGAAAAGGTAATACATGAGCCTGGTAAACTCATCCCGTTTCTGGGTTTAAGAGTATTCCATCATAAAGTACTACTCTCGGCCTGTCATCGCGCAAGCAAAGAGGGAAGCGTAGCTACCGACTGTAAAGGGGACAAACATTCAGTGCGTTGCAATATAATAGGGTCATAACCTTTCTTACAGTTTTAATGCGTTTAATAAACAGATCATCAAAAGCGACCTTACCCCAAATTTTCATAAGTTTGTCGATAACATCACTATAGAATTATGGATGAGAAATACCGGAAATAAGTGTTTTGATATAAGTAATGGACATCGAACAAAATATGCAAAGCATTTTTGGAACGCAAACAAAGTTATTTAATATGCTTAATGAATAAATGTGAAGCGAAGAGCGCCAACACAGATGGTAGAAGAAAATTCACATACAGATACTACTTAAGAGATGGAGAGAGTAAAGTGCTCGGGTGCAAGGATTTCTTTCTCTCTACCCTGAGTATAGGCGAATACGCAGTTTATGAGTGGTCAAACAGGCTGACGGGCATGTGTTACCAATAAAGACAGAAAGAGTACCAATAAATACAGAAGAAAGAATTGAAGCCCAGATTGTTATAGAGTTTTCGAAGTCACTCCCTAAAATGCCCTCATACTACTGTCGGTCGACATCATCGAAGGTGTACATTGAACTGTGTTTACGTCTGTCTTCTTTCTGTATGGTCTGTACCAAAAAACGCTGATTGAAAAGACCAGCTATAGTTAGGGAGACAAGCTTTTCAGAAGATGTTTTATAAAATGAACGTGTCCCTATTTCGGCCAAAGAAAGACCAATGTGACTTTTGTGTAGGATGTGAAACGCAAAACGAGTATTTACACTTCACATAAGCCGGAAGAATGTTGCAAGGGACTGACAGACTGAGGGCATTGCAAACTGATAAATTGAAAAGCGTTGACCAAGGATGTTCCGTCTGTGTTGTTGTGTCCAAAGATTGAAGCTAACGCCATGTACTATAAAACAAAGGTTTAGTGTCATAACTTTATAGTATATGACTTAGCAACCAAACACGTCAGTTGTTATTTTGGCATGATGGCGAAGCTGGACTGACAGAAAATTATTTTGCATCATGCATTGCTAATTATATTGAATACATTACCAGGCCAGACACCGAATATATCGAGTTATACAGTGACGGATGTCGATATAGATATAGAAAAGCGACTATGTCAAAAACGCTTTTGAGACTTTCATTGAAACACAATATAAAGAAACAAAACTTTCTAGAGAAAGGACACATACAAATAGAGGTGGATTCAGTGTACAGCACTATTGAACATTGCATCCGTCGACGACCTATCTACTCACAAGCAAACTATTTAAAGCCGTTTAGAAATGCCCGTACATGCTTTATCAGGTCATGTACCTCGATTCTTTGGTGATATCAGCAGCTTGGAATATTACTACACTATTCGCCCATTGAACAAAGTAGGGGATCCTCTTGTGACAGACATTCGATGCCTCAGTTACTTACCAGAGGGTATAATTCAGAATAAACTTCTTACAATGATGTGTTCATAAAGATTTCTAATCGCAGAAACTGCAGGAAGCCATCGGAGTACGACATATAGGCATCGTTGTACCGGGATCGTTACCCATCAAAGGCACTAATTACCAATATCTTCAGCAGTTAAAATCAGTAATTCTCTCGGATTTTCATCATTTTACGACGCACTTTTGCTCGATGATTAAAATATGTCGTTGTGTAAAAACTTGCCTCATGTGACGAAACGTTCAAGGTAAATGATCTGGTTCTGCTGATCTGATTTAGTTTGCCTGTGTCACGAGAAAATGGGCAATGTAAATTGTGACGTTCTCTGGTAAAAGGTGTCTTAAAGACGATTTTTACAGTTTATTTCCTTCCAAGATTTATTTTAATTTGTATTATATTTTGTTGTTTAAGGTATGCATATATATAGGTAGTGACAGAACGGGCTCACTCGCTCCGCTCGTGATCCCGTTCACGCTTCGCTTGTCACTACCTATATATATATATATATATAAATTTCCTAAAAAATAAAACCACCAGTACCACCACACAGGAGCGGGTCTAACACACATGGATTAAAAAAAAAAGTGTGTGTGTATGTTAGGGGGGTATTTTGGGGGTATTTAGGGTTTGAGGGTGAAATGTGTACATGGAGGGTGAAATGATGGTGTATGGTTGGGTTTGATTGGATATTGTCGAGTTTGATAGAGGGTATGATTGAGTTTGATGGGTATAGTTTGGTATTTGATGGGGGTATGGTTGGGTTTGATAGGGTATGTGGGGTAAAAGGAGGGACAGTCCGGAGGGACACAAGAAACTATTCAGGGGGTAGAGAGAGTGATAAAAATAAAAAAGGTAGGGTAGGTAAAAGGAGGGACAGTCCGGAGGGACACAAGAAACTATTCGGGGGTAGAGAGAGTGATAAAAATAAAAAAGGTAGGGTAGGTAAAAGGAGGGACAGTTCGGAGGGACACGAGAAACTATTCAGGGGTAGAGAGAGCGATAAAAATAAAAAGGTAGGGTAGGTCAAAAGGAGGGACAGTCCGGAGGGACACGAGAAACTATTGAGGGGTAGAGAGAGTGATAAAATAAAAAAAGGGTAGGTAAAAGGAGGGACAGAAAGGAGGGACACAAGAAACTATTGAGGGGTAGAGAGAGAGGTAAAAAAAAAAATAGGTACATGGGGTAAAAGGAGGGACAGTGAGATGAGTAAAAATTAAAAAAAACCTAAAGGAGGGACAGTGAGAAACTATCGTGGGTGGGGAAGGGTACGAAAATAAAAAAAAGGGACACCGAACTTTAAAGTAAAAACAGAACGCTCCTATATATAATATAATAATAATAATAATAATAATAATAATAATAATAATAATAATAATAATAACAATAATACTACTACTACTACTACTACTAATAATAATAATAATAATAATAATACTAATAATAATATAATAAGGTGATAAAAATAAAATAAATAGGACAAATTTGTAAAATATTTGAGTATTATTGCGTTCTCTGATACCCCCCGATAAATTACCCGTCGCCGGATAATATAGCCGCAACCGAGAGTTTTACTCCTATCCTATCGTTTGCCAACGTGGCAAGGTTATTGATTTGTGCACAAAGTCATATCCGCCCTGCAACGCATTGAAGACGAGCGTGTTCATTTAGGAAATAAACACCTATAATAATTATGTAAGTACATATTTCTTTTGAAACATCGTTTCACCAGTCGTGTAATTGCTTCTACGACGTATAGATAACATTTTAAAGCAAGTATACATGCGATGTAGCGTGTGCATTCATCAACCTGAATCGAGGTCAAATTATGCAACAGTTAAGTTAGATCCTATTTAGATGCTAGTGAGTTTGTTTCTGCACATATCTATACATTGATGAATATAGATCAAAAAGTGAGCATTTCACTATTAACTTAATATGTGTTATTATTATACCACATTTATGTGCATTCACATAGCAAGATAAACTAGACAATATCTATGTTTACACCGTTATTTTTCATAACGGTGCGTTGGTACAAATCTACCCTTATATTTTTACCCTTACAAATCTACCCTAATATTTTTTACCCTTACACCGTTATGAAAAATAACGGTGCGTTGGTACAAAATCTACCCATATATTTTTACCCTTACAAATCTACCCTAATATTTTTTACCCTTACACCGTTATTTTTCATAACGGTGCGTTGGTACAAATCTACCCTTATATTTTTACCCTTACAAATCTACCCTAATATTTTTTACCCTTACACCGTTATGAAAAATAACGGTGCGTTGGTACAAAATCTACCCTTATATTTTTACCCTTACAAATCTACCCTAATATTTTTTACCCTTACACCGTTATTTTTCATAACGGTGAAACCATAAATATGTATTTTCTGTATTTTCTACTTTCAGGGACAGTCAACAAGCAACAAATCTTAGAACAGACTTACAAAAACTCACCAGCTATCTACTCGACACATATCCAGAAGACGAAGTTATAAAGCAATGGAACGAAACCTTTTCGCAAGAATACGACGGACTTTTAACCATGGCAGCCAAATCAACCAAGAAACAACAAAAGAAACAATACAAACAAACAAACAAAGAACGTATAAAACAACGCCTCCAGAACTCATATTCCGAAGACAGACAATACCAGGGACAAGTGACCATCGACCTCACAAGTGAAGAAACTATTATTCAAAATCTACACGATTTGAATAAATTAGAAAGCAGTAACAACAGAAATTCAGTTTTCATAGCATCTCAACAAGGAGAACTTTTGAAAGTTATTAAAACCGAAATTCCAAAGAAAGGACAAATACAATCATATTTAAAAAAACATAACATTTGTTATTCTCCACAAAAATGCAGGTCACTTATCATATTGTATGAATTAGTGGCAGAATTTGATATTTTACTCCGATGTGATGTTCCTGTTAGTTTTCTTACACAAAACAGTAAAACAATAAAAGAAATTTGTAAAGAATGGTAAAAATAAAACTTTAAAATGTACATTTCTGTTTTTTATTTGTTATTTAATTAATTTCTATATTCATTAATCTTTTAACTTCTTCATTATATGGTTTGATTACCTCGTGATATCTACAGTTCACTCTTATTTTATTAGACCCGCATTTATTGCAGATTTGCAATTTGGAATAAGTCCTTTTCCCGCAATATATACACGGTTTCACATTATCATTTTTCATCAGAAATTTATGTATAGCGCAATATATAGACCATTTTACGGGTCTTTTAAAACATCGTTTATCGCTTCCGACCTTCGAGAATTCGCATTCCATTTATTTAAAATAAAAAACAATTATTTGTTATACCTAATTAAAAAACTAACCTTAATAAATGGTAAAATAAAAAACAATTATTTGTTATACCTAATTAAAAAACTAACCTTAATAAATGGAATCTATTAAATTAGTAGATAAACCAAAATGTAATTATTTCAAAACGTACGAAATTGACGCTAGTAATTATAAAGATCCCTATATATTATTTTCTGATAAAAAATCTATTATAATAGATCAAATCAAAAAAGACATAAAAGAATATAATGGTATTAAGTTTTCGGTAGGTCTTTCTCTTCAATTTTTTCATGATGAACAAAACGGTAATAAGAAATTTGTTGATGCTTCAAATCATGGACTACAAGCTGCCGTATTAAATGATGAAAATATCGAAGAATATTATAATGAACAAACTTCTTATTTACAAGTATGGATTGAGAAATTCACAAACACAGCTTCAGGTTTAGAAATTGATCACTGTAAAATATTGTATTTGAATATAGCAAAATACGAACCGTTAAAAGGTTCTTCGTATATAGACCTACCAATCTTTTTAAAAAAGAAGCAAGCAATAATCAATGTAAAAAATAAAGATGATGCGTGTTTATTCAGATCAATAGTTTCCGCACTTTATCCCGCATCTAAAAATTCTGATAGACCCTCATCTTATCCCGATTATAAAAATAGTCTTAATACAAAAGATATCGATACTCCTACACCATTAACGCAGGTATCAAAATTAGAAAAACAAAATAATCTCGCAATAAATGTATACGGATATACAAAGTTAGTATTTCCGTATTATATTTCTGAACAACCAAAAGAGATTAAAAGAATAAACTTAATGTTAATTTCAGAAGATACAAAATATCATTACTGTTGGATTAAAAATTTTAGCAGATTAATTTGCAATCAAAACAATAAGCACGACGGAAAAACACACTTCTGTGACAGATGTCTATATTGCTTCTCAAAAGAAAATTTACTTACTAAACATAAAGAAGATTGTGAAGGAATAAATAAAACGCCTTTAATAATAGAAATGCCTAAAAAAGGTGATACAATTATATTTAAAAATAATCAAAACCAAATGCCAGTTCCATACGTAATCTATGCAGATTTTGAAAGTATAATAAAACCTAAATCAGAAGAAAAAGGAGATAGAACGGAAATAACTAGTGAGCACGAAGCATGCGGGTTCGGATATCAAGTTGTTAGATATGATGGTGAAATAAAAGAAGAAGCTATTATATATAGAGGTGAAAATACCGCAGAAATCTTTCTAAATCATTTAGAAAAAGAAGTAGAAAATATTAACGATATATTTAAACATCCTAAACCAATGATTATGACAAAACAAAATACGGAAGATTTTAAAAACGCAACTGATTGTTGGATATGCGAAGAAGAAATATTAAAAGATAAAGTTAGAGACCACTGTCATTTCACGGGTGAATACAGAGGTGCAGCGCATAAAACATGTAACTTAAAACTAAAGATAAAACCATATTCAACTAAAATACCTGTTGTCTTTCATAATCTAAAAGGTTATGATTCTCATCTTATAATGCAAAAGATACATACAACTACGAGTGAGAAGATTTCTTGTATAGCGAGTAATACAGAAAAGTATATTTCATTTAGCATTGAACAATTGAAATTCTTAGACAGTTTCCAATTTATGCCATCATCATTAGAGAAATTAGTAGACGCAACAGATAAAAAAAAATTCAAAATAATTAAAGGACAATTTCATGATAAGACTGATTTACTTTTGCGTAAAGGTGTTTATCCGTACGAATATATAGATTCTTTTGATAGATTTAATGAAACTAAATTACCTCCTATAGATAAGTTTTTTAGTTCTCTATCGGATAAAAATATCAAACAAGAAGATTATGACCATGCTCATAATGTATGGAAAGAATACGACTGTAAAAATATAGGTGATTATCATGATCTATATTTAAAAACGGATGTTCTCTTACTAGCCGATATATTTCAAACATTTAGAAAAACTTGTATGAAAACTTATAAATTAGATCCTCTACATTATTACACGGCACCAGGATTATCCTGGGATGCTCTTCTTAAACAAACTAAAATAAAATTAGAATTACTCACGGATATAGATATGCATCTCTTTATAGAAAAAGGAATGAGAGGTGGAATAAGTATGGTTTCAAAACGATACGCGAAAGCTAATAATCCTTTAATAGAAGGTTACGATAAAGATAAAGAAAATAATTATATAATGTATCTAGATGCAAATAATTTATACGGTCATGCAATGTCAAGACCACTTCCGTATTCCGGTTTCAAATGGGTTAATCCGAGTAAAGTTAAGAAGCGTCCTAAAAATAAAGGATGGATATTAGAAGTTGATTTAGAATATCCTAAAGAATTACACAAAGAACATAACGATTATCCGTTAGCTCCAGAAAAACTTTCCGTGAAAGAAGAATGGCTTTCAGAATATCAAAAAGAAATACTAGATAATAAAAGTATTTTAAAGGTAGAAAAGCTTATACCTAATCTAATGAATAAGAAAAAGTATGTAGTACACTATAGGAATCTACATTTATATCAGGAACTAGGCCTAAAAGTAACAAAATATCATAGAATCCTCGAGTTCAATGAGAAACCATGGATGGAACCTTATATAAGAATTAATACAGAACTAAGAAAAAAAGCTAAATCAGCATTTAAAAAAGATTTTTATAAATTAATGAACAATTCAGTATTCGGTAAAACTATGGAAAATCTACGAAAAAGAGTAGATATAAAACTAATAAAAACGGATGGAAGTCAAAATGAAAAACTTAGAAAAACAATTGCAAAACCAAATTTTAACAGACGTGTTAAATTCTCTGATAAACTGTCAGCAGTACATGTAAATAAAACAAAATTAAAATTAGACAAACCGATTTATGTAGGATTCTCTATTCTAGATTTATCAAAAGAGTTAATGTATGATTGGTATTACAACACATTGAAAAAAAGATATAATGAAAATTGTACCTTACTTTACACCGACACGGATAGTTTATTAGTAGACATAAAAACCGAAGACGTTTATAAAGATATGTCAGAAATGAAAGATGAATATGATCTATCCGATTATCCTAAAGATCACTTCTTACATGATGAAAAAAATAAAAAAGTAATAGGGAAATTTAAAGATGAATGCGCGGGTGTTCCGATAGCCGAATATGTAGGTCTAAGACCTAAACTATATTCGGTATTAAGAGCGGATGAACGAGTTATCAAAAAATCGAAAGGAACAAAAAAATATGTGATTGAAAAAGAAATAACCCATGAAAACTATAAAGACGCATTATTTAATAGAAAAAGATACTCTCACAAAATGAACATGCTAAGATCCCATAACCACAATATATACGGAGTGACGGTAAATAAAATAACGCTTTCTCCACACGATACCAAAAGAGATATATCGTCAGATGGAATTACGACGTACGGGTATGGGTATCAGCTGGAACGATAAGTAATTCTTCTTTAACGAAACCTCTCTGTGGTGCGGGAGATTTCAAATAATAAACTCTTATCCCTTGCGTAATAATATGATAATCTATATTATGAATATCGACCGACCATATTGGGTCGGTAGCTCTTCTCTTACCACCTCCTTCTAATTCTCCGGGTTGATATAAATATCTAACGTTCGCGAGTGGACATATTTCAGTATCAACTTTTCTCGTTATAATTGGAGAAGGTTTTTTCGTCTCATTATTCAAAGCCTTAACGACGTTCGGTAATCTCTTAACCCATTCTCTATTTCTTTCCCGCGTTTCGATCTCCTTAGCGTACTGATAACCGAACAATCTTTCGGCCAAAGTTCTATTAAATCTCTCTACGATTCCTTGATCCCTATGTATCTCTCTTCTACCTCTTCTTATTTTAACATTACGTTTAGCCATTAGTTGAGAAACAACGCCCATAAATTCACTCCCTGGGTCAACTTGTAATAATTTGGGATAGTTCAAATGTCTTTTATAAATTTTTTCAAAAGCGGCGGCAACTTCTTTACTGTCTTTCGATGTCAATGGTTCGGCTTCTTTATATCTAGTTCCCGCATCTACTAATGTCAATGCCTACTTGTACGTTTTATTTTTAACTCTATCAAAAGGTAAGAACAGCAAATCGGCTTGATGTACTTCGTTCTTCGCAGACACGTCAAATTTAGGTCTTATTATCTTTTTAGGTGCGGGTAAATATATCTGCCACACAGCTTGTTTATTTAGAAATTCTAACGCTCGTTTATTACTAACTTTGGCTTCTTTAGCTAACTTACTAACGGCCGTCTTACCTTTCCAAAATCCTTTAGGACTATAGTATATTTTTTCCATTTTCACGGGAAAATTAAATCATAAGCGTGATATTTATTCTTCTTGTTATTCTTACACGGTTTCAATCCGAGCGGTCTAACGTAAAAAGGTGGATCTTTATCCTCTATCTTAGTAGCGAGGTGCCAAGGACACCACACTTTTACATTGCCTTTTAGAGTTAATATCGTACTTTCGCCATTTCTCGTTTCAACTGTTATATAGTCAACGATTGTATAGATTTTATTTTTTTCCAAATCGGACCATTTCTTTGTATTATATTCGCTTTGTTCTTTTAACATTTCTTCAAATTCTTCTTCCGTGATTTCTTTTTGCATTTGTGCTTTACTTTGCTCTTGTGCGCTCATTTATTTAATATAGAAAATCAATTATATAATTTCCAAGCGACAAACCCGGTTAATGCCATGCCACCGATAACGAAAACGAGTTCTCTATTCTTTTGGTCTTCAGATGGAGTATAAAAATCGCTTAATTTAGGTTCCGGTGGTAACGCTTGAAGTTCTTTTCCGGTAGAGTAATAATACTGCTTCATAGCCGTATCGACATCGTCAAATGTTTTCTCGGAGTGATGTTCTTTTTTCATCACCTCATTAATATAATCTAATCTTTGAATTCTTTTTTTATTCCAATCCGCTTGTTCCTGTTCTAATTGTTCCATAGCTTTATCGTGCCTTTCTCTTTCTTCATCAGAATCATCTCCGAATGCTTTAAATAAATAATTACCACCTGGAAAAGCTAATGCATTCGTAAGAGCTCCCCCAACCATCATTCCCGCCGCGCTCGCCATTTTTAAAAAATAAAAATCGATCACTTCATAATATCAGCCGGTATAATACCCTGTTTAACTAACATATCTTTAGTTACCATCGCGAGTAATATATCGATAGATAACATTCCGATATCGCTCATATTAAAATCTACTTTAGGTGGTTGTCTTTTAAATAGTTTTCTACCTATTTCGGAATATCCGACAGTTAATAACGTTTCTACTCCGGCGTGATATAACGTATTCACTATTTGTTTTTCATCTGCAGACATTTTTTAAAAGGAAAAAATTAATTAAATTCAAACGGGTCATATTCTTCTTTCTTTTCCTTTTCGATTGGATCGACCGCTTTGGTTACGCTTTGGTTACGATTAGGTTCCGATTTGGTTACGAAAAAATATAATCCTAATCCGACAACTCCTATTGATATATATAATGGTACGTAATTTGGTTTCTCCTCGTGTTTCGATTTTTCATCCGAATCATCATCCGAATCTTTCGTTATATTCGAAAGTTCTATTTCTTTTCTTTTTAATTCGGCTTTTAATTTTTTAGCTTCTACACCTTTCTTACCCGCGGCTACTCGTTTCGGGTCTTTAGTTTTTTCTTCGTTATTCATTTTTTATATCTAAATCTTGATCACTCTTGTCGAATCGAATATGTTTTACCGTCGTTAACATCGCGGTAAAAGGCGCTAAATACATTCCGTATTTATAATATAGTTCGCAACATGAAGTAGTCAAAGCGTGATTAATAAAAGGATCTTCCTCTAAGTCTTGTATTAGTTTAGGAGGATTATCAACTTTAAAATACTTTGAAACGCTCATGACATATAAATTAATAAAAGCATTACCTAACGTTTTAGTCATACTAGCTCCTAATCTCGCTTCGTATCTACAGTATAGTTTGTTTATTTGTTCTAATGTCATTTCGTCGATATCCGAGAGTTGTAACTCTCTTCCGAGATATTGTTTACTACTGCCACCGGCTACAATAGCCGATAATCTTTCACGGTTTTTTTCTTCTTCAACATCTTCAACATCTTTTCCAGTTACTTCGGTTAATAATTCTTCGGCGTTCATTTTATATAATATATTTTTCAATTTAAAATAATTAAATATCACATATCCGACTAATGATAAGACCGTAGTATTTGTTATAATTGTTAGTATTTCCAATAGCATTTTTTAGCAAATGCTTTTTAGCAAATGCTTTAATGCTTTTAGCAAATGCTTAATGCTTTTAGCAAATGCTTAATGCTTTTAGCAAATGCTTTTAGCAAATGCTTAATCGACTAACCAATAATTCGTAGGTTGATCCGTTATCAATATTAATTTACGATGCTTCTTTTTTTTTAGTTCTTCTTTAATTCTTTGACGTTCTTCCATAGTAGGAATAACGTCATTTTCTCTTAGACAATTTTCGAAACTGTCTCTATCTTTCATGTAGAACATACAAACCCATTTAGTTTGTTCTCTCAGATCTTTTAATACGGAATTGTATCTCTGAGATATAACCCATACCGATTGTTCCGCGTGCCTACCGGAAAAAGCTAATTCCGAAAGCATGTCCTTTTTTTTAGTTAATTCTTTCGTAGCGCTACAATCGTCAATAACGTATAACGTCGAATAACCGGCGTATTTATTAAAGAACATTCTTAATAATTCTTGTAGTTTCTCTTCTTCATTAACGATAGGATTAACGATTATTATATTTTTTGTTTTAGGTTTCCTGACATCTCCGATCCACTCACGATTTTTATAAGCTTTATTCCATAGAATAGTAGGACACAATATAACTATGTATTCGAATATTTTATAATATTCATTTTCTAGAAGATCGAGTACGAACTCCGTCTTCCCGCATCCCGTTTGACCGCATATAATCGCCGAATGAGGAAATTTCGGTAGCTCCATTTTTTAATAATTAACTTCTTTAAATCTTCCATCTTCAAAATTAATTTGCGCGTCTTGTATAACGAATAGATAAAGGTTTATTAATTCGTCTTCTCCTCCTTCTTTCGTTATTTGTATCGTAATTCCTTCGGAGGCATTCTCAATTCGCCTTCCCGAACCGTGTAGCGAGTTATCATCCGTTGCGCGTAAATCGAGCCATAACGCGTAATTACTGGTAAGATATTTTTCAATTGTCGTATTAGTGAAGACCGTATCTTTTAAAACGGAATTCGTTATTTTATTTCGTTTAGAATTCATAGCAAAAAAATTATTTATTTCGTCCCATTGTTGATAAGCTTTCATTCCTTGACTGTATAGTTGATTCGGAACTCCTTCTATCGTAATCTCTACTTTCGTTATTTTTGGATTGAAATAAGTTTCGGTGTTCGTTCTTTCGGGATCCTCGAATAACATCAGGACCCCTTTCATACTTCTAGCCGGAACATTTAAATTAATGTTCCATAAAGTATCTGACTTATTTTTCGTTATCTTCCTATGTCTTAGTATTCTATCGTACAAAATAACCATTTTACCGGAAACTTGTTGTCTTATTTGTCTAGATAATTCGGTGTCGGAAACCATATCGAATTCTAAACAAATATTACTTATTTTATAACTCGCATCTTTATCCGTCGAGTTAATAACTTTATTATAATCGTTGAAAGTAAGTTCGTATTCGAGTCTATCGCCGAGACCGGACTGATAAAATGGCATATGCGTTTCTAATAGTTCGAAGCCTAACGGAATACAAAATCTATTTTTATACGCGTCAGCTATAGCTTCGTCTTCTTTGTCCGCACCAGCATTTCCCGCTCCAACTCTGTGTTTTAACATGTTTACTTTACCAAGACCTTGATAAGCCATGTTCGCGCGTTCGGTAGGCGTTTTCCATAAATCGACGTAACAATGATAAATATCGCTATCATCGATTGACATAACTTCATTTCCGCTTATACGAATGGTAGTTTTTTTAATTATTGATCTTCCTACATTTTGATATATAGTAGAATTTACGTCCGTAGATTTAATTTCTATTTCGAAAGCTAATCTAACCGTTCCGGGTACTATAACGTCGTTACTACTTAGATTAGGGAATCTCACTAATAACTGTTGATTCTGATCGATAGTAGAAGGATTATTAGTTATTACGACGCTCTGTCTAATCCCTTTTACGCCTCTCGGTTCCCTCATTTTTCTGTAAGGATTTAATTTTTCGCCGTAGGAAGACATTTTTAAGGGGTTTTTTTTTAGTACGATAATTCTATTATCATTGACGCAACCGTATTAACGCACGAAGGATTATCTATTTTAGAAACGAAATTGATTACGTCGAGAGGTTCAATCTGTAACGGTATAGCGAAACGTGCCGCGGCGCTCGGAAAAATACCCAAAGACACGCCATATTTCGGTTGTTCAATTCCATTAATACATACCGCAATGGCTACATTATCATTGTCCGTTCTTTTACTAGATAACCCTAACCCCATTATCAAACCGGTTCTTCCCGTCACGTAACCGACCCCTTCTTCTCTACCGGCATTACCGAAACTAAATACTTTTCCGTCCTTTAATGAACCCTTACTTTCGGCGCATATGCTTATCGTCTTCTTCGTACTAATACTATCCCTCAATTTATTAATTTCTTCTTTCCTTTCTAAATTATCGGCGTGTTGTCTATTAGATAACTGCGGAACTACGCCCCTAAATTTATTAATTTCTTCTTTCAGCGCTAAATTATCGGAGTGTTGTCTATTAGATAACTGCGGAACTAAAACGTTCCTCACATGATTAATTTCTTTTTCAAGTTCTGAATTATTAGAACTAACACCTTTATATATTATTTTTTTAGTTCCAAATATACTCATTTTTAAGGATAATCTTTTAACTCTAAAACGCAATTAACCGGTAGACGATTAACTATTTTATTATTATTTTCGTCCCTTATTTCTAAATTTAATTCTGTTATAGCGTCATTAATTAAACTTTTATATTCCGGATGTTCGAATCTAATCGTAGTTATATCTCCGAATTCTTTATTTTCTACGGGAATAACCGCTAACAAGGTACTAGGATTACCGTCTAGAAAATTATTATAAGTACTAACTTGTTCCAAATGAACGTACAACGATTTATATATAGCTAAATCTATATTCTTATTACCTATGTTTACATTATTAGCTGTAAATCTAGATTTATCAAATCCTAACATAGAGTTCAAATTTTTACTTAATCTCAAATCTCTAGTAGTAATTAACGACGCTATTCCGTTAATTTCGTTAACAGTTAAGGTAATATTATAATTTTTAAAAAAATCCGATAATTGTTGAAAACTATAATAACCATCTGGAATATGCGTAGCTCTATCGCCAACCATTTGAAAAAATTCGAAAGAGATATTATACCAACCTACACCGTACGTAATACTTTTCAATCCGATACATTTATTTCCATTTCTATTATCTATATATTGTTGTAAGTTAATAGTTTTATCAATATTAGAAATTGTATGATGCATTTTTTATGTTTAAAAAATGTCAATCCCAAAAGAATTTAAATTTAATAATAACGTATCTTATAAATCTGGAGCCGCTTATAAACTTAAAAATATAAACCTTATCAAACAAGATATATACGTTAATAAAGATAAAAGTTTTCCAGTAAATTTTCCCGATATATTTCAAAACTATCAAAATCCTACTATACATACGAACGATCCGTGGAATACTTGGTTAAATTCTCCTTTAGATTGGTGGCAATGTCAATTAAACTTCGCCGTTTGGTGTTCGACATCCGGTTGCGGAGTAAGTTACGAAGATCATTTACGAGACACTACCGGTCTAACAAAAACGGTTTATACTTTTCACGTTTATTATTGCATTTTAAGAATAATAAAAGAATTACGATGTCCAATTCCTACGGATCCAGCATTCTGTTATTATAAAAATAATTACGATAAAGCCGCGTATCAAAAATTATGTAATGAGTTTAATATTTCTCCTGATACGGATTGGAGACAGAAATTAGATAGCGGTTCTCACGGTCTAGGTAAGTATTCCCACGATTTTAAATTTACCGGTAATGAAATATTACAAGAGATAGGAACGGTTTTAAATGCGAAAAAAGAAATAGATACATCTCTAGCCGATAGACCGTTCTCTAGGTCAAATGATTCTTTAACTCACTCTATAGATATTAGTAACGCTTGGACTACTTTTTTGTTAGATAAATCAAATGGATTTACGCATATTGGACTTGTTAGAATAAACGAAAGCATTAGAATATTCGTATGGGGTTTACTAGGAACTCAAAGTCAAACTAGAGTAGAAATTTTAAAGGTAGGAACCGGTTTTGATACTCAAAAACAATTTTTAGTAAATATACAGGATGCAATTAATAGTCCGATAGATTTACCGAGTCAAATATCTAATTACGAAAATGTTTTAAAATATGCTAGAAGTAAAGTTAATTATAGTTACGGACTAGGTCTTTATATGTCTCCGAGTGATATGATTTTACAAATGGGCACAATTGCTGGATATAATAATAAAATTGTAGTATCAACTGAAGAACAAGTTCTCGGTTTTAACGATGACGTTAATTCGATAAATATATCTCCTTCTAACGTAATAAATGGAACAAAAACTAAAAAATCTCCTATTATTCATATTAAAAAACCTGAACCTAAACCTAAACTAGAACCTGAACCCGAACATGAAGTAAACCCGAAGGTATCCGAACACGAAGATGAAAAAACGGCAATAATAGTAGGAAGTATAGCGGTAGGTCTTACAGTTTTATTTATTTATCGTTGAGATACTCTTTTGCAGCCGTAAATAATAATCCGATAACTAAAACTAATAAAACCCATAGATTATTAGCTAGCCAATTAACGACTTTACCCGTTGCGGATAACAACCACGATACGATAGCCCCTATTATTCCCGGTAATGCCGCTGCCGCTTTAGCGGCTAATTTAGCTAATAATTTTCCGATATTAGATAATTGTTTTTTTATCCAATCTTTCACGCCGTCGCCTTTTGGCGGGGGTTTTGGAGTTGTAGATCCTCCTCCTCCACCGGGTATAACGGCTTCTACGATAACACCGATAATCATTCCGAATGCGGTTAAAATACTAACTATCGTAATTCCTTGTTCCCTGAATAAAGTTTTTATTCTTTCGGCTAATGTCGTGTCTTCTCTTAATATTTTACGTATAGTTTCTTTTATTCTATTTAATTGACTTCTTAATTTTTCTTTATTAGTATTAATCACTTTTAGTCTTCCGTCTCTCTCAATTTCTAAATCTATTATTCGTTTTTTTATCTCTTTTATTTGATCTTCATCATTGTTTGCTTTAGCTTGTTCTAATTTTTCTTCTTCTTTTGCTATATGTTTATTTGTTTCATTAAGTTTTGCTAATTCATGTGCTATCTCTTCTTTAACCGTTGTCATCGCTTTCATAATGGCATCATATTCTCTCTTAGGTATATTATATACCTGTTCTAATTCATCAATTACTAGTTCTGAATTGTCAAAATTTGTTTCAACGGTATCTGTTAAATCTTGTATGTCTTGTTCGGAAGAAAGATCTTGCATCGGAATTTCTTCGGGTCGAATTTTATTATTTGCATCAATTAGTTGATTTAATTCCTTTCTACCCTTTCTAACTCTAGTACTATGAGGATCATAATCTTCTACTCCTAAAACGTGTCTAATAAAATCAACACCATATTTCTTTTGAAGTGTGTCAAATGAATAAAATTTCATTATAGCATCAGGGTTTGTACCATTGTAAAATGATAGGGGGTAATTTTCATTATTATCATCCACACCAAACAAAGGTCTTCCATATTCATCGGGTGTTATATACAATTTGATATTCCTATTATTTAGTGGTTCTTGATTTCTATCATAAAATTGCTTTAAACATTTATTTAACAAAGAATGAGTTTCTCTTTCCCCGTCTGGTCCTGATAGATTATCTAATTCATTATATTGAGTATTCAACGTACGTTGAAATTGTCTTTCATGATCAATAAAAGATGTTTCTTCTTCTTCATCTTCATGATCATAATCATCTTTATCAAACATAGGATTTTCAAAATCATATCCGCCTTCAGCCATTTTTATTCGGAATAAATTGGTGGGGGATTTTCATATCTATAATTATAATTAGTGATATAATTATTATTAATTGTATAAATTATTCCTTTTTTAAACTGTTTTGTATACTGTTCATCGCTTCTTCCCTTCCTTTTTTTATTAATTTTTTTTTTTCCTCATCGGTTATTATTTCATTTTTATCTACTTTTTTAATTGATCTTATTTCTTCTTTTAGTTTAGTATATTTTTCCATTTCTACTAAAACTGTTCTAAATTCTTCAGGAGATATAGTTCCATCTCTTAAAGATTTAGATATAATATCTCTAATACTATTAAAAGTACAAAAATGAGTCATGCAGGAAACACCACATACAGAACAAACACTCTTAGTTTACTTTCAGCAGCTATTAAAATGTTACAATGTTTTTCCGTTTTTGTCATTAGTTTTCTTCTTATTAATTTAACGCACATACCTGTTCCACCGCATACGGCAGCGGCTATTTGTACCGGTATTAAAATTGGAATAGCTATTCCTATTCCGGCTAAAATAACTCCTGTAGATATTAAACCGGTATCTACTCCGTCCGTAATGTTAATTCCTCTTTTATATTTTTTTCTTAAAGATTTTCTAGTATCTCTTTCGTTAATTAAAATCTTTTCAATTTCTGATATTTTAGTTAATCTATAATTTTGACCGTTTTCTACGGAAAGATCGGGATATATATCGGAATGGTTCGGATCGCAAGGCGCCGTCGGTTGCTTCATTTTTAAAGGTATTTTTTTTAATTAATCGGGGGGGGGACATAGGAGCGTTCTGTACCTCCTTTCACCTTTTTTATTTTCGTACCCTTCCCCACCCACGATAGTTTCTCACTGTCCCTCCTTTAGGTTTTTTTTTAATTTTTACTCATCTCACTGTCCCTCCTTTTACCCCATGTACCTAAAAAAATTTTACCTCTCTCTCTACCCCCCAATAGTTTCTTGTGTCCCTCCTTTCTGTCCCTCCTTTTACCTACCCTTTTTTTATTTTATCACTCTCTCTACCCCTCAATAGTTTCTCGTGTCCCTCCGGACTGTCCCTCCTTTTGACCTACCTACCTTTTTATTTTTATCGCTCTCTCTACCCCTGAATAGTTTCTCGTGTCCCTCCGGACTGTCCCTCCTTTTTACCTAACCTACCTTTTTATTTTATCACTCTCTCTACCCCCGAATAGTTTCTTGTGTCCCTCCGGACTGTCCCTCCTTTTACCTACCCTACCTTTTTATTTTATCACACTCTCTACCCCCTGAATAGTTTCTTGTGTCCCTCCGGACTGTCCCTCCTTTTACCTAACCTACCTTTTTTATTTTATCACTCTCTCTACCCCCGAATAGTTTCTCGTGTCCCTCCGGACTGTCCCTCCTTTTAACCTACCCCCCTACCTTTTTATTTTATCACTCTCTCTACCCCTGAATAGTTTCTCGTGTCCCTCCGAACTGTCCCTCCTTTTACCTACCCTACCTTTTTTATTTTTATCACTCTCTCTACCCCCGAATAGTTTCTTGTGTCCCTCCGGACTGTCCCTCCTTTTACCTACCCTACCTTTTTTATTTTTATCACTCTCTCTACCCCCTGAATAGTTTCTCGTGTCCCTCCGGACTGTCCCTCCTTTTACCCCACATACCCTATCAAACCCAACCATACCCCCATCAAATACCAAACTATACCCATCAAACTCAATCATACCCTCTATCAAACTCGACAATATCCAATCAAACCCAACCATACACCATCATTTCACCCTCCATGTACACATTTCACCCTCAAACCCTAAATACCCCCAAAATACCCCCCTAACATACACACACACTTTTTTTTTTTAATCCATGTGTGTTAGACCCGCTCCTGTGTGGTGGTACTGGTGGTTTTATTTTTTAGGAAATTTATATATATATATATATATAGGTAGTGACAAGCGAAGCGTGAACGGGATCACGAGCGGAGCGAGTGAGCCCGTTCTGTCACTACCTATATATATTATGCTGAATTCAAATAATAAAAGAAAAGAAGGGGTTACATACTTTATTTTTGAGTAATGACAATAAAATATACATAAGCGTGCTTCCTGACTTTTACATATGGGACAGTACAAAAATTATGACATCAGTGATATTTTCGTAAATTTCGAAGAAACTTGTCCAAGATTTGTTTTCAAAATTTCACATTTTGTGCTTTGTCGTATCCTTAACATGAAATAAAAAAAATATGTGGGTTGCAGGCTTCGGTTTTAAGAAATTACTAAATTTAATACAACACACATTTATAATGAGTCTAGTGTACTTTTTAACCCTTTACTCAATATATACTCATTTTAATGCATTTAATTTATTCTTCCACTGAAGAAAAAGGTCCCATTTTATACAGTCATAAATATGCACCATAAGAAATATGATAGGTTCCTATATCCTAGCAGACGGTAGATTAAATCACGCTGAAAGTAAAACATTCTGCTTTACTTTCAGTATGATTTAAGCAACTATCGGTCTTCAATACTGAAAACAATCTATGGAGTAAATCTTTTAAATGTTTTAGTTGTAGACCACTCTAAGCTATTTGCATGTATATAGATCTTGTTATAACCTTTTGGTCGACTATAGGAAAATTACGCCAAATTGGGCGACGTCTTTTGATGTCAATAACGTCGCATTGTAATGACGCCGTACCAATTTGTTTATTATACTCCCGTACCGGGTTTTCCTGTTTGATCTTAAGTTTTTATACGTTCAGCTGATTATCTTTAGGCAGTTTTGCCGTGTAATCGAAATTGTTGAGACATGATTTAAGGTTTATAAATGTTGGTCGAAATCAGTCCTTCGAAATTAGCGTCATCCAGAAAACCGGTACCGGTTGTTTCCTTTATAGAGAGTATTCAGCGCAAAAAGCTGGGCCGAACGTACTACCGAAATCGTCTTTAATGCATTTGCAAAGTGTGTTGACCAAGACTAGCCAAAGCGGCGGCGTCTAATCAGGTTCTGCATATTTAGACGCACGTCGGAGCAACAATATGTTGTTTTCTACTGTTGCATACAGTGACAAACCTGAGCAAACCCCGTATTTGCAGCGCAGCGGCTGGTCTGGGTATACACCGTTTGATATGCAATAAGGCACCTTTTCCCAGAGACTGCGACAACTGTAAACTTTGAGTTTTAAACTGTAATCATGCTGAATTACAATAGTTCGTCCATCTTTCATGTCATTGTTTCTTACAGACCGACTAAGGTTACAGGATCTCAATTACAATTGACCTACAACACTATTTAAATCTACTACTTTCCGCATGCGGGATATTATCCCGCATGCGGAAAGTAGTAAATAGTGTTGCAGGCCATGTGCGATGTAACATAATTAAGATCTAATAACGTCATTAGATTTTAATAAATTAATAATGTTACATCGCACATACAACACGTACATTAGTTATCTTGGTCATATTTTTCGAGCGTTTATTCAGGTTTTTCCCGTATAATTCTTATACGAGACAAGCGTAATAACAATAAGGATGAAATCCTCGTAACTAACTGATTTAGCGCCCGTACATAGGCAATGGCGATTTGGTTTATATAGTTTAAAAGTGTATTTGAACTATAACATATATAACTATATAACATAGTGTAAAAACTATAACATATATGCAAGTTTCACGTCAAAACTAAGTTTATTTATTAATTAACAACTTATTCAGTTTTTTTCCTTCTCCTGAAAAGTTGCCAAAATAGATATACGAGATTTTCGTAGAACAGCGACGATATATTGTATTTATTGTATAGGTGTATGAGAACACTGGATGATTAATATGGCCTTATAAAAAAAACTCTCCAAACCGGAAACCCTTCTAAACTGGAATTTACCTGTTCCCAACATTGTCCGGTTTAGAGGGGTTCAATCAAACACTATTTATGACGTAATTGGCCATTTATATCAGTCTGAGTACTCTTGTATAATTAAATCACTATGATAAATCCTCATTGATATAGATTATAAAACCAGTTGACATACTGGGTTGAGATACCCAATGCAGATAAAGGATTCCTATATTATAAGGCATAGTACTTTTCATAAATAATCTTTCAATAATTAGATCTAGTTTAAACGGATATCTTTGAGCGAACATATATTAAGAAGGAAATTAACATTGTTTAAAATATAGGCATTAGAATTCGAATTACCAGATATATCTTTTTGAAAGCGAACCGTATCACGAGACAGCACGCTAGATGCCACTTTGGTCAAATAATTTAGCATCAACATGGAAAAGAAAATGCAGTTTACAGCAAAAACATGTTTTGCAGAAGCAGAAGAAGAAACAGTTGAAATAGATGAAAGGGATATTATTCGATAAGTTTTAATAATTGCGCATCTATGGATATTTTAATGTGACGGTGGTATACGAAACAGAAAGTACATGGCAGGTTTAGTAATGGTCGACAACGGGTGTATGTCATACCTATCTGAAGAAATAAACACGTCCAATGGTTCAGTACATGAATGGCCACCAAGTTTGTGTTTATATGGGAGACATGTAGTAGTGTTTATAGGGTAGATATGCAGTAGTGTGTTTATTAGGGAGACATGCATGTTTGTGTTTATAAGGGATATTTACATTATTGTGTTTATAAGGGAGACATGCGGTATTGTGTTTATAAGGGAGACATGCATTATTCTGTTTTTCAGGCAGACGTTGTATTGCGCTTATATGAGATATGCAGTATTATGTTTATAAGGAAGACATACAGTATTGTGTTTATAAGGGAGATGCGTAGTATTGTATTTATAAGGAAGACGTGTGGCATTGTGTTTGTAAAGGAGACATGTAGTATTGTGTTACACTTCGGACTATTTCGATTAATTATAGTGCCCAATAAACAATGTAGAGATGCATTATCGTGTCCAATAAAACGAGTTAGACAAAGATGTCTCTGTTGCGTCAAAAATAACTTGAACCGTTTCAGGAACAGTCTTCATGTACAATATACAAACCATTGCATATGTAAGCTGTTACGCGTTTATACGGTTGTGTTGTTGTGTGTGTAGCTGTGTGTACGGTATGCATATTTCAATTGGACAATATTTTCATTAATTTTGATTACAAATACAATTGAACAGTGCACATACAAGGGTGTTCGAACACATACGTGTTTAATCTCTCTGCAGACTGAGAGGCGTGACTACGAAAGCGTGACAGACATAAAAACGCCCTATATACAGTTGAGCAAACAGACATCGTATGTGAAAATACTTCAAAATAGGTAACACTATTCCGTATCAACCGCATTGAGTGCAGCAATTTCTGTAAGATCTATTAATCTGTTTGGCACCATGTTTAATCGGATTTTACAAGATAACCGACACTTTATTTGACAAATCTTGCTAATGTCATTGAAAATAACTACTTTCAAACAGCGCGAGATAGTATTATTCTGTTTTGTTCAATGTGTTATTCTGTGCCATTAAGTTGATTGGTTAACTTTATCTCAGTAGTATAGACTTTTATCTCTTTCGCTGCCAGTGTCCCAACTGTGATTACCTATGCAAACAGTTTGAATCCAGATGAGACCCTGAGTTAATCGGCGTCTCAACAGAATACAATTTGTTTGTTTCTCTGACTATGTTTTTTGAAACAAAAATGAAGAATTGTAAACAATGAAAATTACAACAGACGACAAAGATTGCATACAGCAAATGAAAGAGTTAAGTTCATTTTGATTTATATAGCACGTGATTGAATACATCACAGTGATATATCAGTCTAATGCGGAATTTTAATATTGTTAAAATTTCAACAATGGCCAGTCAAGCCTTTAGATGTGAGGTGATACTTCTAAACGTTAAAGTGTTTCACATCGATACCGTCACGTAACGTTTTCATTTCCCGCTTAACTACTAGTAATTAGGTGTACATGTATCTGTAGACACGTTATGTAATATCAACAGACTCAATTAAACCGAGTCTGCAATTTTCTCTTTTTGCATTTCTACTTTTGCCTTTTTTTTTTTTACTTTTACCCATTTTCAGAATATATGTACTTCACAACAGTAGGTGTTAAGTGCGTGTGTGGCGGCCGTAAAAAGTCGTCCTTCAGGATCATTAGATTTGGTGTTATTAGTTTTGAAAATTGAATACTGCTGAAGCCGGTGCTAGGGGGTGTGAGTAGTGTTGCACTTTTAATTACTACTCATGCTCAGACTCAATTTAACCGGGTCTGCAATTTTCTCTTTTTGCAATTCTACTTTTGCTTTCGAAGGATCACCTATTTTCAGAATATATGTATAAATCAAGCCGATTTATAGCGCGCAGTAATTTCGAACCATTTGACCAACTCACTACCCTTGAGAAGAAATGCAAACAGCTACTGGAACTTTGTGCATTACCTTTTCCCTGCAAAACGTAGTCGTCTGCTGTTTAAGATTGCGTTGTTTAATAGAACAGGTTCTACCATATAAGCATTTAATCAAGACTTTGTCTATGGTAGTGATTTGCGAAATTGTCTCATGTTAACAATTTCATTGGGATTATATATCAGCTTTTAGATGTCGTTGTTGCTAAGCTGGGGATACACAATTAGATTCTGAATGTTTAATGTAGCACCAGCAAAATGTGGATGGTATTGTTGAAATGTAGAGTATGTTGTAATAATGTGTCTCTGTCGGATTAGATCTAGTTGAACATGAGTCCTAGCCTAGTCGTTACATCAGAAGTAGCAGGTACTCTTGACGAATTATCCGTAGTGTCCGTTTGCAAAGTTTCACTTCATTCAGTAGATGTTTCACTATAGATGTTAATAGATCTTAAGTTTGTTATTGTCCCTGAGTTTCTGAACCAGACATTTGTGACAGCTATGGTTTGTATGTTTCTTGTCATTGTTGTTATTTGTTTTTGTTGCAAATACTTTCATTAATGATGCTAATGTTAGGTCTCCATCCTTTTGGCTATCAAACTATTGATTCCTATTCAATGATTTCTAAAATGTTCTGTAGTTGAATCGCGGACGTGAAAGAACTACATCAAACGTTAATGTAACCGCCAGATTCTTCGACCATCCAGGTTTCCACCTATATGCAAATTTATTAAATTAGCCAAAATTTCAGTTTCGTATGGGAAGGCAGCCTCATTTGACCACTTATGTTACGAACACATCAAATTTGGCGGGGAAAAACTCGCTAAGTGTCTTGCATTATTGTTTAATGAAATGCTCCGTTGTGAATACATACCTAGTCAGCTTAAACAAAGCCTCACCATAACTCTCCACAAAGGCGGTGGTAAATCAACAAAAGACCCAAATAACTATAGAGCAATATCGTTACTTCCGGTTGTGTTCAAACTGTTTGAAAAAGTTATACTGACGCGCTTAGAGACATATAACTTCAATAATAAATTAAACCCTTTACAACATGGCTTCTTGCGTGGGAAATCCTGTAAAATGGTATCCTTATTGTATCAGGAATCAGTCAACTACTGCAAAGAACGCAATAGCAAGTGTTATACATGTTTCCTTGATGCCTCAAAGGCCTTTGATAAAACATGGGTGGACGGGATTCTATACAAACTACACAATATGGATATTCAAGGCAAGGCTCTTCGCGTATTCAGTCAAATGCTTCGAGGACACTCCAGTCGTGTGTTTGGGTTTGGTCATTTATCGGAACCGTTCTGTATTTTTCAAGGCACGAGACAAGGAAGCATATGTTCCCCATTCCTATACACAGTGTTCCTTAATGATCTCTTAGATGAGCTGTCAAACTCACAGCATGGTTTACAAATAAGCGGTATTCCCCTGTGCGCGCCTACCCAGGCCGATGACATAGTGCTGCTTTCATTGTCAAAAATCGGGCTAAATGAACAGATACGCCTGTAAATGGCGCTATACTTACAACGCAAGCAAATGTGCACTGATGGTCCACAACAAAAAGCAGAAAGAACCGGAAGTGGTATTCTATGCAGACAGTCTTTTACCAGACGTATCGTCCTATAAACATTTAGGCATTGTTCAGACTCAGTCGGGGAGATCGCCTGCGAATATTGACGACATTCGGCAGTCCGCGAGAGGCACTCTATTCAGTCTCAAGAGCTGTGGGGTTCACAGCAATGGTCTCAGTCCAACTGCCGCCGCCAAGCTGTACACGTCGATAATATTACCACGCGCTCTCTTCGGCTGTGAGTTATGGAATAATATCACGCAATCGGACTTGAAATATCTGGAATCCACTCATCACTTCTGCTTGAAACATATTCAGTCACTCCCGATGCGCACGCGATCTGACATGGTAAAAGGTTTACTTGGCTTCACGACGTTAGAAGCCTACATTGACACACAAAAACTGAACTTCTTAGGTTCAATCTGTAGACTTGAATCAAAGGACTTGACGCTTCAACTTTTCTTACACAGACTCTTCCAACACCAAAACGGTTGTTCTAGAACAACCTTTGGCTTCATTTCTGATATCATAAGAATCTTAACTAAGTACAATCTTTTACCATATCTTGAAGAATTTAAAAATTCCTCAAATTTTCCGGGAAAATACTCCTGGAAAAGTCTGTGTAAGAAATCCATCATGTCTCATGAACAAGTCAGTTGGTTAAATCGCATGATGTCAGATCCTGAATTTTCAAGATTTCGAGAAATAAATGCAAATCTGACAACATCTAACATATGGCGTGTTTGCCGAGAGAGGCCTTATTCTAGGGAGTTGATGTCATTTATAGCAAGACTTTCTTGTAAACCTGTAGTTTTCAACGAGAAAACATGTGGAGGGTGTAACCAGATTCTATCAGACGAACTGTTTCATCTTGCCATTAAGTGCAATAATACCCACGTTAAGAACCGTAGACAAGAGTACTATTCAAGACTCAGAACTAATTTTGGTCACAACTTAAGTAGTCTGCTCACTGACACTATAAATGACTCACAGCGAGTGAAATATCTCATAGGCTTTGTGGACAACCAGATGCAGAATGTGTTAAGTGCTGATCAATACCCTGATTTCTTATGCTGTAACGCAGCTTACCTGAAAGACATTCAAGCCATATTCTTGACGTTTGATAACATGACTGATTAACTCGCTGAGCTCCTAACCGGCAAACGGACACTCACTTTGTATTGCAAATTGGCAAACATTACAGACCCTGGTCAGATAATCATCTGTTCTGGGTCTGCACTGTTCGCACAGGACTAGTGCAATTCTTACTAATGCACTAGTTGTGGAGAACGCGTATCCACTCTGTCGGGGCCCTGTGAATTAACCAGTTAGGTAAACTAGTGATTCCCTTTAAATGTGTTTCATTTCGGTTTCGAGAAACACATTTATATATTAGGGACACATTAGTAATTACTTTATATCCGAAGAAATAACCGTGTTTTCGCCTTTCAAGTAATTTCTCCCATCGCCTTCAGAGAAACATGCTCGAAGGACTGAGACATTGTTATATAAATGTGATACAGTGGAAGATTACTATTCTCTCATTGAATTTAAGTGGCAAATAGTTTGAAGCCTGATCAAACGTCGATTAACTAAACGTCTGAGCTGGTTCAAAAACTGCTCGCAATTGATATGACTGATTTAGTGTGAGTGTATATAGTTATATATACGAGCGGAGAGAATAGTGTTTCTCACCTGTTATGCACTGATCATCAACATATGGCCTTTCATCTATGTGAGATGAAATCTAGATATTTCCCTTATGTTTCTGTATGTTGCATGTGTGTTTGTATTCCTTAACTATTTGCATGTTCGTACATGTAGTCATTTACTACTTTATTGTAATGTTATGTTATATGGCTCTCCAGAAATTGGAGGAAATAAAGTTATATATATAGGTCTCCATCCTTTTGGCTATCAAACTATTGATTCCTATTCAATGATTTCTAAAATGTTCTGTAGTTGAATCGCGGACGTGAAAGAACTACATCAAACGTTAATGTATCCGCCAGATTCTTCGACCATCCAGGTTTCCACCTATATGCAAATTTATTAAGTTAGCCAAAATTTCAGTTTCGTTCCCACTGATTAATAGGGCATTATCTTTAAAAACAGTTTGAAAAGTTTATTGTTTTATGAAGACCAATCGATACTTTCTAAATTGTGACATTTTGATTTGATTTAAAAATTTAGTACCCAAATAAATTGTCCATATCAGAAGCCTAGAGAGATAAATAGATACGCCGTAACGGCCAAGTTTCCCTCATTTCGTATGATAGCGTGCTAATCATTTACGTGTGTGTGTGTGTGTGTTTTGTTAATGCATTCAGCCATAAAATCAAAGAGAATTCTCTTTGATTTTATGGCTGAATGCATGTAACAAAAATGTGACGTGTATTTTGACATGATAATCTTTGAAAAAGGACCTTAGTGGTCGAAATATTAGATCAGAGCAATTCAAGTATTTATGTATGATAAAAGATGACTCAACGTCTTGACAGGATTTGTGCTATTCGGAACACTCCTCAACTTTGGACAACGAATGTGCTTAAAGACTTGTAGCTGATGATAGTGTTTGCAGACACCATATATTTAGTTCGGTCTTGTCATAAATAAATGCTTTAAGTGCGACTATATAATAAGACCTACAGAAGTGCTAGACAAATTGTGCATACCAAAGCTCATCAAGCAAATAAACCTAGTCGCGGTCTGTATATAAATTGTGATTTGCAAACATGTTGGAAGGAAAATGCATATTTGTGCAAATAATCTATGTGACATATGTTAGCAGTATAAACAAATGCCTAATCCTATGGTATCATAAGTAAATAAGTGATGCTGTTCATAGTTAAATCTATGAGTTTTAGAATGTTCTTAATATCTGTATGTCAGCTGTTACACATGTTAAGACATGTTCTACTACTACATGTGTGCATAGTTTTCCGATAACTTACATTAAGGATCCAGTATCAAAATCTCCAAAAGCATTACCAATCGGTGCTATAAGTTATGTCTGCGTTACATTGCCGTTAAACCAGAACCAGACAAACACATGCATTACCATGGTTACACAAGTACACAAGAGATATTCGCAATCAATGTCAATCTTCAGTTCTATCATTTACCATAAACGGGCGTTTGAGCGCATGCGTTAATGATTCTCAAATTGCTTGTGTTGCAATAAAGGCATGTTCCTACGTAATGCACGTACATGTACTTTATCGAGTAAAAGTGCGTTATAATGTTCCTTTGTTGTAATTTGTTTTAAGCCCAACATGTTTGGTCTTACATAAGTATGAATAATTATTACCGACTGGAATGCTTGTCATGTTATGAATTTGTTTTACATCTGTCATAGTTGTCATAATAACTTCCATTTGGAAATGCATTTACTTGACATAGAGTGACAAGTAGGGGGAAAGGATTCGATCTAGACCACTGTCAGTTGATACAAAAACAAAACACGACTTTCGATCAAAGTGGAGGTTGCAAAAATCATGTTTTCAAAGCACTGCTAAGCTTATTCATTCGAACTTATTTTCAAAATTCAAAGTGAACGATGCAAACCTTCAGGTGCAAAACCATACACTTCGTCGTGCCGACTTGCACTGTATTTCTGTGTTGAACTATAATTTTGTTCAAGTATGTTTTCTTCAATATGTAGGTATAAACAGGCGTCGTTATACCCAGTAGGCCCGTTCAACGTTACAATTATATTGCAACGGAAATTCAAACAAACCTGAACATCGCCATGATGAAATGTGTAACGATCAGTGTTCTATTATAAAGAAATCTATAAACACTACAAAGCATGCTGTGTACAGAATGAGTATCAGATCCGCAATCATGCTGTTGACTCATTTGTCGATCTGAGTATACACCCTGTAGAGTATGGAGCCTGACCTGGTCCAAAAATCCAGACATGTAAACGTGCAATCGTAGACAATGAAATGTTGAAATGAACTTTTCGACGTTAAAATGTCGACCGGAACCATGCAAAACTAACTGTGCACTTGCATTTGCGCAGATGCATTCCCGCGGTTTACATTTGTACTTATGTAAATTGTAAAAGCGAATTAGGAAAACATGGTTATACCTTTCTTTTGACAGTGGTTAACTCAATGTTTGAAGAATAAAACAATGACTTGTATAACTATCGTCGAGTTTCGAGCGTTAGCGAAGTTAAGTTGCAAGGGTGCGAATGTATTTTGGTGCGTTTCAAAACTACTTTCTCGGATTGAAAGTTGACACTTACAAGTCTCGGTTTACAACTGTATGCAAATTTTTACTTCCATATAAGGTAAGTGTTACGGAGATTAACGATCTGAAATGAGTCGCCCATATGTACCAAACTGCCGCCTAAACCTTGAGCGTGTTCAGCTGACTTACTACTAGGGTTAAATGGATTAACTAGAGTAGCAGGAAAACGCAGAGAGTTTTAACGTGTATGACGTTATATAACCTTTTAACCTGACTTTAGTTCAACCCTGCCTCAGCGGTAGGTTGGTGGAGTCGAGCAATTGTTTTATACACAACACGCATGCCGGAGAAGGACACTAAATTGCAAGTAATTAATATAAATGTACAAAAGTATCAAGCCCTATTTAGATGTAACTACATGTATTCCGTTTTCTTATTAATAAGTAATATAATACACCCCAACGTTCTTTACAAACAGTTTAGACGTTTAAACGCTACCTTTCACTCGTAACGGCATCTGTAGCTTGTAGTTCCATCTTATCTAGGGTTTCTCTGCAAATGTGTGGAAAAGTGTTTATATGAGAGAACGTGTTAACTTTTCAACATTGCAAACATCTTTTACTCAATAAATACGCCTTTCTTTACCTTTGCTAACAGGGTAGACACGGCCAGATCTGCTCTGTTTGCTTATGAAACTGTATACATGTAGATATAATTCTACAGATTTTGCTATGGCCAAAACTTCCTGTGTCCATATGCAGTTACAGAGTCTCTGTATGTATATGTCTCTGGCAGTTATAATAATTAATCTAATCAATGTTTATTATTTATTTCTTACATGCATATTCATGGAGTAAAGGTTAAAAACCCATTACTCCATGAATATTCATTTAAGCAATAATGACATCAAGATTATTAATTAGATTAAAGTGTTATAATAGCACATTGCCATGCCAGAAATTTTAGAATAAAAAATCATAAGCAAACAGAGCAGACCCTGATCAGACGGCTTCCAGAGGAACCGTCTGATCTAGGTCTAATCTGTTTGCAAAGGCGTAGAAAGGCGCATTTATGGAGTAAATGGTTAAGCAGACTAATGCCCTGTCTTGCTAAGCTCCTGTTTGTTTGATGCCTTGTCTTGCTAAGCTCCTGTTTGTTTGAGGCAGACTAATGCCTTGTCTTGCTAAGCTCCTGTGTGTTTGAGGTGTTTTCAAAGGTTCAGGCAGCAAATATTTTATATAATATTTGACAATATCTTCAATCAGTATTAACGCTTTACTCCGTAGTTATGTCGTTTCATGCATTTGCAAACAAAGAAGACCCATGTTATATGGCTCCTGATCAGGGTATGCTCTGTTTGCTTATGAAATTATAGCGGATACAATAAAATCCAAACTTCCTGTATCAGGGTTTGTTCTGTTTTCTTATGAAATTATAGCGAATTCTATAAAATCCAAACACCCTGTATCAGGGTATGCTCTGTTTGCTTATGAAATTATAACGTATTCTATAAATTCCAAACACGCTGTGTTCATGTACTGTTATAATTATTCAGCTAATAGATATTTATTATGTCACTTTCTTACATGAAGTTTCACGAGGTAAAGGAATAACCATTTACTCCATAAATATGCCTTTACACTCCTATGCAAACAGAACAGACCCAGATCAGACTGATTTGAACAGGGTATGCTCTGTTTGATTATGAAATGATAATAATTATGATCCTACCGTTTCTGCCACGGCCGAAAAAATCCTGTGTCTATGTGCCATTATAAAACTTAATCTAATCAACATTCATGATGTCATTATTTCTTACATGAATGTTTATGGAGTGAAATGTTAAAGATACCGTTATGTTTGTTTACATTTCTACCTACTCCTTCCGTTTTGCTGAACAACACGAGAGTTCGTATATTTTTAGATTTTGACGCTATGTCTTTAAAAATGGAAACGAGCCGAGCCCGCCAATTTCAATTCGTAAAAGTCCGTAATTTCTCCTTATAAGGAAGTACAAAATCATGCAGTTTTGTATTCCGAGTTTTGTAATCCGACTTTTGTCAGAGTATGCGTAACTTGCCATGCGCAGTGAGCAACTTGGCAGTGTATAAAGTCCGGTCGTCACGGTACAAAGTTAACCCGGGACGTGTCTGAAACATAGCTGCTGATGTAATTCATATTTTTAGTAGAAATTAATTCAATATTAAACTGTGAATCACATTGTCCATTTTTATATTTACAAAGTACAGTTTAATTATAGAAAAACGTAAAAGTACAAATACGAAATGACAAATGCACAGTTAGGTTTGCAAAGTTCCGGTCGACATTTTACCGTTGTAAAGTTCATTTCAACCATTCATCGTCTACGACTGCACGTTTAAATGTCCGGATTTTTGGCACAGATCAGGCTCCATAGTAGAGCGCCCAAATGTTAACTGCACGCCTGGTGTGTTCATTGACATTAGTATGTTTGCGTAAGGAAGAAATATTTAGTTTTACGTTAAGTAACTGTTTGCCCATGGTGAATATGTATCTGTTTATATCAAAGACCAGACGGTGTACTAATTGGAATATTGTCTCGGTAGTTATAAATGGAAACCAGAACGTATAGTCACGTGGTCTGTATTCCAACGTGAATGATTCCGACAGTTTGATATTGAATATGATTCAATGTTCCGTTTTACTAAAGACTATACGACCAACAGTATCGTATGTCCTAATTTACAATAATCGCTACTACTCATACATGTATACAGTAGACCCTGCCTTAAGCGACCATCAACCATATATCTGAGTATGGATATGGAAGACAGGTGGCAGCCTAATGCAGGTCAAAAGAAATGCTGAAATTGGAGTTTTCTTCATTAGTTTTGCCCTGCATCAAACAACCACCTGTTTTAAAGATTCTCATATCCAATAGATGAATGAGCGCTTTCTACAGATTCGTTTGTAGCTACATTTATCGAACAGTCTCGTGTGTATAAGTTAGAGGCTAACTGTGTGCAACATAAAGTAGATCTACAGTTCTAAACTATGATGCTCGCTACTTCCGGATGTGACCGCTGTATGTTAGAACTTGGGATGGTATTTTGTAAACCCAACCCATGCATTGTTTTATATGACTCACACCTTAGTTTACGATAAAACTGTCTTAATTAAACGGAAAGTACTTTGCCACAGGACAAGAGCTATACTAGTTTACATTGTAATAGTCTTTTGAAATTAACCTCAGCTTACCTATATCAAAACCAGAAAACAAGTGACAGAATAGATATAAATGAGTTGCAGTGTTATAGTGCTATACGCACTGATAATTGTTTTCCCATGACAGAAACAGTATACCCATTCACAAGCAAACAAAGGAGATAGTGATTAAACGACTTTTACAAGAGCCGTTTTATATGCTTCAACTCTGTTTGCAAAGCCGTCATAAGTCGGCAGGTAGGTGCAAGAAGCATTGTTTTATATATAGACACTCGGCGACGCATCAGGATCCACTCTGTTAGACACTCGGCGACGCATCAGGATACACTCTGTTAGACACTCGGCAACGCATCAGGATCCACTCTGTTAGACACTCGGCGACGCACCAGGATACACTCTGCTAGACACTCGGCGACGCATTAGGATCCACTCTGTTAGACACTCGGCGACGCATCAGGATCCACTCTGTTAGACACTCGGCGACGCATCAGGATACACTCTGTTAGACACTCGGCGACGCATCAGGATCCACTCTATTAGACACCCGGCGATGCATCAGGATCCACTCTGTTAGACAGATACACTCTGTTAAACAGATACACTCTGTTAGACACCCGGCGACGCATCAGGATCCACTCTATTAGACATATACACTCTGTTAGACAGATACACTCTGTTAGACACTCGGCGACGCATCAGGATACACTCTGTTAGACACTCGGCGACGCATCAGGATACACTCTGTTAGACACCCAGCGACGCATCAGGATACACTCTGTTAGACACTCGGTCAACAGGTTCTCAAACGCTTGTACGAATCAGTGTAATGGAAACATATGTATGTGAACAATGCAACATGTGAGAGTTTTTGTCGCATGGCTAGCCTTGGTCTAAACACACACGTTCTGTGGCCGCTAGCCCCTTACGCAATGTCGCTGTTAACATTTGTATATAGTTCGATTACGAGCGCTGGGCCGTGACTGCATTTTAATATTTATAGAAGTTGCAACCATTCTAATTTATGGGTAAGTGGACAATGATTGTCACAAGAAGTTCGTAGTAATCGTGCATTATTAGTATATATATGCTTATTACAGGTCTGTATAACCACAGGTAACTCCGGAACAAATACATGGTTTGTGACGCATTTTACCTCTACGGATGGACTCGTCCTAAAGGTCACAGTTCACGGGTCAAAATAGAATCGAACTATGCCATAGCACTAGTATAGACCACACGACAAGTGACGTATAATATTTATTTTACCATTTGTGTTTATGACGAAATACAAAACGCAAGTGCTTAGTTTTTACAAACAGAAATGACAAAGTTCATTGACAAGTTTGGCTTACAAAGAAATATACATGGAAACAATGCCATTTAACAGAATACATGACCATATAAATATATTATAAACATGACAACATATATGAATTTCTTGCATACCATTTGTATTATGTTATTGTACATGTAACATGTCTTATACTGATAAAGTAGATAATCACTAAAGCGACCACTAATTGAGTATGTTCCAACTAGTTTAACCATTTCTTTTTATAATGATATTTTCGTGACTATGCAAGCAGAGTAGATCCAGATAAGTCGGCTCCTGAATTAGCCTTCTGATCAGAGCCTGATCTGATGGATTACGAAATTGTAATAGACCCGACTCTACAGTTTCTACCAATACCAAAATATCCTGTGTACATATCCAATTATAAACACACATCAGCTGATAAATATTCATGATGTAGGTATTTCTTATATGAATATGCAAATGTGAAATGGTTAAACAAAAGGAGGCACATGTTGGTGGAGCGATCGAACGGTTTGTCTACAGACAGAGTGTTTCCCATCAATATCCCATCCACTGTTTGACCACGAGGGCTGATATTGACACATTCTCATTTTGAGAGACATTGGTTTAGATCAAGGTCCCATTTCAAAGTCAAACGACAAATTGATTGTAGTCTTGCTACCGTTCGGGTCATACATTTGTCCAAACCGCATGCGGCCGCTTTGTGCAGGACAAAAGTAGTGCAGAGAGCTCATACAGGAGAGTGTTTGATACTTTCATCTTACCATATCATCTGTCCCAAAACTCTAAAATTAGAAATATCTTAGTTGTCGCCTTATGAAGGTTCTTTTAATCTTGAAATATACGACATTTACAAATAAATATATTACTACAGAAATTAGTTTTATTTACCTCTGTGTGAATACAAAAGTAACTCAAAAGTGGTCAAAGAAACTCAAAACTTTAACACTCCTACTTTCAATAAATGAATGACCGCTTAGGACAGGGAATAGCTATTTCGAAGTTGCCTTTATAACCGTCATGTTGTTACATTTATACGTGTTAAGTTGTTAGCTGTATAACTGTCATGTTGTTAGTTGTATAACTGTCATGTAATTAGTTGTATAACTGGCATGTTGTTAGCTTAGCTGTATAACTGCCATGTTGCTACCTGTATAAATGTCATGTTGTTAGCTGTATAAATGTCATGTTGTTAGCTGTATAAATGTCATGTTGTTAGCTGTATAATTGTTATGTTGTTACATGTATTAATGTCATGATGTTTCCCGTATAACTGTCATGTTGTTATCTGTATAACTGTTAGAGTGTTAGCTGTATAGCCGTCATGTTGTTACCTGTTTAACTTACATGTTGTTAGCTGTATAATTATATCTGTCATGTTGTTAGCTGTATAACTGTCATGTTGTAACCTGTATAACTGCCATGCTGTTAGCTGTATAACTTTCATGTTGTTACCTGTATAATTGCCATGTTATTAGCTGTAAAACTGTTATGTTGTTACTTGTATAACTGTCATGATGTTAACCTGTATAACAGTCATGTTGTTACCTGTATAACCTTCATGTTGTTACCTGTATAACAGCCATATTGTTACATGTATACCTATCATGTTGTTAGCTCCTCATTGTCAAATTTAACGAATGTTAGTTTTCCTCTGAGTGGACAATGCATATATGTTACACTGTATGAGCACTTCGTTTGATTCAAATTCTCTGTCAAGAACTTAATAATACAACGTAACGACGTATTGTTGTTTTTGTTTTCGTTTAAAGTAAATCATAATTAATTCTGCAATGAATACCAAATGTTCAGCAGGAAATAACAAATCTTTGATATATATCGTAAACGCACATAACATACCGACTAAACATTACAGTCGCAATGTTAACTTTGTATGTACTATTATAAAAATGGTCTTTATCCCATCTTTTGATTCTGAGACAAATTGCAAATAAAATGTGAGGCAAACGAGTTCTAGATAGAATACTGCCTCACAATGCAATGTTGTATTCTGCTTGTGCCAACACAGCACTTTCAATGGCTAAAACATGACTTAAAACCAATGCTGACTTACAATTTGAAAGCAAGTACTTCAGACAAGAAACCCTCGAAAAACCCACCTTAATATTCTGATATATCGTTCGACCTTACACAATGTTCTGTTATACATATGTTTGTCTAACAGGGTTAATGTGTCTAATAGTGCATGTGGCGGTGGTCTAGTGGTAACGCGCTTGACTATCAGTTCGGAGGTCCGGGGTCCCACCCGGAAATTTCAGAGACGCTTTTCCGTGTCTCCCACCCGCACATCCTCTCCACCCAGGGGTTTAAATGGGTACCTGTGAGGGTCACTCGCCAATACTGCGGCTGCATGATTGCGCCATATGTTAGCCGTGCTCAATATTGTAGGCCAATGACTCATTGACCAGGGGAGTAAATGTACAATCGGCTGAGCGGTCATTCGGACTGAAAGTAGACTATAACTAGATACTTTACTTTTTAATAGTGAAGTGCGAAGAAATCGCAGTTGTGAAGGTTTTACCTTACGATCGACAAGGGGCAGGCAATCGTCTACGATTTACATGTAATATATATAGCTTAACAGTCAGTAAAAGCCAGACAAGGCCAAACATGTGATTAGAGTTTTACACATTTTTGTCAACTGACCAGAATCATTTTGTACTCTAAGATTTAAATCAGAGTTTATCATTACCACATGTCATGCTTTAGATCAAGACACTGGTCTGGATATATATCCATTGCAAAAGCACACTACATATTTAGCCTTAACCTAAACTAAATAAAACCAGCAATACTAGAATTCAATCGTGATTTTTAATCGATGAACGCGAACACATGCCAATGATCGAGTATATCATTTTGGTCCGATTCCCAATAGTAGTGTCTAGTGATAAAAACCGAAATATATAAACTTCAATCGTGAGCAAAATAGTATCTCATGTATTGTTATATCCACTTTAAAATATCTGTAAATCTATTTTCAAACAGCTTGTATCAGGATGAAACGCCAAATATATCGATGACATCACGATCCAAGCTCTGTAGAGTAAAGTAAAACTTCGATTATTTGAACACTAGAATAAGTATAATTATCGGATGTAATGACAGGTGCTTAATGCATGGTGAAAAGCATGCAGAAAGCTCGAGCAGCCATCTGTCTTTAATCAGTTCTACATCTGTCTTTAATCAGTTCTTCATTACTAAATGTTCGAAGTACGGAGTTTTACTGTAGTTTGTTGAAATCCTTGACTATAAAGTACGTATAACGTTTGAGCAGAAAATACTTATTGCAGCAAAACACATTTTATATTGTTAATATTTGTTCTCGTTACATATACTGGATTTTTACCATTGAGGTTTTCAAAAGTATGTTTGAACTTTTATACACACAAGGTGTACCTATTGTATCGTCTCGTCGTTGAATCAGTGTATAACTTTATTTCCATGGGACGTAACACTCCCCATGCAACCTCATATATCTTATAATACATGTAAGTATCGATTGTACAGTATGAATTGCTGAAACAGCCTGAAAACAAAGACGCGCGAGAATGCTGAAATGATTTTGACATATATTTTAAATGGTTATTACTAAAAACATTTTGTTCAAGTTTCAAAATGTAGTACGCATTAATATAAAAATCAAAACTGTACATATTATTTCGATTAAAACATACAGTGCGGGTCCGGGTTTGATTTGGTCAAGCTGATGTACAGTAATACGTACCAGGCTTTATCATGCAACGTCACGAAATACAGTCACTTCCTACTAGCATAATATTTTCCACGTCGACGCTGTATTTTGTGAGGTATAGTGCATATGTACTGACCCGACTGGAATGCAAGTTTGGTTCAGCCAATAGGAGGAAAACAGAAGGACGAAAAAGGCATAATTAAACATAAACATCAAATTAACACATTTTCTCACCTTTGTCTCAACTATCTGTCCATATAAAAGGATTAAATCAAGTTTGTTTATGTTGTAAAAGTCGATGACGTCACTGCATGCCAACATGACGTCACATAATTCGTACTTGCGTGTATTTTCATTCAGGGGACGAAACCGCTTTAGCAATCTTGCTATTTCTTCATTTTTTTCCATTTTTCTTGGTGTTGCATGATAAAAGAATTACTATGCTAGTAGTTTGGAAGTTCAGCTGTATTTTGGCTCGTCAGAAAAGTAGTTAAATGCTCGCCAAGGCTCGCATTTAACAACTTTTCTAACTCACCAAAATACAGCTGAACTTCCAAACTACTAGCATAGTAATTCTTATTTATGTGACTAATTAAAGGCATTATGCTCGTTTGCTCCACTGCTACGCCTTTTAAAGCATTTCCAGGCAATACAACAAGATCCGACGGCTCCAGTAGGAGCTGTCTGATCAAGGTCTGCTCAGTTTGTTCATGAAATGATAACATTTCAACACTGAATGTTCAAAGTAAAGTAGACCATTAGTGTTTTAACAGTTCCCTCATATAAACGCTTTTCACGCCTTTGCAAACAGAGTAGACCAATATCAGATGGTTCCTACAGGAGTCATCTGATCCAGGTCTGCTCTGTTTGCTTATGAAATTATAATACAGTCTTATTTAACTCTACACTTTCTACCAAAACTAAAATATTTCGTGTAAAATGCCATTATAAAAATAAGGTATTCGATATGAATTATGGCATTGTGTATTACAATGGTATTGAACAGGGAAACGATTATCTAACTTATCAAAAGCGTAAGACAGCTAGATGATTTTGAATGACAAATAGTGCAGTCTCCTATCAGAGGGGTCATCAAGGTTCCAACTAGTCTGGGTCTACATGTTTTGCAAATGTCAGTACATTTGTGTGCCGCATTTAAAGGTTACTGAAACATATCATAATCTTAAAAATACTACTGACTGGACCATTTTATGAGGATTTCCCTGGACAACGTATGTCGCTAAACTCATTTGAGAATCAATAATAACCATTTACACCGACAGTCATTATTTTTTGTTCTAGAACAAAATATTATAGCAATATCCCATACACACACGGGACCGATCGGAATTCATCGGGTTTTCATCGCCGACTTGCTACGATTGACACGAAACTGGAATACATATGAACTGATCCAAAAACATGAATGGTGCAGAAATAACTTTAAAAATCTCGTAGTTATGAATTCAAATTGCAAATGTTTAATGATAAAGTATTGATGTTGACGATGTTATTCCTACCATAATACGTTAAACTAGCTACATTTTTAGAGACTTCTCTTTTATGTGCATGCTGACTTTAGCCCTTTACTCCAAGAATGGTCATGTTAAACATTAGGACATCATGAACATTAGAATATTGTTTTATACAGGTATATGAACATAGGAACAATTGACCATGGTAAAACATTATAGAATGGTATCTAGATAATTCTATAACAGAACAGGCCCTCATCTGACAGTACATAAGGAGCCGTCTGAGTTGGGTCTACTATGTTTGTAAAGGCATATCAATGCATATTTACGGGGTAAAGGGTTAACCGGTAAACCACCCATAGAGCGTTCATAGTGAATATATAGACTAACAAAATATACTGACTCGGACTAAAGAAGAGACGCTCACTTCATGTGGTAATAATATAGCCTAATAAAATTGTTGTGGTATTTAAATGTTCATTTATAACATGTCAGTCGCAGACAAGGAATAGAAACAATGGTAATACCGTTAATATTACAATGTATGTATATGCTTATTTTATACTGATCTGTATGCATCGTTTCTTTCTTTTTGAGTCAGTATATTTAATTAATGAATTATATAATATTAAAGAAAAACACTAAGCAAGATAGAGTGTATTTTGGCGATAGATAATGTAAGGCTTATGTACACTTGGTATATTCTTCATGATAGGTGATCGGTTGTGTGACTGGGGACATTTTTATAAATATATATGAACTAATCGTAATATCACAGACTGGTTCAATGTCACATAATTTCATTGATGAAATTTGGTCTGGCTAGCCATTAGCACGCTGTAGATAGTTTGTATTTGTGTTATGAACGGTATATATTGGTCTGGCTAGCCATTAGCACGCTGTAGATAGTTTGTATTTGTATTATGAACGGTATATATTGGTCTGGCTAGCCATTAGCACGCTGTAGATAGTTTGTATTTGTGTTATGAACGGTATATATTGGTCTGGCTAGCCATTAGCACGCTGTAGATAGTTTGTATTTGTGTTATGAACGGTATATATTCAGACGAAACACCAGTCATCTTGGTGTCTCACCAACATCGAACATGTTTGACATGGAGCTGTTCACATGTATTAGGAATGACACTATGATTGCTTAAACAATGCATCTGTCGGAAGTTAAGCATGGTCCAATGTTATACAGCTTCTGAGTCTGAGATCATTCTCAAGTATCTGATTGGTCAGATGATTGAGAATGATCTCGGGACTCAAGCAAAGCTTTATTACCTCGGGGCCAGATTACAATTTGCTCAGCGTGCTAAAGGTTACAATGAATAGCGCTTTAAACGTTTGTACACTCGTTGATTACTATTTCCGGTTCCGGTGTCTGCGCTTCCTCCATTTCTATCGTTGGCAACTCTTTGAATGAATGGAGACTGTGAACGTTTTCCATAATTGGCACCGTGTTCATTCGCATTAACTTTTTCTCCCTTTCAACCATTGTCAATGACATTTTGCGGCTGTAGTTTTTGTAAATGACACTGTCTTGTGGTTTCTTTACGATTCGAATGGTGTGAAGGTTTTTGGGGCTGTGTTTGTACCGCGACTCTTGTGGTTGCAATATCCGAATATTGTCCCATTGTTTTATAAATAGCACCATTGCGCATGCCCACAGTCCCACAACAATGAACACAATAATCCCTTCCTCAAGTTGAATTCCTCCAGACCTTCTCTGCAGGTATTCAAACGTATCTGAAAACAAATATGCGGAGGAATATCAAACACTTGTATCTAGATTCCAATGAAACGATGCAGTATATCTCTAGTGATTGGGTTGTCCACGCCATACACATAATGCTCAAACAGTGATAAAGCGTTCACCCTGCGCATACCAGACACGCATACATTCTGATCAGGGTATGCACAGTTTGTAATTCCAAGATTTCTACCGTATATATTTCATCTCTGTACATATCATTTAGAGACTATATTAATATATTATAATAAATCTTTAACCCTTTACTTTATATAAACGTTTTTCAAGTGCTGCATATATATGCAGATCAAACGGCTCGTGAATCAGTTGTCTGATCAGAATTTACTCTGTTTTATTATAAAAATAATATAGATCTGATTATACAGTTTCTATCATGGGTGCAATATCATTTTAACGTTTATATAAAATGCGTTTTCAACCTATCCATAGTATAAAATAAACGTTAAACCTTAAAGTTTAGTCATATAACCTTATCACAATGTATATTTATTTCTGTGCGTACATTGGAATAAGAGTTGAACATGAATACATTGTGACTGCGGACTGTGATTGTTTTAATTGTGGTTCGTAAACCTAGATTGTGTTGCATTTAGTGGGTACGTTAACAATGGATGAAAGTTACATACACGTTACAACGTCACTACCCAACACAGTTAATCCTTTCCTTTAAGAATTGCCAATACAAACACAGTAGAAGCACAACGATCTGCTCTGTTCGCTTATGTAATTATGTAGATCTGATATGACTATTTTTGTCTTAGTCAACCACTCCCTTGATAAAAAGTTTACCTTATAAAAACATTGTTAATGAATATTCATGAAGTGATTATACATATATGATCATTATACCTGTAAGATTCGTTGTAAATTCCAGCACCTCGCTGCTGTTGCTCTGCCCGGTGTCCGTGATTGTAACCATGTAGAGCCTGTATCTGAAACAAAACAACTTCAATGTACAAACGGAGCACATGTAACCCGTTACTCCATAACTATGCCTTTTAACGCTTTTGCAGACAGAGTAGACCCAGGCCAGACGTCTCCTTCAGGAGCCGTCTGATCAGGGTTCGCTCTGTTTGCTTTTGAAATTATAAAAATCGGACTCTACAGTTAATCCAACAATGCCCTTTTAAAAGTGTACCGTGCAAACATTAACTTAATGAATAACCAAGCAGTGATTTATCCGTGTTTAAATGTTCATTCGGGAAAGGGTTAAGTTTCATTTATGGCCTCGCCGGCGTAAAACGAATTTATATCTTGAGTGGAGAAAGATGCAAAATTGACCTTTGCAAACGATATGCCTCTGATCAGGATCTTCTTTGTAGGCGAGATGTTGATAAAACTTAAACATGCGATTCATAAAAGTGTTGATAAAAGTAACTACCCGTATATTACACACTTCAAACGTACTTCAAACGTATATTACCCTCTTTAAACGGGTCCACAATATCTCTATTTGCATCGTTGTCCATGGCGCCCATTTAGTGTAATGCATAATTCCAAAAGGAATATCCTGTTACTGCGGTGATCACATGCTAAATTGATTTGTGCTGTATGGATGTGTAACTTAAGCCTTTTAACCCTGAATTATCAAAGTGGAACAGCTTATCAGAATGTACCTATATATTCCAATCAATATGAAAGGCTAGAAATCGATAGAGGACTTTAACTGACAAACAGTGCAGATCCTGAGCAGAGGGATCAACTAGGTGCCTTCTGATATGGGTCCACACTGTTTGCAAATGGCAGTGAAAGGGTTAACAACGAAACGTTTCTACACAAGTTACTGGTATCATTTTTTTTCTAAACGATTCCGTCGATATTATAAACGAAGTGGTTTGCAGTTGCACTCAAATGTATTATTGATTTCCCTTTACTTAATCAGTCATCGTAATCAAACCATATTAATACACTATTTACACACAGGTAACCCTAAGTAAGACGCCGATTAGATCAATGTCTGAATAGTTTCCAAACTGTTTGAACATCTAGTCCAGAATTCAACGAAGACATAAGGAGCATTACACTAGTTATATTAACTAAGGTATCACCATGATCTTATACATTAGACATGGATACACAATGTACATTTAGAAAGATCCTGACAAGGGTGTGCACTGTTTACTTAGCCAATTGATTTGCATTGTTGACCAAACACATACAGTAGACCTGCGATTATTCGAACAAACAAATACATATCATTATCGATCTTTAATCCAGGTGGCAGATTAATGCAGGAAGAAACACGTACAAAAAGCTCCCTTTCTGCATGACTTCCATTCTTCATTAAGCAGTCACCTGCCTAAAGCTGTCTCAAGTTTTTATGATAAAACTTCGAATTATCGAGATTACGGTAGTTTGTTTAGTTGATAACTAAGCAATGGATTCCAAAACTCAATTTGGACGAGTTCACCGTAAATAACATTGGATTTAAATACATGTAATGTAAACTATTGTCATCTGTAACGTTTGTCGCCTGCTACAATGTTCGTTTGTTTTAGGTTAGTAAAGAAATGTAATACAGTAAAACCTCGATTAATCGAACACTAAAATACGTATTATTATCGACCAGGTGGCAGCTTAATGCATGGTGAAATACATACAGAAACCTTTGTACACACAAAGCTTTCTGCAGGAATTTGGCAGCCACCTGCCTAAATGTGTCTAAATTCTACTATGCAGAACATTCGAATAACCGATTTTTTACTGTACACTTCTGTGCATCATACTATAAAGTTAAGATACTAATTCTAGTTTTGAAAATCAATTCTTGATCGACTTTTGTTTAAACTTAAACTTCATTACAGATAGAGTTTGTCTTTAACTTGTAAAGCAAACTTTTGTGGCAGAACATTCACAGTTGATTTAGTTTTTTTGCACAACACGGTCAGATAATATCAAACAGTTTGAATCCCAATAAGACATCCAGTTACTCGACTCGACGTCTTATCTAAATTCAAACTCTTTGCAGAGGAACTCACTCATCCCCCAATCAGACTAACTGTTAATGTGCCACACGAGAAAAGAAGGCATGCTTCTCGGAGATTATTTGAAGTACATTTGAGAAGCTTACAAAATGGAGAGATTTGCTGGCGCACGCCATTCATACATCTCAGGCAATTATTTCAAATAAAATAAATATATTGGAAGTATTGTAGTGTAAATCTTTGGTTTAACGTTACGCACTGTATGCATTAAATGGCTTTAGCATTAGACTAATGGATTTTACAGGCGATATGAAAAGGCACTCTCGGGTTTATTTACGTAAATTATATTTTACTAATACATGTAATAAACGTTGTGCATGAAGGCGATAAATAATTTATACAGTACTATATCAGAAGCTAACCATTAACTATCGAGTCCAAAACATAGTTGCATGAGTATACACTATATAACCTTATCAAGAAAGAACTGAATGTATTATAGTTTGGTGCGAAAACATTGTGCTATTGTTTCTCTGACCAATTACGTACAAAAAACTTGTAAAGCTTTTGAGAAGTTACATATGTCTCTGTCAATGGCAGAATACAAAAACCACATATTGCAAAAGAATTTTTGTTTATCTACAAGGGCAAGCATCATTTCCTCGACCCCAAGCTTGTCGAAAGAGTCAAGGAAAACATGCAGTTTTAACTTGGATGCAGCTATTTTCTTGGAGGTTAAATGTGTAGTCACTCGTGGTTTTATTACCCGGCGCTAACAAACTCGGAGCCGAAAAAGTAGGCTTCATGGAAACGGGGTTTTACGCAGCAGTACTGCAGAGAAGCGCATATTCTCCCCCTGTGAAGCGCATATTCTCGCCTGTACGCTGCAGTAGTGCAGTGAAGAGCATATTGTCCCCTGTACGCTACAGTGCAGCAGTGAAGCTCCTATTCTCCCCTGTACGCTACAGTGGTGCAGTGAAGCTCCTATTCTCCTTTGCAGTAGTGCAGTGAAGCGCATATTATCCCCTCTACAGTGCAGTGTGAAGTAAAGCGCATATTATCTCCTGTACGCTGCAGTAGTGCAGTGAAGCGCATATTATCCCCTCTATACTGCAGTGGTGAAGTAAAGCGCATATTATCTCCTGTACACTGCATTAGTGCAGTGAAGCGCATATTAACCCCCGTATACTGCAGCAGTGCAATAAAGCGCATATTATCCCCCGTACACTGCAGTAGTGCAGTAAAGCGCATATTATCCCCCGTACACTGCAGTAGTGCAGTAAAGCGCATATTATCCCCCGTACACTGCAGTAGTGCAGTGAAGCGCATATTAACCCCCGTATACTGCAGCAGTGCAGTAAAGCGCATATTATCCCCCGTACACTGCAGTAGTGCAGTGAAGCGCATATTATCCCCTCTACGCTGCAGTAGTGCAATGAATCGCATATTATCCCCTGTACGCTGCAGTAGTGCAGTGAAGCGCATATTATCCCCTGTACGCTGCAGTAGTGCAGTGAAGCGCATATTATCCCCTGTACGCTGCTGTAGTGCAGTGAATCGCATAGTACCCCCCTTGCACTGCAGTGGTATAGTATAGCTCATAGGTGGGTCAAGTTTGTTTCACTTAAATATGTTTTCGTTTTACATGCAATTTACAACTGCATTTGCCATCCAATTGCCGTAGATTATTTGGAGAGGGATACATTTATTTACACCGTTCGTTTTTTAGGGTGGGGTGGAATAAGTGGGGATGTGATTTCCTATCAAACTTACCTTTGACATTAGACTCTATTTAAGTTTGCATGATAAATGAATTATGTTTAGTGTATATTTTGAGTTTACAACAATGAAAAAATGTATTAACATATGGCCATGAACGGTAGTATGGTTTAACATATTTCTCTAACGTTTATACAGATAAATAAAAAGTGATGTTCGTTTTCTACAATGTTTAATCTGCAATTGCTGCATATGCGTTGACCACGAGACATATTTGGGTAACGCCACGTTTCCATATTTAAATCGTGTGAGGATGTTCTAAACAGAGTTATTCTGTATTTATTTTCTGAAATTGTATCGAGATAATTTCCAAAGCTGAATGTGTGTTTGAATAATAAATAAGTATCACTGGGTTTTTTGTTACCTTTGCAAAGGCAATAGGCCAAATATACGAAAGCTCCTTTTTAATCGGCTTATTCCGCGTGTGAAGCGGAAAGTCCCATACGGCGAATCTAGTAACTCATAGGTCAAATCAAATTTGCTGATTCTCGAGGTATCGCCTTGTACCATCCAATATAGCGTAGCGACACGTCCTCCAACTAATAACTTCAGGTTAGTTGGCGTCAAAAGACATTCTGAAGATAGAAAAGAAAAGTGTATTAATATTTTCGTTTTATTAGCGTATCCATCTTCATTTGCAAAGTGTGTAGACCCATATGACACAGCTCCTAGTGGGTGTATAAAAAGGAAAGACATCGGGCAGGAGATGGCACACGGAAGTCCACAATAACTCATTGCCATAGATAAGTTCAGCAAACAGTGAATACCCAGATCAAAGGGCTTCGTCATGAGATTTCTGAACTAAATAAGCGGTCATTTGTATAACCTTTCGATTTAGGGAGGTACTAATGACACTGTGTATATATCAATAAATTGACCAATGTGCGTGTTCAGACAAAACCTCTGCCATTCCCCATGCAGTCATAAAAGGTGTGTGCCTGTTTTAAACATTAAGGGCGTAGACCAGTCTGTGACGGTAAACTCTTTCGCTGTTAATGACGAATCTGGAATCATATTTTGAAGCTATTAGGATCCAGATAAGAAGCTGATTTACTCACCGTCTAATCAGGATTTAAACTGTTTGATAGTGCAAATGTGTTTAAAAATGAAGAATGATTCAATCAAAGCCAGCAACATAGACGACAGAGTTTGCAAATGACGTTATGCGACAACGAACACGTTATAGCATATACTAATGATATGAGTAGCCGCTTTGTGAATTATTGCTCATTACGCTGAAAATCCTAGTTTACAATCACTGACTTTGCAAATAATAACAGAGCTACAAATAAAGATGCGAACCCAAATACTAAAATCGTCATTTCTCCACCAAACCCAAAATTGTGACCACTCTTTAGAATCGTCTCTTCGAGTCGATTCTAAAGAGTGGTCACAGTATAGGGTTTGGTGGAGAAACAAAGGAATTATTCTTGAAAATGTTTGAATTTACTCATCTTATCTGGACCTCTGTAACAAACATTGCTAATCTTTATCAACCATTTCACAGTACCACCCCAATACTCCAAACACTCAAATAAGTCTCAGTACCGGTCTGTAAGACAGGGCAGCTTAATACAGGGTAAAATTATTATTTACATGTACTAAAGGTTTAGACTAGAATGGTTTAACCGTATACGCTATGAAAAATTGATAAGCAAGCGTGTTCACTAGGATGCTCCTCCATTCACCATTCAGTCTTCATTGGGCTGTTCTTTTCAAAACAAAACTGCCATCGTCTAGCTTTTAAAGTTAACCATTTCTCTGTTGCATATTTATGTAAGAAACATTGATATAATGAACATGTATTAGCCTTTATAAAGAGCATAATTATATAAATATATTGGAATTTTGGCATTGAAAGAACTGTGGAGGCATATCTATTATAATGTCATAACCAAACAGCACATACCATGATCAGTTGGGTGCTATAGGAGACGCCTGATCTGGGTCTACTCTGTTTGCAAATACGTGAAAAAGCATGTATATGAGGGAAAGGGTTAACCCTCGCTTACAATAACAATTCAGATATTACCCTCGCAAACAGGTTGGATTCAGATGAGATGCCGATATACTCCAAGTCTAATAAGGGTCCAAACTGGTTGATATTGCGAGCATGTGTTTGAAACAAAAAAATGAATATTTTTTTAAAAACAAACAAATTGGCACATAGTATGTAGTGGACAGTACGTGGCTGCGAAAACGTTTACACGACACGACACGTGTATCCGGTCTGTGATATTTTGCTCATTACGCTAGTAGTCGATATTACAATCACTGGCATCGTAAATAACAGCCATTCTAATCCTTTCAAATTAGTATGACAGTCCCTAATCTTTTATTGCATTTTGTCTAGACAATAGCCAATGACCTCTAAGTAGCACTCGATAGAGAGCGAGTATAACACTTATACAATTATCTTACTTTCCCTAATTAACTCCCGCCCTCCTAGTACCGCAGTTTGACGCTTCTGTAAAATACATCTTTTGAAACTATTGTGATAAACAGAGCATTTGCTCCATAGGAACAATGCTTTATTTATCACAATGGTTTCAAAGCTATGTAATTCTGAAAATATATATTAATGTTTTCTAATAAGTGCTTTTCGGTAGATTTGTTCAAAAAGATTGTGTCTAGACTGGGAGGGAATGAGTTAATAACCCAATAGTGCATACCCTGATCAAATTTCAGAAGCAAGTTGGGCTTACGCTGTGTACTACTACATCAACCTGGTGTCAAATGGGCTCGACGTCTCAGCCAAGCTGTGAGACACAATACTTTCCCAAAAGCGTGTCTGGTTAGAAAATAGTTTAACAGCATTAAATCCAACGTCATTCTTAATGAACGAGACTTAAATGAATTTTAGAAACAGATTATTAATAACACATACCGGGTGATTTCTGGCAGACCATTTTGTACCACATGTGTGTGTGTAGGGGGGGAAAGCATTTAGTCTGCCGTTAAGTATGTTTGTTTTTAAAATCATTTACAGACTAAGTAGAATAAATAAAACCATATTGAGGGTCCAATATGTCATTTTGACAGATATATTGGTCAGTTGAAGTGTAGTAACGTCTGCTGGTGGTCATAAAATGTCCCCGTTATTGACTCATATGCTGCTGGTATATAGAATAATTCTCAACAGAAATACGGATTCGAGTTTTGGGGAATGTAGAAACATGTTTCGCGTTTTGATTTACGGATACTTCAAGGAGCACTAGCAGACAACAAGTTACTATGTCGTGAATATCAATTAGATATTCTTTTACACTGGCACATTACCATATGACGTTTTGATCATCGCGAAAACTGTAGAATCATATCTATATTATTCCCTACGCAAACAGAGCAGATCCTGATCAGACGGCCTATATATGAGCCGTCTGAACTGGGTATACTATGTTTTGCAAAGGCGTAGAAAGGCGTAGTTATGGAGTAAAGGATTAAAGGTTTTTTTCCAATTTGAATCAAATGGGGGCAACATGTTTTATTGTAATACTAATGGGTTTTAATGCTTATTGCGATTTTCACACACGGACATTAGTTAGAAAATTTACCCTAACCCTTACCCTGTTGAATATTTATGTGAGAAATAATGACACCATGAATGTGAATTAGCTGAGTTTTTAAACTTGCATACATGTATGTACACGTGATAGTTTTGGTATTGAATAAAAACTGTACAGTCAGATCTACATGACTGTATTATAATATCATAAGCAAACAGAGATGACCCTGATCAGACCCTGATCAGACCCTGATCAGACCCAGATCAGACCCTGATCAGACCCAGATCAGACCCGCGCTGGACGGCTTCTACAGGAGCAGTCTGATGTGCGGTTACTTGTTTACAAAGCCGTGGAAAAGCGTTTATATGAGGCAAAGGCGAAAACAACGCCCATAACCTTTATTTATTTACGTACAGTAAAACCCCTTTATATATGACGTTCAATTTAGTATAAACATTGGAAACAGGTGGCAGCTTACTTAGTGCCGGGTGAAAGTCAAGCTCTTCTAGCAGTTTTCTGCATGACTTTCACCCTGCATTAAGCAGCCACCTGCCTAAACGTATCTAAATTCTTCTCTCCTAGAGTTTCAGTCTAGAGGGGTGTACTGTATTCTTATGAGAAGAGATGTCGTACTTCTTTTACAGTAGTTATGCTGTTGGTATTTAGATAGAAAGTATAATCCGTATGGCTATTGATATAATCCAATTAAACTTGTCTGTAGCTAAAGTGCTAAGCTGATACGATATTTCGAACCCCGAATTGTCAAACATTTTCGAAACTATTGGCCGAGTATCAAACAACTTGATTAGATGCCGAGTAATCTATATCTGGATCAACGCTGTTCACCCATGCGATGTCAGGCCACGAGGAGTGAGATATAGAGAATAACCTGTCACTGACGGATATGTTAAAGTTTATTCGGTGAGTGTAGAAAATCGAAGGGCGAGCCTTAACGAATTTGTTTTTCTTTTCTTAGCACCCTTTCGATTTCAACTTGATTAGATGCCGAGTATTCTATATCTGGATCAACGCTGTTCACCCATGCGATGTCAGGCCACGAGGAGTGAGATATAGAGAATAACCTGTCACTGACGGATATGTTAAAGTTTATCCGGTGAGTGTAGAAAATCGAAGGGCGAGCCTTAACGAATTTGTTTTTCTTTTCTTAGCACCCTTTCGATTTCTTTACACTCATTTAGATGGTTTCTGTAAATAGAAATAACCGATCTACTGCTGTACGGATATGGCAGGTGGTTGCTTAAAGCAAGGAGAAAGTAAAACAGAACGTTCCAATAGGAGCGTTCTGTTTTACTTTTACCTTGCTTTAAGCATCCACCTGCCTGTACAGTAAAACCTCTCTATAACGACCACTAAATTACATCAAGTATTTTGGGTTAAAGGCAGGTTGATGCTTAAAGCAAGGTGAAAGTAAAACAGAACGCTCCTATTGGAGCGTTCTGTTTTGCTTTCACCTTTCTTTAAGCAACCACCTGCCATAGATACCAACTAATTAACACAATTTAGTGGCCGTTGTAGAGGGGTTTTACTGTACATGTAATCACAAAAAGATTAGTAAAGGCTGCAAAAAGAGAAACGAAGTGCGAATATACATATTCTTAATCGAACTAGACATAAATGATCACATGTCATTGATAAAACCCGCACATGTCAGCTTTACATGTGAGACGATCAGAGGTCATCGTTGTTCATCGTTGATGGCGAAAACAAAATTTATCAAACGCATTTTGCAATTTTCTCTTTTTGTGTTGCAATTTTTGCTCTCGGGGGATCACCTCCCTTCAAAATTTACACAGCGTTCATGGACTTCACGTTAGATCTGCTTTCTTACAGTGACTCTGCCTTGCGATGCAATAACAATGTTAAATCTAAAACTTGGATTTATAACTGTTGGAAATGGAATTCGCGTTGACATGCAAAACATCGGTGGGTGGGATAACATGTGCTTGTTGTGATTGAAAAAGCAGTTCACAAAGGTCCCAGGACGTCGGATTAAGATGTTTCGCTGATAAGTCTCTCTCTCTCTCTCTCTCTCTCTCTCTCTCTCTCTCTCTCTGTCTCTCTCTGTCTCTCTCTCTCTGTCTCTCTCTCTCTCTCAAATCTCTCTCTCTCTCTCTCTCTCTCTCGCTCTCTCTCCCATTATTTCTTTCTGTGATAGCAGACTGAAATGAGTCTATGAAAGCAAAAACAAATTGAAAAACTCCTTTCACTCCTTTCACCCTGTAGTAAGTAACCATCTGATTGTCTGTAGCCGGTTAGATATATTATGGTGAAATAAGTTGACAGGCTTTACTGTGTGGCTTGGTTGCTCACTCGGTAGAGTGTTGGCATGGTATGCCAGAGGCCCTGGGTTCGAGTCCCAGTCGAGTCACAACTTATTTTTACCTAAACGTATTTCACCACAATCTCTACCCGGCTAAATGTCTACAAATTCATGGTACTATTTCATCCTCAAAAATAGACCCACCAAAATCCAGACTCATTAACAAGTAATACAAAAGTAAACAGAAAATAGCATATTAAACATGAACAGGAAAGTCATGAAATCAAGTTTCTAAGTTTATTACCATAACCCACTTAATGTTAAGGTTAAAGTTGGTAGTGTTTACAGTGGCACCTGCAAATATTGACTGCAAATCATTGTTTTTGAAGTTTATATTTGCCTGATTTTGATTGTTTACAATTTCAGATCCGATGACTGACTGGACTGTAGCGGGACTCTCTGCTAACCGTTGATTAGATGGAATGTTTGCATCAACATGAGGGAACTGAATACATTCACTAGAAGGGCTAGCCATTGGTGCCAAAGGGGTTAGTTGATGGTCAATTGGTGCAGCCGCAGACGAACTTATTTTTGACAGCAGATTTGAACAGGCCATCTGCTCACCCTCATACATCTGACTGTAATTTAACACAGATTGTATGTTCCTGTGACCACTCATCTGCTCACCCTCATACATCTGACTGTAATTTAGCACAGATTGTATGTTCCTGTGACCACTCATCTGCTCACCCTCAGACATCTGACTGTAATTTAGCACAGATTGTATGTTCCTGTGACCACTCATCTGCTCACCCTCAGACATCTGACTGTAATTTAACACAGATTGTATGTTCCTGTGACCACTCCTCTGTATGATTGTTGTGGGAGCTACACCAGCAGGGGGAGCTACACCAGCAGTGGGAGCTACACCAGCAGTGGGAGTTACACCAGCAGGGGGAGCTACACCAGCAGTGGGAGCTACACCAGCAGTGGGAGCTACACCAGCAGTGGGAGCTACACCAGCAGGGGGAGCTACACCAGCAGTGGGAGCTACACCAGCAGTGGAAGCTACACCAGCAGTGGGAGCTACACCAGCAGGGGGAGCTACACCAGCAGTGGGAGCTACACCAGCAGTGGGAGCTACACCAGCAGTTCTCAGGTTTTGAACCAAGTGGTTTCTTGCAGAGTGATTGGTTAAGCGTTTGGAATTGTTCAACTGACCTTTGATGGCCATGGTTTTCATCAGACCTGTAATTTTCTTTTCTCCAACTGGATTTCTTAAAAACCATTGATCACCACTGGAAGACAAAGGCACAATTCTTGGTGCAATGTAAAAGGGATCCAGAGGTTCACTGTAACCAATAGGTTGCTTGCTGGCATATACCTCAAACATTCGAAATGGATATTGTGCAGCATATTGTGGGATGGTGAACATATTTAGTTTGACGGTTCTGACATCGTTTATATTTTCTCCCGTGCGTGTTTTAGTTTGACGTTCATTTAGCTCTAAGTATTTACACCCCTTTGAGGTGTCTTGCAGTGTGATGTCTCCCAATCTGAGAAAAACATTGATATGTGTGTCAACTTTGAATAGCTTTTTTTGTAATATTCTTATTGATTAACCATTTCTCCCATAGCTTTACTTTTGACATGCATTAAAAAGCCACCACTCATTTAGTCTATAGTAAAACAATTTTAATTGGAAAAGTAGTAAAGTCAAGCAGGCAAAGCCACACACACACACAACCACTCATCCAAACGCACACACACACACACACACACACACACGAAATGAACACAGAAAACACCAAAAGACACACAAGAACCAGAGACAAACGTTCCACACATGAACAAATCACAAGCACAAAGACGCAAGGCAAACAAAAGGAAGGGTGACAAAGAGAGTACCGCCTTGGCACGGCCAGTAGCAAAAACACCACTGGGGGTTTAAACCGGTTTACGGACGTTCTAACCTCACACTTCTCTCAAAGTCACCCTAGCTTTACAAATATTGTAAATAAAGGTATCCCCGCTGGACCTACCCACAACATAGACGACGGTGAACACAGGACAACATGTAAAACATAGCATAATAACTGTGACAATCCGTCAAATATGTACTCAATGACTTTGCTGAAGTCAGAGCACCTGCAAGTAAGCCGTTAAGGGCACGACAGGGAAGCCTCAATGTTAACCCATTCCCTCATAATGACGCCTTTTGACGCCTCTGTGAAAGTCATTTTTTGAAACCATTGTGATAAATAGAGATTTTGCTCCTTCAAATGCTCTATTTATCACAATGGTTTCAAAACTTCACAATTATAAATATAACATTTTCCTTTTCTCTAGTAAATGCTCCTTTTCAGTAGAGTCATTCAAAGAAGTTTGATCTAAAATAGCCTATGACATAATGGGTTAAAAAGTATCACATGTGTTAGATTCTTGTGTTTTACACTTTATACAATTATTTACGTAGATTAATATTATTTGCAATATTACATGTAACCCTTTGCCTGCTAATCGCGACTCAACTTGTTCTTACTCTACCAGTTCTCGACTGGTACTTACTCTACCAGTACTCGACTGGTACTTACTCTACCAGTACTCGACTGGTACTTACTCTACCGTTTGGATAAATATCACATGAAGCATTGTTTCGTGTCTGATCTGTATCTAAATTGTTTGAAAAGTAAATATGTATGTTATTTTAAATTTCAAAATGCATAGATAAATATATGACAGTTTTACTGGCAACACTTTCAATGCTGATTTTATTACATTAGGATAAGGGTTAATAAATAATTACAGAATAATTATTTTTAAAATGGTAAAAATAATCTGAAACTAGAGCTAATCACTTTAAATTATGATTACCTCTCAGGCCGAAGTGTATCGTGTTATTCAGCCACATGGTGCTGAGCAGGGCTTCTGGGTTAGCATCTCGAAATAAGTTCTTTTTGTAAAGTATATCGATTTCCTCATCAGTAATTGGGACAGTACATTGTTGTTGTTTTTAAATATTTTAACAATAAAAATGGAATAATTGGAATTGTTCATTAAAATTATTTGATATTGTGTTATATTTTCTCTCTATCAGTATCCCTTTTATCTGCACTGTAGTCGTGTAAACAAAGACGGGTCAAAATAATGACGTCATCTGTCAAATAAAATGGGTCAAAATAGTTCCGTTTATTTCTACGTCACCCATATAAGGAAAAGTGACTGGATATCAAATTTGGTACCGAGCTTCATTTCCTATAGTATACAGGAAAAGGGGAAGCTGCAGGTAGTGGTAGGATAACAAAAGAAATATCCGGCAACCTGTTTCACGGTCGTTTTAGCGGTTGATGACAGGATAAATAGAGAATATTTGGTTCCTAGCTTTGAATGAGAAATGTTATCTGGCAAGGCGGATGAATATATCAGGTGAGCCGAAGGCGAACCTGATATATTCAGAAGCCGAGCCAGATAACATTTCTCAATCAAAGCTAGGAACCAAATATTCTATTTATCCTTGTCACGAAGGCAAAATATAATTATTTTGTACCGAATGTACCACAAAATGAACCGCAAAGTATACCCGACTCTACTGGCTCTAGACTGTTGATGACGTCACTATAAAGGCGTTATTACGTCACTGGAATTCCAAAAAGTCACATTGCTTTAAAAAAAAAATGCTCAAAACAAAACCGTTGCCCCGGTTGGTTATGTGAGAAAAAGAACCTGTCACTTGACGATGTTTGAGACAAGCTGATCTAAACCTCGTCTAGAATAGAAAAGTTATTAAGCTCACCAAGGCTAGCTTAATAACATTTCAATTCTAGACTCGGTTGAGATAGACGCCGATAGAATTAAAGTAGAACTGACTATAGAATACAGGATCTAGAGACGATTTGTGATTCTTGATGTGGATTTATCTAAACACGGTAATTTCGCGACAAACAACTATATCTAGTCTAGATCTAGATCTACTAGGCCTAAGAATATAAGTTTGCGAGAATGAAGTGAAATAATTATTTAGTTTAACGGGTATCGATTGAAATCAACACATTCGCTTTGTTAAACTTTTTTTATTCAGTAGATCTACTCGGTAGTCGATAGACGTAAATTTGTGTATTCCGAAATAAGCGTCTCGGTGAAAAAACTTTTTCTTTTTTTTTTTTAAAAAGTAGTTTCGGCTACAGGTCAGGTGACCAATTGACATATTAACATCGGTCATGTGACCTACTGACATAATAACAAAAAGTTTATCAGGCACCTTGTTATCCGTCAGGAAAATAGGCACGTGACAGGATAAAAGGTTAAACTCGAATGTCTGGCTAGTATATACACTATACATGTACTTGTACATTATAAGCCGTTATATAAGACCCATTTGTATACTGGATAGTTTACCCTTTCCTCCATGAATACGCCTTTGCAAACACAGTAGACCCAGATCAGACGGTCCCTGTAGGAACCGTCCGGGGTATACTATGTTTGCTTATGATAAAACATAGACATCATCCTACAATTTCTGCCAAGGTAAAAAAAGCATGTCCATGTAATATTATAGCAATTAATCTAATTAATATTCATGGTGTCATTATTTATTACATGAATATTCATGGAAACGTTTTCGTCATTGTTTGATGATACAGTAAACCCTTCTAATGTGACCACTTAATGAGGAATCATGCATGTTTTAAAAGCAGACGGTTGCTTAATGCAAGACGAAAGTAGAGCAAAAGCTCCAGCAGGATCTTTCTGCATATAGTTCGTCCTGCTTTTAATTGCCAACTGCATATAAGGTACAGTATTATTCCTCAATCGGTGGCCGCATTTGAGGGGGTTACTGTATATTTAATTTACACTAGAACGTGCCTAAGCGATTATTAATGTATTGAGCATAGGACTCTGGTAGCTTTATGCAGGGCAAATGTAATAGAGAACTTTCTGCATAACTATTGACCTCCATGAAACCACCACCACCTGCCTTAGTGACTCATAGTTACACCTCTGTGTGATGTCCGCTTAAAACAGGTTCTACTGTAGTAAGATAGGATTCAATTTGGTAGAGGATTTTGCACGGCAAACAGTTTAGACCCTGATTGAAAAGTTCCTCTAGAAGCCCTCTGATATTGGTCTATACTGTTTATGAATAACAGTGTACTCTCGTTTGCAACAATTAAAAGGCTAATGCCAATTTTGCGTGTCAACACGGTGGCCTAACGATCCGATTTTGCGATACCAAATGCACTAGTAGGGCTTTGTACACTACGTGGTTTGTGGACAAAGAATGACCGTTTGACAAATGTAAAGCAATAAATCTTACCATTACCTTCTAATTGGTAATGTTTAGTCTAATATATTTCTACACACAGCACATGTTCCGGACTATTGACAAAATCCATATACCGGTCCATGTAACAGCTGTCACGTCTTTAACCGAACCTTTGAAATATATATGTGTTCAAAGAACGTATCCTGCCTATTAATGTCAAACTGGCTTTTGGCATCAATATATGAACGCAAGAATTGTGAGTTATTTACATGTAACGATTTTCTTTGAATACCATATGCCGGTAATACTTGGTAATCCATCTTTTCCCAGTGGATGGATGATGCAATTGGAGTTTCTGATTCTATGATACTCATATAGCACCGATGAATGATGAGACGAACCTAAATCATGATCACGTGACAATTAGTTTGGCTTACCATACTTACTACAATACAACATATGGATCATCACAATGAACCTGCGTTAGAAGCTATATTTTTTCATAGAAATAACCACACTATCAATAACAATTCGATGCTAGGATTAGGGTCGGCAGGGTAGACACATGGGGGAACTGACTGTGCGGGGTTTTAAGATAGTGTAAGGATGAATATTTACGAAAATTGGTCAATAGTGCAATGTCCAAAGCGGTATTTAAAACAGTACGATCGAATAATCGGTCTCGAACTTCAAGGGGCCATACAAATTACATCGACAAAACAGAAGTCGAGTTATCCGATATCTAACCGGGACACTTTCTTAAGTTTACACATCCATTATTAGACCTCTCTGTGATTGCCCTTAAGATAGTTTCTACTGTATAATTCTTAAAACATATATAACCTCATTTGCTCTTTGGATTTAAACGGGACGTCAAGTACTCACCAATCGGTGATTCCTATGTATTCCAGCCATTAGCAAATGCCAGCCAGATAACAATAGCATGCGAAAGGTTACCAGGTGCCGTCTAGCCACATATGCCAGCCAGATAACAATAGCATGCGAAAGGTTACCAGGTGCCGTCTAGCCACATAATTAATACTTAACAACGCTGTAAACCGAACGTATCGATTGTAAAACTTCAACAGCCTGGTAGCATTTCCTCTTATTCTGGGTTAACAAACACTTAGCTGAGAATGTTTTCTTTTGTTTTCACCTGCTAAGAACGACCTGGCAGACATTTGCAAACAATGTGGATCTAGACAGGGAACGGACTAGTTCGGGGTCCCATGATGATTCAAGTTTGACATTCGAATAGAAAGTGAACGTGCAGCAGTTTGGACAGATACTGTAGAACCTGTCTTAGGCGACCATTAAAAAGAGCTCTAAGTCTGGATCTTTATGACGGATGGTAGCTTAATGCAGGTCAAAGGTAACGCAGCAATCTCCTATAGGAGCTGTCTGCATTACATTTGCCCTGCATTAAGCAACTACCTGTTTTTGAAGTCCCAATGATCATTAAAAGAAGGGCCGTTTAAGAGGGCTCTACCGTATATCGATGAGCAGTTGCTTGGTAAGAAAAACACTATAGCGATATACCGATATCGGAAGCTACTGATTTGAAATTAGACTATTCCTGGAGCTATACACCCCTGACTTAGTTCACATTCCTTGAGCTATACACCGCTGACTTAGTTCACATTCATGGAGCTATACACCCCTGACTTAGTTCACATTCCTGGAGCTATACACCCCTGACTTAGTTCATATTCATGGAGCTATACACCCCTGACTTAGTTCATATTCATGGAGCTATACACCCCTGACTTAGTTCACATTCATGGAGTTATACACCCCTGACTTAGTTCACAGTTAGACCTGTTCAATGTTCACTATGTCCAGTTGTTGAGAAGGTACAGATAGAGTGTAACAATCCTGGTGCGACGCCGACTTACTCAGTGTATCATCTGGATTCAAGGTGTTTGCAACGGTGAATAGCGGGATACGGGCTTATAAAGCAAATGAGTATTGTGTAACATGACAGATGCCCCTTTACAATTTGTCAAAGACGAGAACAACATGCCAGTATGAGTTGTGGGTGACTATGATATGGTTTAAACCTTTACTTCATAGATACGCGTTTGATTGCACAGTCGACTCAGATCGGACGAATACTGTAGTATCCGTTTGACCAATATGTGTGTGGTTTGCTTAAGAACTGATATACATCTAAGTCTACAGTGTCTGCCATTATCAAAATGTTCAATCCTTATACGCCACTATAAATGTTAAATCAATTTATATTCATTGTCTCATTATTGCGGACCTGAATATTCATAGAATAATGCTTAACCCTTTCCTCTATAAATGCGCCTTTCTACGTTTTTGTAAACAAAGTATACCTAGATCAGACAGCTTCAAATCAGCTCTACATACATGTAGATCCATTATAAAACAGAGCAGATCCTTATCACACGACTTCTACATAATCTCATCTGATCTGGGTCTTCTTAGTTTGCCAATGCGTCTCTATGAAGTGAAGCGTGTGCCAAATAGTGTCGTCATAAACACTCCGTAGAGTTACAAGCACCGTTTGTCAACTACATGTACCAGTAGGGTAGTTAATACTGCAAACTGTAGAAGTATGCCAATTGGCTAAGAATATCATCTTCTGGTGATATTGCCTCTAAATCAAGTATGTCGTTTAGTGTAAACGTTACAAAGTCCCGTTACATTGGTGCAAAATGGTAGTAGCAAAACTACCATTCTACTAGGCTGTCTTCACATGAAATAAATTAATCGTTAAAAGTTTTAAGCAAAGCCTCCAATTGGTGTATTTGGAAGTTGACATACAATAATTTGAGGGTCATAATTGAGTATGTGAATTTGACCACATACTATGGTCGTATATAACGAGAACAAGTCCCCAAACTATATTTTCCAAGCAAACATTCTCGTCTTTATGACCATCTTCACAACAAGGTTATTCATCTGGGAAACTTTGAAGTAAAGCCTCTAACTTGTGTATGCACTGTAATAGCGCAACGGCTTAATTTTTTTGGAGGGGGGGGGGGGGGGGGGTGGAGGTGGGGGGTTAAACGCTTTATGTAATGGGTATTCGTGTATGCTATAATGACATGATTGATATGTATTAGCTTATATCCTATAGTGATCTGTGTCTGCTCTGTTCGAAAAGATGTCTCGATGAGCTAGAGGGTTAATCCTTCCCCCTTCAAACAAACCCTTTGTTACGCCTATTCAAGCAGATTTAACCTAGATCTGACGACTTATATAGGAGCTGTCCAATCAGGATCTGCACTGTTTGCCTGTTTGCTTGTGAATATCACAATACCCTGTGTACATCATAAATGTCAGATATAGTACATGTACAGTAAAACCGCACTAAACAGGACGTTCAAATAGTATAAACACCGGTCTTCTAGACAGTTGGTAGTTTAATGCAGGGTGAAAGTCATGCTGAAAGTCGCATAGAGGAGCTTTTCGTATGACTTTCACCCTGCATTAATCAGCCACCTCCCTAAAAGTATCTAAATTCTTCTTAGAATTCCAGCTTAGAGGGGTTTTACTATATATTCAAACTGAAAAGGCTTTAAGGTATTGTGCTAACGATACGTTTACCTGTCTGAGCAACAAAACCGACGTTACCCTTCAGTGATGCTAGAAAGTCATAAATAGACCAAAGCTATTTAAAACTAGCGTAGTCTCAACCAGAGTGTGTTTTATTTGCTTCATTTTTGTTAGACTTTACACACCTAAATTAATAGTCCAATTAAACTAAAAGCAAAGATGTTGATTTTATGTACTGAGCTATGGGTAAGTCGGCGAAAATAAAAACATCTGAGTAGACTGTGCTTCTTAATCAAAATGAGCATATCAGAAATAGTGTTGTATGTTTATGTACAACCATGAGTGTACCTTGTTACTTTGTTTCTTTTCAGCTTAACGAATCTAACGAATCTAATACTGCGTTAATCAAATCGCGATCTTTAAGACATGTGGCAGCTGAATGCAGGGTGAAAGTCCTGAAGGAACCTCCCCTGGGAGTTAACCCTAGCATCCAATTGTCTAAATCGTTTTCAATTCTTCTTTTAATTAATACAAGTTCGGATTAGCTGTGATTTACTACAGGCTAATTTAAGTACAGTGATTGGAGTAAACATGTATGTGTAAAAGCAGTACAAAATCAAATATGTCAGAAAGCGCCGAAGAGTATTAACGTCATTATAATGATGATGATGATGATGTGAAGAGACTGATGTCAGTTATGATGATGATGTTGTTGTTGATGATGATGATGACGATGATGATGATGATGATGATGATGATGATGATGATGATGATGATGATGATGATGCCGAAGTGATGAGACTGATGGTGTTGTTGATGATGTTGTTGTTATTATTGATGACAATGACGATGTCTATGATGTCTCTATTGATCACAACCGCGGTGAATATGAATGCACCGTAGGTAAATAATTTGAAAATAAATATATTGGTAAAAATCAAACGAATTAAATTTGAAGTAAACGTATACATCCAATGGTTTATCAAATTAATATCAATAGCCATTTACCTACCTATCTGCGCTACTACGATTTTCGATAAGAAAAGAGTTGCATGGGGACTAGATAAGATGCGTAAATTAAACTATTTTCAAGAATAACTCCTTTAGTTATCCACCATACTCTTAAGAATAGTCTACCAAATCTTATATTATGACAAATCTTCAGAATAGTCTACCAGTCTTTAGAATTTTGTACCAAATCCTATGTTATCACCAATCTTAGAATCGTCTACCAAATCCTATATTATGACCAATCTTCAGAATAGTCTACCAGTTTGTAGAATTTTGTACCAAATCCTATGTTATCACCAATCTTAGAATCGTCTACCAAATCCTATGTATGACCAATCTTTAGAATAGTCTACAAAATCCTATGTTATGACCAATCTTTAGAATCGTCTTTTCGAGACGATTCTAAAAGGTTGTCCAAGCATAGCTTTTGGTGGAGAAATGACGAGTTTACTCGTAGTATCTGAGTAGGCATATTTTTATCTGTTAATCTACTGTTGAAAAAAAACTGTTTGTTTTGGACTCACGGATAAGGTGCATAACCCGTGACATCCCGTGCTTTAACATCAGTCCAAAGGGCCAGGATTGAAATGTTGATCAACATGTTCATCTATATATAAGTTATCCGAGACAAAATGATTACAAATCGATTGGAAGCAGTTTCGGAAATTATGCGAATAATTGTAAATTTAGTTCACTTGTTATAAATATATACTAGATTTCAAATTGTTTTATATGGGCATAACATTTGCAACAGTTTGCAAACCAGAAACCCCTCTAAATGTAGTATAAATGTCGGTCTTGGAGACAGGTGGCAGCTAAATGCAGGGTGAAAGTCATGCCAAAAGCTCCCCTTTCAATATGACTTTCACCCTGCATTTAGCAAACACCTGCCTAAAAGTATTTAAATTATTCTCTTCTAGAATCCCGGTTTAGAAGGGTTTTACTGCATTTGTATATACTTATATAAGTTCTGAAGAGAGGTGATCCCCCGAAAGCAACATTTGCAGCACAAAAGGAGAAAATTGCAGACTCGGTTTTATTGAGTCTGTTTATGAGCAGTAATTGAAAGTGCAACACTGCTCACGCGCTAGCACAGGCTTAAGCGGTATTAAATTTTCAGAACAAAACGTACTGAAATTCATGATCTTGAAAATCCAGAAAGTATAACAACACTGAGAATGAAGTACGGGGTGATGTTTTACGGCCGCCACACAAGCACGTAACACTTGCTGTAAAGGTAAATGTATGAGTCATGCAGGAAACACCACAAACAAAAACACAGTCAAAGAGAGCACATAGACAAAAAAACAGTAAATGTATATTTATACCTACCAAAAGACAAACAGAGACGCAAAAAGACATATCAAACAAAACATTGAAACGGTTAGTGACATAACGCCTTACACACAATGCATGTTCAAATTTGGATTTGGTGCAAATTTGACTAATTGCGAAAAGATCAATCTTGTTGGACGATTTTTAAACAGATTGGATTCTAATGAACATCATGAAATAATTCATCTAAGCCGTGAACAAAGGCAAGCCAAGTTAAAGGCTTGTCAAGGTATGGATAGCGGGATAATTGTTTATAGTGAGAATGCTTTGTACGTGTTGTTAGTCTTTGTGTTAACGTGCTTAATAATGTGACTTAAATATTCGTGAGTTCATTCGCTCTTCTTGTATTGACCGTAATGGGTCTATGTGTTTTGTTGGTTTTTTTTAGTTTTGTTCGCTATACTATTATATGTCATGTTATGAAACTATTGTATATACATGTATGTTGCAATGAGGTACTTTATGTACAAGTTGCTAATAAAGATTCTGTTCTGTTCTGTTTTGCAACGTCACAATGTACTTATTTAACATTAGCGCGGTGTATCCAGGTGACCAAATGTTTGTTTGCTATCTAAATATGCGAAATTTAATCACATTAAATCGTTTCCCGGTCGTACGTTATCTGCAATAGTTTCAATCAATTTGAAATGAAAGAGTGTTATCTGATACTCTACAGACGAAAGAAGAAATCAATTCCAGTAAAGATTAAACTTAAGCATGCAAGCATGGAGTAAACGGTTACCGATTGGAAGTATCTCAGCAGTAGTGTTCTTTTGCTGATCTTATTATGTATATTTATAAACTGAAACTCCTGGTATCAAACAGATGGGATCAAGATGAATGCACGAGTTGGCTGCGTCTAATCTGATTCAAAACTGTTTGAAAAACTGACCCAAATTAGTCCGCAGCGACGATAGCGTGCTGAGGGAATACAAAGTGTATGTTAGACCGAGATAACGATGTAATCAATTAAATAAAGAGGAAATGAAAAGAATTTGCAATGATCTAAACAGAACCAAAGTTTATCTGTTTTAAATAAAGAAATATTCAAGACAGTGGTGTTCTTTTATGGAATGTTTATGTAAACGCTTCATATTGGATATGTGTTCAAGTACGAGTAGGATTTTATTCCCGGTGTGCAAAGTGAGCTTCAACTAACTGTCGCCGGGCATTAAACACAGGTTTATCATTTAATTAGTGAATATTAACCCATATGTGCCCATTATACCCTTCAAAGGACATAGGCAAACAGTGTTGACCTAGATCAGAGGGCTCCCGAAAGAATCCTCCGATCAGGCTATGCATTCTTTGCTGAACCCATCGATATCAAAGGTTTGTACCAGCGAGTATGTTTGTGCTCCTTCAACATGAAAAAATAGATGTGTTTTAAAATAAGATCTGGTTGAGTTGCTTTAACTTTTTACTCCATAAACATGCCTTTCTACGCGTTTGCAATTAGTTGACATTATACAAATTAATCTATTTAATATCCTTGACATCATCATTTCTTAAATGATTAAGCATGGAGTAAAGGGTTATATAAGATGGGAATAAATGGGCTAATTTAAGACATAATGATTTGATGAACTTTAATTAAGTTAACGGTTGGGTTCTTAAAATTCTCTTCTATGGAGAAAACAAACATTATCTCGGGGATGCATGTAATTCGATGTCATTATAGAATACAATATTATAGATAAATAAAGAAGATTCACTGAAAAAAATCTGATCTGAGAGCATTTAGTATAATATCAGAAATAGCCGTCTCGGAAACTTAGTTATTACAATCAGTACACAAAATGACAAACAGTACTATGAAACCCATTATTACTGAACCAGAAAGCATCATCTAATTTGGAAAAAGGAGTTTACAAAAATGATACAAATGCTGTAACTGTAATAGTGTAGTGTGTAATACTATAATATATAATTATGGTTGAGCTTCGACATCTCGAACTCAGATAAATCGAAACTCGGGAAAACTCGAAGTAATAGTTCGATCCTTGCAAAATTCAGAATACAGACTTGTTCTAAAATGTATCATTACGAAATGTATCATTACGCATATCTAGTAACACCTGTGATAACTTAATCCCGATGGAAAGTAATGCTGGAAGCTCCTACATGAGACCCGCGGTAAGCTAAAGTAATGCTGGAAGCTCCTACATGAGACCCGCGGTAAGCTAAAGTAATGCTGGAAGCTCTACATGAGACCCGCGGTAAGCTAAAGTAATGCTGGAAGCTCTACATGAGACCCGCGGTAAGCTAAAGTAATGCTGGAAGCTCTACATGAGACCCACGGTAAGCTAAAGTAATGCTGGAAGCTCTACATGAGACCCACGGTAAGCTAAAGTAATGCTGGAAGCTCCTACATGAGACCCGCGGTAAGCTAAAGTAATGCTGGAAGCTCCTACATGAGACCCACGGTAAGCTAAAGTAATGCTGGAAGCTCTACATGAGACCCACGGTAAGCTAAAGTAATGCTGGAAGCTCTACATGAGACCCACGGTAAGCTAAAGTAATGCTGGAAGCTCCTACATGAGACCCGCGGTAAGCTAAAGTAATGCTGGAAGCTCCTACATGAGACCCGCGGTAAGCTAAAGTAATGCTGGAAGCTCCTACATGAGACCCGCGGTAAGCTAAAGTAATGCTGGAAGCTCCTACATGAGACCCGCGTTGAGATTAGAAATCAGACGTGTATGGTCCCGAGATACCGATGTTCAATTATAGTTTGTAAATAAATATACATCAGTCAATTCGAAAGGTTCAGAGAGAATGGCCAAATCTGATATGACCCGACCGCTCGCTCAATATGTGAAGTAAATAATATGCATAGAAATACAGGTTCACATATTAGAAAGGAGAATCACATTATTTACTTGAATTATGCTGTACGTGCCAATTCAACCTAAGCACGTAAGCCATGACTGCCACAACACCATGTGACAGCCGGTTACTTTAATGGAATACTTATATCTGATAATAACTATGTTGATGCATCATGAACGTATTTATCATGCATTGGAAAACATTGACATTCTGTTGTGTAGTTATTTCAATGCTAGCTTCAGGTCCTACTTATGTTATGAAATGTTTACTGAAAGAAAATACAGTCAGGTTGAACAAATCATTAGTATAATTTGCAATATGTTTAGCCCATGCATTTAAATATTTGTTGTGTAAATATTCGATATTTGAATTAGTGTTTACTCATTACAAACAGAATTAAGTATGCACTAAATTCGTTTAACATTCAATTATTTAACACAAATGGTTGATGAATTTAAACCGAAAGCAAACGGAATTTCAAAATTAGGTTTTACTGAAGATCGTAGGACCAACATCTACTTATCAATTAAATCCTAAAATTTTACAATCGCAACTTCTCAGACAGCCAATGTTATCGCACATTCTAGTGTGCAACAATAAAGGCTAACTGTGTACAACACAAATTAAAGTACGTTCCAACATACACAGATGACAACGTCCAGTTACGATCGGTGTATGTTAGAACTTATGTCAATCGTGTGTATAACCCGGTCGTGCAGGTTATGAGAACTTAAGCGTGGTACGGTTAAATCCTACAAGTAACCAGCTAGGGCACAGTGTCAAACTTAAGCGTGGTACGGTTAAATCCTACAAGTAACCAGCTAGGGCACAGTGTCAAACTTAAGCGTGGTACGGTTAAATCCTACAAGTAACCAGCTAGGGCACAGAACTTAAGCGTGGTACGGTTAAATCCTACAAGTAACCAGCTAGGGCACAGTGTCAAACTTAAGCGTGGTACGGTTAAATCCTACAAGTAACCAGCTAGGGCACAGTGTCAAACTTAAGCGTGGTACGGTTAAATCCTACAAGTAACCAGCTAGGGCACAGAACTTAAGCGTGGTACGGTTAAATCCTACAAGTAACCAGCTAGGGCACAGTGTCAAACTTAAGCGTGGTACGGTTAAATCCTACAAGTAACCAGCTAGGGCACAGTGTCAAACTTAAGCGTGGTACGGTTAAATCCTACAAGTAACCAGCTAGGGCACAGAACTTAAGCGTGGTACGGTTAAATCCTACAAGTAACCAGCTAGGGCACAGAACTTACGCGTGGTACGGTTAAATCCTACAAGTAACCAGCTAGGGCACAGAACTTACGCGTGGTACGGTTAAATCCTACAAGTAACCAGCTAGGGCACAGAACTTAAGCGTGGTACGGTTAAATCCTACAAGTAACCAGCTAGGGCACAGAACTTAAGCGTGGTACGGTTAGATCCTACAAGTAACCAGCTAGGGCACAGAACTTAAGCGTGGTACGGTTAAATCCTACAAGTAACCAGCTAGGGCACAGTGTCAAACTTAAGCGTGGTACGGTTAAATCCTACAAGTAACCAGCTAGGGCACAGTGTCAATCGGTGACTAATGTGGATCACAACTGTTCCGCATATTGACCGAGAGTTTGATATTATGCACGTATAATAATACTAAAGTATCTAAATACTGGCTTTAAATCATTCCTCGGCGTAACACTAAACGTAGTGTCACAAACCGACACAGATAACCGTTACACATGAGCTAGTTTAAGATGAGCCATTTATTAAAAGTGCATCTCATTGGGATGTAAACTGTTCAGCACTATCACATATTGGCGACAAATATAAACCAAACACATCAGCAGACGGCATTTGCAGAGGACAACCACTTCACATGCCAAGCACGATATACAATACAAAGAGTATTTCTTACAAGGTTTTTTTGTCTGTTCGTCTCGATGCACACAATGACATAAACAGAGTGCAAACATTGACATTGAAGTGTAACTTACGTGTGATTTAGATCTCCTACCCAACAATACAGTACATATAATGTATTCCATTTGGATGTAAAACAATTCACACGCGATGTTTAGCTTTCTCCAGCAATACTGTTACTGACGTTTGAAGCCCTCGCTTCAGTAAAACATTATCAATGTCGTTCTGGGGAGGATAAACCAATAGTTTCTTGTATAATGAAATAGAGTGATGTTTGAACAAATGTTGTAGATACGATGCGCACTGGCTTATCAAAATCGTTTATTTCTTAGCCAATCCCTATCTTGCATCAAAAATCGTTCATACCTACAATAAAAAGTGCGTACTCAAGTACTAAAATCGTCGTTTCTCCACCTAACCCTATAGTTTGAACATTGTTTACAATCGTCCCCAAGAGACGATTCTAAAGAATGGTTACAACATAAGGTTTGGTGTAGAAATAAAGAAGTTATTCTTGAAAATGTTTTCATTTACGCATCACATCAGCTCTGTATATTTACGTAGACATTATAAATACACGTCTTATCTATAGCTATGAAGACTATCTGTACACTATAAGAGCGACAAGTAGAGACAGCGCAAGGCTTGTCAAACGAGACATTGGCGAACATAAATACAGCTCTAGCAACAATAATTTGATATGTATCAAGGTACTGACAACAGCATTTTAAGGAAGAAAATGGTAATATGATTAAAGTGCAGTACATTGCAAAGCTGTTTAAGGGAAAGTCCCTACATTCGAAGCGTTTCAAATATACCTAAAATATACATAACTCATTTGTTCATATGCTGGAAAGTAATATATTGCAAGAAAACCTATCAAATAAACTTTGAAAAAGACAAAACATTCACATATTTGATATCGACGATCCCGATTTTATTGGGCTGCGAAAGCAGCCCACACTGATACGGCTTTGAATTTTGCCCATGCGTTTCTGCGGTCCTGTGTTTCTATAAATGCCAATCTTTTTTAATAAATATGGTTTACTGTGAGACAAGTTCTTATTTATATATATTCACTTATTTTATTTATTTTCATTCATATATTTTTCTCAGCATATTTTTGTCGGGGATAATTCTTTCTTTTCTGCCATGATCCAGTTTCAGTGAAAATGCTAGTGAATTAGGTATAAGAGATTAAAATCACTTACACTGGCATAGCGTGGTATAGGGGTTATAGCGATGGACTAGGAAACGTGAGGTCGTGGGTTCGATCCTCAGTGGAATCTGAATTATTTTTTTTCTCTCACATTTTCTTAGCACCCTTAGTATACGTGCTTTTGGTTTAAAACCATTTTATTAAAATATAAGTCCTTTGTTTGCATTTTGGCTTTGTTAAAGTTTTTTAGCTGAGACCTTTTACTCGTGGTTTTGTTGACAGTTTTGCATATTTCACCATTGTGAATTTGAATTTGCTTCAACTTTACTGTATAATTATCTTTTTGGGGACAATATAAATGAAAAACTTAATGGGCATTGAGTCCAACTATCGGAATAATTTCATGTAGACTGTAAGTATGGGAGTTTGTATGCCTTGTGAACACCACTTAATGTGATAATGGTTTCTACGTCAGTGTGTTTCAGCAAATGAATAACATTGATCTGTGACGTAATGTGTATTATTGGTGTCAAACAAAGGTATTATGCATCATGGCTCATTAAAACATTCCCCCGTTTCTGCTACATGTATTAATTCATACATAACAGTCATGTTTTCCCAATATTGCTCCCTCTTTTTCTTCTATCCTGCTTAAATACATGTTACGCAGCCATTTTACGCTTGCGTAAAACCTTGCTTGTTCCCCGATGTTTCAGTTTTATTCGGGTTGGGTTTTAGTTTCGTATCTGTTCGAGCGGCTAGTCGCGTCTTTCCGACCACTTCAAAGAAAAGATGTTACGTAAATAATGGAGGGATCGGGTGATCATCGGCAAAACGCGGAAATTTTGAACGGAAAAGGCCGATAATACTTTGTTGTAGAACAAAAATTATACGTATTGATGAAATCGGTTTATTTTGTATCACAAGGGGCATTTTTCGATATAAGTTCAAATTGATGATATTCAAACTAATGATTGAGCATAACAAATCCCCGGTTTTATGATATTATTGATAAATTCGTTCACTGTAGGGACTTCCTCTTTAAATTTAGCACATTATATCTGACTAGGTTTGGGAAATGGCGTACCTAGATTATTGCGTTGAGTCTGACGCAGAGTTGTGTAAGATTGTAAGCAATATAAATTCACATTTTGTTAACACTTTATTGGATGACAGTGTGTGGTCATAAAGTTTGGCTTCATTTAACAGTTCAGACAGTAATTCAAATTAAAATATACTTTAAACAATAAAGTGTTACCACACTTTCCCTTACTTAAATGAAGTAGTTGACCATATTGGCTTAACATCACAACCACCGACTCAGTATTATTCAAAATCTTGCATTATTACAATTTAGCATTGCAATTGGTTTCCTGGTACATATGTGCCTTGATCCCTGTACTCATTCCATTGGTACTTGGCAGGTAACCAGCGCAGTAACATGCATATCTTAGTTTACATATAACTATGTACCTTATTGCTAATTTGGGACTGATTCAATGTATTCTTTTCAACATAATCAAACCAGCATTTACGGACTTTTAGTTTGAAGGGGTGGATATACGGCAAAATCAGTCAGCTCACACGTTTTACTAGCGATGAAAAATTGATCGTTTGCAAAATTGTTCTTACATTAAAAATGGCTGCAATCAACTTCGTTTGAATGGGCTCGTCCAGGACAGTTTTACGAGTTGCAGCAATACATAGTTTGGTGGAAAACATCAAATACATGTATCAAATTCAGAGCTACAGATAAAGGTGCGTACTCAAACATTACAAGTGTCATTTCTCCCCCAATTCCTATGGAGTGACAACTGTTTAGAATTGTACCATCGAATGACGAGTATAGTATTTGAATATGCACATACTTTTCCTCTACACTAATTAGAACCCATATTAATCCCATGGGAACACACATGAAATAAAGTACGCCTGGCACAATCTTAGACATATGTTTTATGAACTCACATTTGATTCCATGGATGATAGGCAGTTAATAAGCTTGACTGTTTTTCAGAAGTAGCGATATACCGGACAATGGCAATAGTGTGAACCTTATAAATGCAACAATCAGACACTAGCAACGGTTTTGACATGACAAATTTACATTAAGATGTAATCAGTGGGGTAAGAATTTATGATGCTGGTGTACTTAGGTAAAGCATATGTTGTTTATGTTTGGATGTTGAATTAATCTCCGATGAATTAAACACCAGGTCATGTTATCACACCATTTATCATATCATTTATCTAAGGAGGCCACTTTCTATTACGCTCGGAGATAATCAAAGAAAATTCCTTTTCAAGCAGGCTGAATGTAACTCACACGAGCGACTGGAATACATTTGACTGAATAAAATAGATCGATGTGCAATATATTCATGTTAACTCTTTCTGTGATACCTATGCTAACTCTTTCTGTGATACCTATGTTAACGGTTTCTGTGATACCTATGTTAACGGTTTCTGTGATACCTATGTTAACGGTTTCTGTGATACCTATGTTAACGGTTTCTGTGATACCTATGTTAACTCTTTCTGTGATACCTATGTTAACGGTTTCTGTGATACCTATGTTAACGGTTTCTGTGATACATATGTTAACGGTTTCTGTGATACATATGTTAACGGTTTCTGTGATACATATGTTAACGGTTTCTGTGATACATATGTTAACGGTTTCTGTGATACATATGTTAACGGTTTCTGTGATACATATGTTAACTCTTTCTGTGATACCTATGTTAACTCTTTCTGTGATACCTATGTTAACGGTTTCTGTGATACCTATGTTAACTCTTTCTGTGATACATATGTTAACTCTTTCTGTGATACATATGTTAACTCTTTCTGTGATACCTATGTTAACGGTTTCTGTGATACCTATGTTAACGGTTTCTGTGATACCTATGTTAACGGTTTCTGTGATACCTATGTTAACGGTTTCTGTGATACCTATGTTAACGGTTTCTGTGATACCTATGTTAACGGTTTCTGTGATACCTATGTTAACGGTTTCTGTGATACCTATGCTAACTCTTTCTGTGATACCTATGTTAACGGTTTCTGTGATACCTATGTTAACGGTTTCTGTGATACCTATGTTAACGGTTTCTGTGATACCTATGTTAACGGTTTCTGTGATACCTATGTTAACGGTTTCTGTGATACCTATGTTAACGGTTTCTGTGATACATATGTTAACGGTTTCTGTGATACCTATGTTAACTCTTTCTGTGATACCTATGTTAACTCTTTCTGTGATACCTATGTTAACGGTTTCTGTGATACATATGTTAACTCTTTCTGTGATACATATGTTAACTCTTTCTGTGATACCTATGTTAACACTTTCTGTGATACCTATGTTAACTCTTTCTGTGATACCTATGTTAACGGTTTTTGTGATACATATGTTATCGGTTTCTGTGATACCTATGTTAACTCTTTCTGTGATACATATGTTAACGGTTTTTGTGATACATATGTTAACGGTTTCTGTGATACATATGTTAACGGTTTCTGTGATACCAATGTTAACTCCTTCTGTGATACCTATGTTAACGGTTTCTATTGTAATGAGACACTGGGTGACTCTATGTCTCATCAAGACCTGAAATGTTTGTTACAGTGGTAATGCTTTGTTGTTGTTGTCTTATTAACCAGGAAGACACTTAAACAAATGACAATTGTATCAGAAGACAAATCATACACATTCTACTCTGTTTAAAGCGTTCATTGTTTAATTAGTTTACTTCTACGAATGATTATCAATAGTTAACCCATTCACTCATATTGACGCTTTTCGATGCCTCTGTAAAAACAAATTTTGAAACGATTGTGATGAATAGAGCAAATGCTTCATAGCAGCAAATACTTGATTTATCATAGTGGTTTCAAAAGTACACAATTCTAAACTTTACTTTTTCTTGTATTTGTTTTTCTTTTCCAGTACATATACTCAAACAAATTTGGTCTAAACATAGCCTATGGGGTAATTGGTCTGCAACTAGCATACGAGATAATGGATCAAAAATAACCTATAAGGGAAATGAGGGTACCTTAATGCATTGCTTGGTATACTTCTTGTATACAACCTCGTATACACTATCATCATACCTTTCTTTTAATATAGTACATGTACATGTATATATATTCACTTTAAACATTCAGTTTAAAGATTCAGAAATGTTGACAAGATGCATACTGATCTATCAAATGCTCTTATTTCTCAGACAAATCCTACACGTGCATGCTCTTATTTCTCAGACAAATCCTACACGTGCATGCTCTTATTTCTCACCCAAATCCTAAACGTGCATGCTCTTATTTCTCAGACAAATCCTACACGTGCATGCTCTTATTTCTCAGACAAATCCTACACGTGCATGCTCTTATTTCTCAGACAAATCCTACACGTGCATGCTCTTATTTCTCAGACAAATCCTACACGTGCATGCTCTTATTTCTCCTACACGTGCATGCTCTTATTTCTCAGACAAATCCTACACGTGCATGCTCTTATTTCTCAGCCAAATCCTAAACGTGCATGCTCTTATTTCTCAGCCAAATCCTAAACGTGCATGCTCTTATTTCTCAGACAAATCCTACACGTGCATGCTCTTATTTCTCCTACACGTACATGCTCTTATTTCTCAGACAAATCCTACACGTGCATGCTCTTACTTCTCAGACAAATCCTACACGTGCATGCTCTTATTTCTCAGACAAATCCTACACGTGCATGCTCTTATTTCTCAGACAAATCCTACACGTGCATGCTCTTATTTCTCAGACAAATCCTAAAGGTGCAGTTAATTATTAGAATTACCTCGGAGAGGCGACTGGATTGAGTTGGATACGGTTAAGCGGACATGTGAACATTATTTTCATTAGATTCTCTAAACTTCTTATCTACAGCTGTGTTAGTTGTTAAAATGCATTCACATAAAATGAATCATCTAACACTTTCCTTCATAAAACACTTTTTCATGTATTTGCAAACAGAGTAGACCCAGATCAGACGGCTCCTATAGGATATATTCGACAGGTGGAATTGTAATTTTGGTACCATTCCAATACACACAGGAGTACAACATAAACCTCTAAGAAACTCTTGACAGTGAACCTTTAGCATGACATCCAAAACGCAGCTTACACAGCCGCTTTGATAACGTCGAATTTTGCCAATAATCGCATAATCATTTACCTTTAAAGTGAATACTTTACATACTGTATTTATTTCGAATGAATCGTAAACCGTCAATTGAACAGTTATTTGAAACAAAAACGATCATACATATCCGGTTAAATTATTGGTTGCGAATTTGGAACTAATTCAGACCAGTGTGTTGGACTCGTAAACAAAGCAGTACACTTGCTTGTTCATCTTTTTGGTTATTTTATAAATAGAAAATTACTTGGGTATTGATCTATCTGCCAGTCTTCCTGTTTTTATCGTCTTAAGTGTCCCAATAATGCAATTGTTTGACCCATTACTTCATGAGTAAATATAAAAAACATAATGACATCATGAATAGTAATTAAATTTATTTGATAATGGCATATAGAAAATGAGTTTTGGCCTGTATCGTGTCTATAGCATTTCACTATTGGAGCCGTCTGATCTGGGTCTACTCTGTTTGCAAAAAGGATTGTTTATGGAGTAAAGGGTCAATCCGTTATTAAAATTTTGGCAAACAGAGAATGCCCAGATCAGATTGCTCATATAGGAGTCCTCTGATCAGGGTCTGCTCTGTTTGCTAAAGTAATAATATAGATCTAATTGTACAGTTTTTGTCATGGCCAAACATACTTCGTTTGTTTGCCTCAATGATCATTTTCCCAATTAACCCTTTCCACCATGATTAGTCATGTAAATGATAATGACACCATGATTAACACTTGAATTATTTTGTAATGTTACAGGAACAAAGGACTATTTAGCCAAGCCAGAAACTGCAGAATAATATCAAACATTTTCATAAGCAAACAGAGCAGAGCCTGATAAGACGGCTCATACGGGATGACGCTGAAACTTTTCTTAACATTTGAATACAATGACAAGAGATCTTTCGTCGAATATTCGTTAATATTAATAAAGGTTTACACAGAGTGATAGAAATAATGGTTCGTTGTCAATAACATGCATCGAGTTTCCGTAATTTATAAATGCTACTGGTGGTTAGAGACAATTTAAAACAGAAATAAATTCATTTATCCATGCAAATCACGCCTTGTTGCTTCTTATAAACATTCTCGCGAAGACAGTTGTCCCCAGCGCCTAAAACCTGATAGCATGTCAAATAAAGCGCATGTGTTTAAAAGATTGGTGTTATCAGAAATGCCTCTCTGCTTTGTGTCATAGCATACGATAGCTCATAAATTATCTCACATCTTGACTGTTACGTCTTTATTGCAGATGACTAAAAGTAAAGTACTCTACAGAAAGTTTCCCCATGTGTGGGCTGACATATGTAGTACAATAAAGTATCGCCATGTGTGGGCTGACATATGTAGTACAATAAAGTATCGCCATGTGTGGGCTGACATATGTAGTACAATAAAGTATCGCCATGTGTGGGCTGACATATGTAGTACAATAAAGTATCGCCATGTGTGGGCTGACATATGTAGTACAATAAAGTATCGCCATGTGTGGGCTGACATATGAAGTACAATACAAGTCTCGCCACTACCACTTCTCAAACAAAGTTTTTTTTATCGAATTTTAGTATAGGTGGTAACTTAATGCAAGACAAACATATGCAGAAACCTTCTGCATTATGTTTACCCGCATGAAACAACCAACTGCTTTTACAGACTGCTATGTTAATCCTTTCCTTGTACTATGTTTATTCCAAATGCCAATACCTACTGAACATTTATGGACAAAATGGTTGCAATGACATACGGAAGGTGGAATATTGTAGCTACTTTTGAAAGTAAAGAAACAGATCTTTCAGATTCCATTAGCAAACAGAGAAAATCCTGATCAGACGGCTCCTATGAGCCGTCTGATCTGGGTCTAATCTGTTTGCAAATGCGTAAAATCACGTTTATATGAGGGACATGGTCAATACATAGGTCAGACACATATGGGATAGTGTTCGGTCCATACGGCCGGTGCGATTATGGGCGGGCATGACCGTACGATATCACACATGTCGCCAATTGACCTTACTGATAGGCAATCCTTATAACTCTATATATTTCAGATACTAGTCTCTGTCGCCAATGCACAGCAATTGAAATAACTTCTAGGTCTAAATTCCTGTACAACAAAATCTAGTGCCAGACCTTTCAGTTATGCCTGACCCTCTAATAGGAAACAATGATAAAATTGATAAAGAGTCAGATTATGTAGACGACACATGGTCATGGTAATTAATTTTTCAAGGCAATTGCAAGTGAAGACAGAAAATGCAATGTGGTTACAGGTTTAATGTGAGAGCTACATGATGTCTCCTAAAAATGAGTATAAAATATGACAAATTCACAATATGATGATGCATACATGTATACTAACGTAATTGGTATAAAAGTTTTGCTATGAACTTATCTTGATTAACACGCACTGAGAACAGTATCAGTGATCTGGTTCATAACAGTTTACTCTGAAGAGAGAGAGACTTTTCTTAAAATGGGCATATGTTTTGTTGCAAGCGAGTCTCTTATCAGTATTTGTCAGCAGCAATTAAAACCTCTGCCATTTTATCTTCTTTCTGGAGAATTTTATCTAAATGGTGTAGAGTTGTAAGGAATTACCTATTAGTAAGGTTAATTGGCGACAAGTGTGATATTGTACGGTCATGTCCGTCGCTATCGCGACGGACATATAAGACCGTACAATATCCCACACATAGTAAGCAGATGAAATGGCGGAGGCTGCTGACAAGTACAGATAATAGACTCAGATACAAAGAAACAGATGCCCAATTTAAGGACAGCACCTCCCTCTCTTCCCTAAATAGCATCACTTTAAACTTGGCAGATAAGTTCATGCCATAACGTTCATACAAATATTACCAGTATACATGTTTCTTAATATCATATTGTCACAGTTTATACTCTCATTGTTTAGCAGATAACGTGCAGCTCTCATATTAAACCTGTAACCACAATGCATTTTCTGTTTTTACTTGTAATTGCCTTGGAAAATTAATTACCGCGTGTTGTCTACTTAATCTGACTTATCCATTTTACCAGTGTTTCCAATTAGTGGGTCAGACTTAACTGACGTTTCTGGTCTGATCTGGTGTACAGGAATTTAGACATGGACATATATCATTTGCCGCATATTGGCGACAATATCACAGTAAGCATAAGATCATCTATTTTACACAACGATTCCCTATTACTGGTACATGTATGTGTCAATTAAGCACCTGCTTATAACTGAGTTACATTGTAAGTAATATGTATATTCGAATTTCATGGAAATATTAAATATATAGCAGAAAACCACAGTAGAGCAGCATGTGCTTTGATAAAGAGATACCGTTTTACTTAATTTTGTACAGGATATTCTAAACTGGCAGGGTGAAAAATTATGATTTGAACCATGTGTAGTAAAACCTCGATATATTTGTACAAACGAATTTAAACCATTAAAGGCCGGTGGCTGTTTAATACAGGGCGCAATTCATGCATGACTTTCACCCAGCATTAAGCTGCCATCTGTCTTAAAGATCTATAATAATACGTATTCTAGTGTTCGAATAATCGATTTATTACTGTATATGAACACGTATATTAATTACCGGTCAATTAAAACATCGCGATTGGTATTGCATTACATGTGTCCGAGAATTCAGTTGCGATATTTCAGTACACACGTATGCGCTAACAAATTGCAATTTCACTGATAATATAGCAACCACTATAAAATCATAGTGTTTATTCATTAAGATTCCAAATGAAGGCACCATTTATTCCAATAATCTTAATCTAGTATCTATAAAACTGTTTTACAGCCCCAAGCAATAACCGTTTTATTCAATAATCATTACCTCAATACACTTATGCTAAGCGCTATTACTAGAATTAATCTCCAGCAACATTCATTAAGCATTGACTCGTTAACTTAACATTTTACGAGTTTCACTTGAGAACATGAGAGGCCATTTTGAAATTCACAAGAACTGTTCCGTTTTACTGACGCAAAACATCATGACTTCTTTGAAAACAGGTGCATTAATAATGTCGATATTGTTTCATAGTGTAGTCTACATGTGTTCTATTTGATCCACCTACGCCCAGACTGTATCTCTACAGAATGTATACACACTGTACACTGTCGGGAGAAGCTCGCACCTTTTGTAGTTTTTATTACACAGTAAAAGTTCGATAATAAGACCACTCAAAATAAGCCTGAATATATGTATCAATCGTAACGCTTTAATCCATGAATGTTCATGTTAATAATGGCAAATATGACCAAAGGACATTTGGGCCACAACAGAAACTGTAGAATCATATCTATTATTTCATAAGAAAACACAGTAGACCATGATCTACAGGGGGCCGTCTGATCTGGGTTTTCTCGTTCCAAAGGGTGTAGAATGCGTATTTATTGAGTAAATGGGTAAAGTGTATGTATGTATCTATGAATGTTATATATATATGTTATGTATGTGTGTATGTATGTATGTATGTATGTATGTATGTATGTATGTATGTATGTATGTATGTATGTATGTATGTATGTATGTATGTATGTATGTATGTATGTATGTATGTATGTATGTATGTATGTATGTATGTATGTATGTATGTATGTATGTATGTATGTATGTATGTATGTATGTATGTATGTATGTATGTATGTATGTATGTATGTATGTATGTATGTATGTATGTATGTATGTATGTATGTATGTATGTATGTATGTATGTATGTATGTATGTATGTATGTATGTGTGTATGTATGTATGTATGTATGTATGTATGTATGTATGTATGTATGTATGTATGTATGTATGTATGTATGTATGTATGTATGTATGTATGTATGTATGTATGTATGTATGTATGTATGTATCTATGTATGTATCTATGTATGTATGTATGTATGTATGTATGTATGTATGTATGTATGTATGTATGTATGTATGTAGTATGTATGTATGTATGTATGTATGTATGTATGTATGTATGATCTATAAATATAATGATTATATTTCTATTGGCAATCATTTTGTTTTGAATGGCTACATTGGCAACACTGAACACACAATAATGACAATAATGAATATTAATATTCGATCACTCTTCTTTTACCTTGAGCCCGTTGTGGTTGGATCAGTAATTACACGTGCAAACACTTTGGATCCAGGTGAGAAGTCGTTTAACCCGGTGTCTCATCGGGATCCAAACTCTATGACACCCTGGTAAAATTATGGTAGACAAAACTGACTACAGCTTACATTTTGAAAGTGTATGTAAGAATCATATTTTCTTAACTTGTACGTTATGTAACGCTGCCTGGCAAACTGGCGCGACCCCGCATACCGTCATCTGACGTTGTTTTGTTTAATGACGTCATTACCGTTTTGGGTTGTTTTGTTTTATTTTTAAAAACAGTGAAAAACAATGATAGGACATAATGAGACGGTCGGACACCATAGTGGTTAAACACTGATTGGTTTACTTATTTATCAATTGATTTATTCAGATACATCGATTATTTATCTTCGGCTAGCACTCCAACATTCAAAGAGTGTGTCTCATTTAATGTTTACTGATTGTATGTAATTCATTATAATAACTATGAAAAAGTAGTAAAGTCAAGCAGGCAAAGCCACATACAAGACGCAACCACTACCAAAACACACAAACACAAACACAAACACACACACACACACACACACACACACACACACACACACACACACACACACACACACACACACACACACACACACACACACACACACACACACACACACACACACACACACACACACACACACACACACACACACACACACACACACACACACACACACACACATACACACGTACACACGTACGCTCGCGCTCGCGCGCGCAACCACACACCCAAACACACGCACACATACGAGATGAACGCAGAAAACACCAACAAACACACAAGCACTAGAGACAAACATTCCAAACAGTTTGGTCCTTCGGAATCATTAGTTTTGATGTTATTAATTTTGAAAATTGAATACTGCTTTCTACTTTTGCTTTCGAAGGATCACCCATTTTCAGAATATATGTACTTCACAACAGCAGGTGTTAAGTGCTGGTGTGGTGGTCGTAAAAAGTCGCCCCATACTTCATTCTCAGTGTTGTTATATTTTTCTGGTCCTTCGGGGTCATTAGTTTTGATGTTATTAGTTTTGAAAATTGAATACTGCTTAAGCCGGTGCTAGGGGGTGTGAGTAGTATTGCACTTTTAATTACTACTCATGAACAGACTCAATAAAACCGAGTCTGCAATTTTCTCTTTTTGCATTTCTACTTTTGCTTTCGAAGGATCACCAATTTTCAGAATATATGAACAAAAGCACAGGTACAAAGACAGAAGACAAACAAAAGTAAGACTACGGCCTTGGAACGGTCAGTAGCAAAGTCACCATTGGGGGTTTAAGCCGGTTTACGGACATTTATCTTATTCCACAGGGAATACTAATTAGATAAAATTATACAAAAATAACTCAGTTTTCATATTTCGGCCGTAGCCCGTTTCAAGAAATAACACGTAATTCAAACTGCACTACTCGTTTAGCATTTAATCACCATAATGGAATTGTTTATATGACATGATGTTATTATGATGTCACTTGGCGTAACGACGTCATTTGGCGTAAAAATGTCATTTGGCGCCATAATGTTATCGCAAGACTGCTGGAATATATTTATGGATACTGGAGCGTATCAGTTTTCAACAGGGGTGAATTGTATACTGATATGAAATAAATGACGTAAGTTCGTGTATGACGTCGACTTTTAACAGCTATAATTATCCTCAGTTAAATTCGAACGTTCCACTCGACGTCAATCGTCAATCGTCCGCCATTTGCAATTAAAAATGAACATGTTTACAATGGGAAAACATTGTTTTTATGCATAAAACTTTTATCTAAAGAAGGATTCAAAGGAAACTCGATCCAAACAGAGTTCCTGAAAAACGAAGACACAGGTGGTTCAAATTTGATCTCAATCCGGTAAGAAATGAAAAAAAATCTCGATTCAAATTCAGTGACAAAGTAAATTTAAATGGACAGTAGTTGATGAAAAAATGAGTAAAATCCAGTTATTTGTCATGTGTGACATGTCCACCTACGTACATGCAATTTCCAAACCAAAATATGAAAGAAAAGACGAAGCCCTAGCTTAAATCCTCACTTAAACCTTCACTATATATAATTATACTCTTTATTCCCATGTTTACAGAGATTTACAGATGCATTTATAATGTTAGACGATTAAATCAAATAAACCTTGCATTTGCATGAAAATGAAGAAGAACAGGTTTTAATGGTGCTCGTTTGAAAGTAAATAATGTGTACTTTCATAATTCATTTAATGATGTCTGGGTTTAAAACAAGGCTTTACACAAACTGTGTTTAACTAAACTTCTTAAGTAATACATTAAACAGCCCCTACAGGTTCTTCTGTACTGTGACAAATAGCGGAATGTTACATATCTTTAAACTTGACAGATAGCGGAATGTTACATAGCTTTTAAACTTGACAGATAGCGGAATGTTGCATAGCTACATAGCTTTAAACGCCTGTTTATTAGTGTGCGAACTAGATCTAATCAGATGGATTGTTTGCACTATCAAACTATTTCTATAATGTTGGCTTTATAATACACATGTTGTAACGTAATTATGAAACGATTAAAGGAAAATAAGTGAAACTAATTTTGACTTGTTCAATAACCCCCAATATAATGTAAATCAATCAGGAACATAATTTTGTTATCACTAACATATATGCCTAGAAGCCAGGACTCGAGCTTATATTTAACTACATTGTCGTTTATTGTATTTTATTACGATATCGAAATAGAAACATCCATTATTCATGCGGTAATAAACAGGCGTCTGCAAGTTTAAGATTCCTATCTAACACAATGTATGTCTCAGCGTATACCCTTGATGTTGATGCAAATCAGTTTATGTTAAAGCAAGCCTTGTCCAACATTCCATTTCCTTCTGAAGCAGTTTAGTAGTTAAGCAGTTTAGTCGTTTACATATCTAGACAGGATGTGTATACCGGATAAAAAAGTTTATGAAGGGTAAATGTCATCTATGAATTAATATGTACACTATGTATATGATGAAGTATCGTGCGTTGACCTTGTTTAGGACAGTAAACAGCGTTAGTGCACATCCAACAGCACTTATCCATTCACCCATCGGTGCCTACTGTCCCTTAAAATGGGCAAAGACAAACAGTGTAGATCTAGATCAGAGGGTTTCTGAACAATGGATGGGTTCCACAACATGAATTAGAGGGGGTTTCCCTAAACAATATGTAAATAAATGGGTTAATGAAGTTTTGATAACTGCTAAACGTTAACTGATGCACCAATCAAAGAAAAATACGTACTAGAAAAATGTCAAAGGCACAATCGATGTGGATAATTAACACTTAAAATGCCGAATTTCCAACCTGGAATGGTCCGTCAGTGGTATGGAGGTCTTACATTTGCCAGATGGATTTGAATGGCAAACAGTTCTGATCCTGATCATGATCATGAGTATCCCACACTCAAATGGTTTACTAAGTTAGACACACTGTGTTGTTATGTACAGCTATATATCATTATACATAGTATACGAGTATATAAACCACAGCAAGCACGCCTCTATTCTTTTCAAACGAAACACAATGGTGTCTGAATTAGTCGGCATGAATTGGTTGCCGCAAGTGTTTTATGTTCAGAAAGGTGTACTACGTGGTCGTAGTTTAGAACACCAGATGTACAGTCATCAATCTGTTGATGATATGATATTACAGCAGCAACAACTTTGCAGAGAGGGCATTCGCTGATAGAGTATCATTTGAACAGTGTTACAATGTAAACTGTTCATTCATGATCGGGTTCAGTCGTCACCCTCTGCTCCAACTACATTGGACGTTTATTTTTGGGCGAAGCATATACTGCATTAGTCTGTGTTACGAACAGCATTTTAATGTATAATATAATATACATACCTTTAACAAATCGTTGTGAATAATTCATAAATGCAATTTGTCCTTCAAATACTTTGCGAGAACCTTAAAACATGTATAAAACCAATCAGTCACTTTATATGGATTGGTTCCATAAACCAATTTCCTTCTAGTGTCATATAACCGTGTTTTCACGCATCTGCAATTAGAGTAGACCCAGATCAGACGGATCCTATAGGAACCGTCCGATCAGGGTCTGCCATGTGTGCTAATCGGATTTGTTACATTCTGGGTCTATACTTTGTAAAATAACTACAATGTTCTAACTTCCATATTTCATTATAACTAATTTGTCTATGAATAATCAGTAGGTAATGAAAATTGCGATCAAGACAGAACATGGAAAGGGTTTATGTAACATTACTAATCAATGTAGACATCGCTCATATGGCAACTGAACAAACTATCTGATCCGGGTCTGCATTATTTGCTTTACACACTATTTACAATGGTCACAAAGACACACTAATGTTTTCAGACAACCTCCTCAACATATCAAAATGGGTTCAGCTGCTAAAAAAGACACACCCTAAATTCATTCTCCCTTTGCATGCATATTTATATAAATAGCTGTTTGATTTATTCCTCCTAATTGTCATTTCGATTACCATTTAATGCTTTATTGGGATGCATTTTTTTTATGTTTGATCAGTTTCGAACAATGTGTCAATTGCGATAATGAAATACACGCTCTAAATATTGAGTTCAAATGGTAATGCGTCGTCTGGGCCAAAATAGGATGCACATCTGTCAAATGTACAATAGGAAAATAACTGATTGGTCGGTTAGGATTTGAAGGCAGATACATATATCTTTAACCCTTTACTTCATGAATACTGATGTAAGAAATAACAACGTCATGAATATTAACCCTCTCATAACTCATATAAACACGTGTTCATGCATCTGCAAACAGAGTAGACTCAGATCAAAGTCTGGTCTGTTTGCCAATGGAATTTGATAGACCTGTTTCTTTTTTAGTTTCTATAATGACTACAATTGGCAAACATCCAACTTTAATTATAACTGTTTTGTCCATGAATATTCAGTAGGTGATGAAATATGGGATAGATATAGAATAGGGAAAGGGTTAATTATATAATTTTTAAAATTGAACCCGGGAAAGTGTGGCCATGACAGAAACTACAGTTATGTCTATATCATTTCGTAACACAGCAGAGCCTTATCAGACATGTATTAGAACATGTATTTATGGAGTAAAACGTTCAACCAAATGTGATTTGGTACAATGGCGTTATTAAATGTCTACATAGAAATGTGTATTTGAAATGCTTAAGTGAGTCAGTTTTCATGGGAATATCAGTGAACATGGTGGTGTCGGTGCTTTATGCATCAGTACTTGGATTGGTCAGTGTGTAGATGTGCCGGTGAGCCTGGGTGGATCAATGAAATTGGAGGCATCATATCTATATCGACCCCTACTGTGAACTTGAGCTTTGAGAGGTCAACTCAAGGTATATGCACGGCACACTTTCGGGATTTGTTTATATCTCGGAATAACGTTTCGACAAAGTTTAAACATTGGAGGCTGGATTTCATACGGAGATTGAAAACTAAAACTACGGATTCAAGAGAATGCATATATTTGAATTAAAGTCAGCATTGATTCTTCAGATAACAAAGTAGACAAAACCAATTACTGTCTGTCATTAAATATATCAATGACCTAAGAACGAGATACTTTAAGCATACGCCCGGGTATAATAGAAACCATGCCATTTGATATAGTTACGCCGCAATAAGAAGGCGAATATTTTACCCATACCCTCATACAAACGTGTTTTCACGTATTGCAAACAGACTAGACCCGGATCAGACCGTTCCGTTTGCTAATTTAATTTGATAGATCTGCTTCTTTAGTTTCTAAATTGACCATAATGTTTCACCTTCCAAACTTCATTATAACTGGTTTCTCCGTGAATATTCAGTAGGTATAATTGTAATTTGGAATAAATATAGAAAAGGGAAAGGTGTAGAAACTTTTTTGTTTGGGGGCGTATTCATTCGATCTACTTCAAGATCATCTACTTTCTGACGTACATGAAACCAAAATCGCAGATTGAACACACATTGCAAAACAAATCGCAAATCACGCCGACTAGAATAGAGACATAACTCTTGTAATTCCCTAAATACTGGAGATTTACTGGAATGTGTATAACAACTTCTTTATGTATTTATACTGCTGCAGGGTAATTTCCAAGACACGCAAACAGACATAAACATTCCGAAAAACTTTACTTTTCCCAAACGCCTTGTCTAATAGTTTCAAGTTTATGGAAACCATTGGCAGTACATGTTTACGTCATATGGCTGTAGCTGCACTCGGTAACTGCACTGGCATATACGGTCCAACTATAAACTTTGTAAATAGATAGACAGACGTGGTTTTTTTATGATTATTGAATATACTATAAACAAGAACAAGGCCATGCTATGAGGCGTTCTTATTTGTTAATAGATCCCAATAGTTAACAGGTGCTGAATAACACACTGATTAACAATGAACGAAGTCGTAAAAGAAAGGTATTGATTGTAGAACTGGAACAGCCCAATAGCCTTGAAATGGCTGCTGTAATTTCTCAGGTGATAAGTATTTGTTGAAAATATTCTAATTACAAACAGCTGGAAACAGTGTGAAAAAGAATGGATTATTGATTTTATGATAGCATACTTACCCTTAGCATACTGTGAGCGATTGAGCGATTGTCTTCGGAAACGGTTTGGAGCCAGATGAGACAGCGTGTAACTCAGCGTTTTAATAAGTATCCAAGCTGTTTGAAAAACCTGATTACATTTTAGTAGACATACTGATTATATCTTGAATTTTGAAAATGTAGTGGGTGAAAATGTGTGTGTGTTTTTTTCAACCGGCTAAATGTTAATAAATACTGCTATACGTAGACTGTGTTTGTTTAACTCTTTCCCTGCCAGTGTCGCATCTGACATTACCTATGCGAACAGTTTGGATCCAGATGATACGCCGAGTTACTCAGGATCCAAACTGTTTGTTACTGCGAGTGTTTTTGAAACGACGATGAAGAAAAATGAAAACAATTGTAAAGTGTAGCAGACGGCAAAATGTGGCAGCGAAACAGTGAAGCAGTGAAAAAGTTAGTTCTTGCGAGTTTCATTTGTTTGAATACTTGGTAAATTGAATAGTGCAAATGCAATATATACGTTATTCAAAATGTAAACATACGTTCAGAACATGCCAAATAATAAACGAAGTCTAACTACAGTTGAACCTCTCAACTTCGGGCTTTAAATTTAGTATGGATATCGGTTTTGTAGACAGGTGGCAGCTTAATGTAGGGTGAACGTATCTTAATGCCTCTCTACTCAATACGTTACAGTGTCGATATGATAAAGTCGATACATTAAACATGTAAGTGAATATAGCGATAAATAAACATGTAAGTGAATATAGCGATAAATAAACATGTAAGTGAATATAGCGATAAATAAACATGTAAGTGAATATAGCGATACATTAAACATGTAAGTGAATATAGCGATACATTAAACATGTAAGTGAATATAGCGATAAATAAACATGTAAGTGAATATAGCGATAAATAAACATGTAAGTGAATATAGCGATAAATAAACATGTAAGTGAATATAGCGATACATTAAACATGTAAGTGAATATAGCGATAAATAAACATGTAAGTGAATATAGCGATAAATAAACATGTAAGTGAATATAGCGATAAATAAACATGTAAGTGAATATAGCGATAAATAAACATGTAAGTGAATATAGCGATACATTAAACATGTAAGTGAATATAGCGATAAATAAACATGTAAGTGAATATAGCGATAAATAAACATGTAAGTGAATATAGCGATAAATAAACATGTAAGTGAATATAGCGATAAATAAACATGTAAGTGAATATAGCGATAAATAAACATGTAAGTGAATATAGCGATAAATAAACATGTAAGTGAATATAGCGATAAATAAACATGTAAGTGAATATAGCGATACATTAAACATGTAAGTGAATATAGCGATAAATAAACATGTAAGTGAATATAGCGATAAATAAACATGTAAGTGAATATAGCGATAAATAAACATGTAAGTGAATATAGCGATAAATAAACATGTTATCAGTGGACTAATTAGTTGTTAAACGTTTTGATATTCTAGCTTAACCCTTTACTAAACGCTTCTTCACACCTTTGCAAACAGAGCAGACCCATGTCAGACGTCTCCCGTAAAAGCCGTCTGATCAGGGTCTGCACTGTTTGTTTATTGAATACTAAACATCTTGTTTACATGTGCCCTGTACCATGTGCCAGTTTAGAAATGCAGCTATTTGATATTCATGGCGTCACCAGTTCTTACATGAGAAAAAGGAAACAGTAAACAATGTGTTAAAAAATACGCACACACAACTAAATATACATTGGGATTTTTTGTTCGTTTTATGCCTTTTAACTTTTACCCTATACAGTACATACGTTTTATAAATATAATACATCTTGCTATTACATAACATATATTTTATTCGTCAAGTCTACATATAAGACACATGACAGCATGTATGGTCACGTTATGATATTAACTACATGTAACTAAATGTAATTCTCTGCTCGCCATGGAGCCTCGGGGAAATATAGTTCGTGGGTGGAAATGTTGATCTATTGACATTAATTAACTTTCATGGATTGTTCTACCAACCAGTTCTAATATCGTTTAGGCATCGCGCGTCTGTTTATAAAGCTAACTATAGCTAACACCAATGACTAAAGCTAACACCAATTTAGAAACCTAACATCTTTACGCTTAGGTAATTCTATTCAAAAACAAGGTATAACGGCAATGCCTCCGAGATTAGCTGTCATCAATATATCATTATATAAATATCACATCCTATGGAGAGAGACAGCACGTACTGTCAACCCGAGGTTGGTTATGTCCACCGAGGCGTTAGCCGAGGTGGACATGACCATACCGAGGGTTGACAGTACGTGCTTTCGCTCTCCATATAATGTTATTATTATTATTATACCACATTTATATAGCGCTCTTTTCACACAGGATATGTGCGTTCAAAAGCGCTGCACATGGATGAAATCAATAATCGGAACGAACCACATGATTATTTATGCAGACAATGAAAGATTTACAATAGATATACAATAAATATAAAACCACTAGCCGGAAGGAATGCATGATCGTCCATCAGGTCAGTGAAGGATATACAAAAGATATACAATATATAGGAAATCATAAACCGGAAGGAACCGCATGATCGTCCATCCAGTCAATGAAAGATATGTAATAGACATACAATAAATATAAAATCACTAACCGGTAGGAACCACATGATTAATCTACCCAGTCAATGAATGATAAGCAATAGATATACAATAATTATGATATACAATAAATATAAAATCACTAACCGGTAGGAACCACATGATTAATCTACCCAGTCAATGAATGATAAACAATAGATATACAAGAAATATGATATACAATAAATATAAAATCACTAACTGATAGGAACCACATGATTAATCTACCCAGTCAATGAATGATAAGCAATAGATATACAATGTATGATATACAATAAATATAAATCACTAACCGGTAGGAACCACATGATTAATCTACCCAGTCAATGAATGATAAGCAATAGATATACAATAAATATGATATACAATAAATATGAAATCGCTAACCGGTAGGAACCACGTGATTATCTACCCGGTCAATGAGAGGTTGATTCCCACAGCATATCCCAAGGGCTGCAAGGTATGATAATTGATGATTATAAGCTACTTTTCCTAAACTGTCCTAATAATATATGTTGAAGAAATGTGTTTTCAGAGATCTTTTGAAACATGCCAGTGAGCTTGCATCTCTAATGCCTGATGGCAGAGCATTCAAGAGTTTCGGAGCTGCATGCATGAAACTTCTCTCACCGTATTTTACCTTACGACTTTTTGGTACAACCAACGACAAGAACTACTTGCTGACCTTAATTCTCTGCGGGGCCGGTACACGTCAAGCATGTCGACAATGTACTTGGCGGATTCATTGTGCATGGCTTTATACGTAAGTGTCAGAATTTTGAATTCAATGCGATGTTGAACCGGAAGCCAGTGAAGTTCTCTCAAAACCGGAGTGATATGATCATATCGATGAGTCCTGGTTATGATGCGGGCTGCTGTGTTTTGAAGAGTTCACCAAAGTTCACCAAAATCACCCATTTTCAGAATATTGGTAGCATCAGGTGTGAGGTACTTTCTTATATGACCTATTCGTCGGAGCTGTGCATAACTAGACCTACACACCGAATTGATGTGTGATGCCATATCCATTTGTGAATCGAGCCATGCACCGAGATTCTTTATACACAAAGACGGTTTTATCTTAGAGGGCCCTACTTGCACATGAATGTCTTCAGGTACTACTGTGTTTTTCGTATGAAACAGGATGACCTCAGTTTTGTCAGTATTGAGCTTCAGCATGTTCTGGTGCATCCAAGAGACTATTTCTTTGAGACATTTCTCAACTCGTGATAAAGCTTCTTGTTGACAGGAAATGTCCTTGGCCTTAAAGGATAGGTATAACTGCGAGTCATTGGCGTAAAAATGGTGCTTTAGCCCGTGGTTTCTGCAGATTGAACCGACAGCCGAATGTGATATTTATTTTATTATACCGAGCAACACAATCAATTTCTTCTGCGAAAATATTTATTCAATGACAACAACAAACAGTTTTAACAAAAGTTATAGAGCTACTCGTTGCTTAAAAATCGCGGAACAGCTTTACATTTCTATTTTACACGTTATAAGTACTGGCGGAGTCTATTTCACTGTCCAATCTTGACAGATTCTCTTCCGAAATAGTCGCATAACACGACATTTCTCAAATATATGAACAAAAACAAAGCAATTGTCATAATAACGTTTGTTGATCAAATTGCAAGCGTCAGATGACGTCAGTCGATGACGTCATCGAATGGCGTCACGCACACAATTTAATAAGCGCTCACTGATCTAGATGTTCCGTGCCTATGGTAGCGGGAGACAGTATTTTTCCGACAGTAATTTTTTTCCCGCTGGGCCTTACAGTATTTCTATGTCACGGTGGCCTATGGGAAATTAACATTGTAAATGAAATTGAGGTATAATAATGCATCCTGTTTTATGATTAATTTCATGTCGTTACTTTAGGTTCGTTCCACACGTGGAGAGTAGTTCGCTACTACGCCTAAAATATTGGCATTAACATTTTACCCCTTCAAGACGCCTTTCTGAGCATTTGCAAACAGAGTAGACCCATATATACATATGATCTGGGTCTACTCTGTTTGCTTATGAAATAATATAGATATAATTCTACAGTTTCTGTCATGGCCAATATTTTTTTTGTCCATCTGCTTTAATTGATCTGATTAATATTAATGATGTCATTAGTTCTATCACATGTATATTCATGGAGTTAAGGGTTAATGAAATGCATTGACATTGCCAAGTTGATAGAATGGCGTTTAAATTTAGTTGCTTGCAGTGAAGCTACATTAATCTTAACAAACTGCGAACAACAACAAATTAAAAGATATCTAACATAAAACGAATTGAACAAAAGCTATTATTTGCACATTATTGTTTCTTTTCCTGAATTGATATTCTTCACCACATTTTAATGTGTAAAATACATTTCCAACTACAGTAAAACCTCTCTAAACCGGGTTCCTAGTAGAGAATGATTTAGATACTTGTAGGCAGGTGGCTACTTAATGCAGGATGAAAGTCATACGGAAAGCTCATATGGGAGCTTTCTGCATGACTTTTCCCCTGCATTAAGCTGCCACCTGTCTCCAAGACCGATATTTATACCAAATTGAAAGTCCGGTTTAGAGAGATTCTACTGTAATTGTTCTGGTATAAATTTGTTACACGCGATACTGACTACTAATTTTGATTGTTACCACAATGTTATTATACAGCATTTTACTGCCTGGTCCTGTGAAATAGATCAAAGGGAAATACTAAGCTATACTTATTCTCATAGTTGACTGACCTCAACAGCTATATGCCCATGGGGTTAAACGCGGGTTACACAAATTAGCACCACAGTGTCCACCACATTCATTCATAAATCATGTTTGTATCAAAACAGTAACTGTAAATTCAGACCTATAGAATTTATCAGCAGACAGTGCAGGTCCTAAATTCAAAGGCTTTCACTGGCACATTTATTGAATAAAGGGTTATAGCAGAAATGCTGTTCTAGCTAACAAGGATTGTTGTGGGCTAACGTGTAGCAAACGTGTAGATGTATATTATAATGACTAATTTAGAATTCGTCTTTTGTGTCACAATTGAAGATAATTACTACAAGATGAATATGTTTCAGTCAAAAGATTCATTGTATATTGCTAACTTTCGAAACAATTTTAAAACCATATAATGTATGGTCGTAAATGAGTACTGGAGATTTCTGCATAAATTGTGTGACTACAGTAAGCTACGAGTTGCCTCTGTGCCACCGTAGAGCGACGTTTGGTTGTGGCATTAACCAGTTTTTACTGTAATTACATTAGTCCCAAATTGCAACTTAAAATGTGTAGCGTATCTGCGCAACAAACGGTTCCTGTCCATTATGCTAGTATGTTTGTAGAACATTCAGTGCAGAATGAAACACAGTATTGGATGTTTGAACAGTTGATTTTACGGGAATACACTCTAAGCTGTTTGATATTCGGTCAATAGTTTCTGAATCGTTTGTAAGAATGGGTAGTTGTCAAAATCGCACCATATCCGAATTTAAGCAGACAAATGGGTTAATGTAAGACACTGTTTATATCATATTCACTTGTTTACACTTTCAATTATACTTATAACTGATATGTAAAGAAATGTAACAGTGAAGCAGCATGCTTACATCAAAGTTATTTATTAAGTACATTTAGCTCAGTTGGTTCTTTAGCACTGATTTAACCCTTATCGAGCTAACAAATACAATGTATGTCTGCCAACATTCTGATGTTGTATTTGTACTTACTTCTGATTAATACACATTAGAAAGGCACTGCTGACCGGGTGTCAACCACTTTTGATCCTCATTATATGTTTGATTGATTCTTACCTCCATACATGAAGAGTTATACATCGATTGTATATTATATTATTCAGGCCGCGCTTAGCACGGTCAGGCCTAATTGTGCCTACCGTATAATTGGAAGATTAGCAGTAAGAGTCAGTCGCGTTACTGCGGTAATGTAAACAGTTCATGAACGATTGATTAAGATGGCACCTTAAACAAAGATATACGATGACAATTATACATTGCTGAATACGTTAAAGTACAATGTATTTGCAATAAAATACTATGGTATTATGTGTTGAAAAGTAATGCGACCATATATATAATTAACAAAGGAGTTAAACAGGTGGTTGTTTAATGCATGGCAAACGTAATGCAGAAAGCGTTTATGGGAGATTGCTGCATACGTTTTGGTATGCATTAAGCTACCATCTGTTTTAGAAAGTCAGTATCAGATTTCGTTTGTGGTTGTTATATTACTTCGGGACTTTGAGACTTTATCATATTATCGAGACACCCTAGGTATTTTCTTCAGCTAACGAGTCACTCTTGGTGACCATGTCGGTTAATCATGCTTTCAAACAAATAAATGTATATATATTTATACAATAATATACTCAAATATATATATATATAACGCTCCATGAATATTCATCCTTCAGGGGTCGTCTTATATGGGTCCAGGCTGTTAGTAAAGTCGTTAAAAGTCGTGTATATGAAAAAACGGTCCAGGCTTAATTACACTACTCCCAGACATTTGCAACATAAAAAGTATAGCGTGCCGGAACAAGAAATGCGGCCTGTCCATTATGCTGCTAAGATACTAACACTAGTCGAACATACAATGGAACGTGAAGCACTATAATATGTTTATCTGTTTATTTAAGTCTCCTCGTAGTTACAGCATACAAATATCACATATATTTTTAAAAACAATTTAACAATGCAACCACACCATTCAATAATGAATTATAAGAGACTTTTGGTATGTATACCACACAATTTCCGGTACATTTCACCTATTGCACAAAATAGCAAAATCACGAAGACAAATATACAGCAGCTAAAATGAACACACACTCCATTAATCTTGACACCCAAACCATCTCTCACAAGAGATATTGGCTGACGTAAGATATGCATTAAATTTAGAAAAATATAAAACCTGACAGAGGAATAAAGACCAAACAAGTCAATTACAAAATGGATGTAAAAATGATTATTATCTCAGATCAGATCTGAAATAAACTGATTAATGGAAGTTGTGTACATACCATAAAACGAGGCATTTAAGTAAGAGCACCAAAATGACATTATTTACAATGAAAGTCACATGTACACTAAAATAAACTATCAATTTATCTGTTGATCATAAACTGGCGTCTCTGTAAAATGAGGAAACAGGTTTTGGCACATAGCCTAATCAAGTTTCTATCAGAGAAAAGATATCTAAATTAATCACAGTCAGACATGTTACAGAAAGCTGGGTTAAGATCACATGCTTTAGACAATAAATTAAGCCTGATATCAGTGTACAGCTCACAATGCAGTATAACGTGTATTTCATTTTCTATATCATTATCTGCACACATAGGACATACTCTAAGACATTCATCAATACCTTCATAGCGTCCCGTTTCAATGCGGATAGGTGCAACGCCCAACTTAAACTTGCTATACGCCGCACGATGTCTCAGCGGAAGAATTTCCTTACACTAGTGTTCTGTTTCAAAACTTTCCTTAAACTTTCTATACAACATTAGCTTATTACGACCACGACCAGAGGGACCTATCCTTCTCCCAACTCTTTCTCGCCAATTACTTGTAAAATTACCAAAGACTTTAGTTTCAACTACATAGACGAAGTTGCGTGAAATCACATTTTCCAAACTACTATAATTTACTTGTTAAGTCATTCTTAACAAGAAACAATGAAACATTATGACACCAGTTCTTGCATGAAAGACTTGCTTTACTAAATGTCCAAAGTGCAATTCTCCTGTTAGTTCTCCACTCTTGCATACGAGTAAGCTTAGACCAATACAGTGAAACACATTTCCATTGCCGGACTACTGGAGGTTTCCAGCCCATTTCACCAGATACACCATCATTAGAAGTGTATTTACCAACTCCAAGGAAAAACCTTTGCGCCCTGTTGTGTACCGCTTCATTACAAGAGTATGTGCGATACCCCCATATTGGAACGCTATAACTCACAACAGGCCACACAACTGAATCATATAACTTAGTAAAAACATCAAACGGTAGTCCGCCCATGGATTTACATTTAGCGATCAACAAACCTTATGCTCTACCAGCACTTTGTGCCACAGCTTTAACTGACACATTATAATCAAGGTTTTCATGTAAAACAAAACCAAGATAAGTGTACCTGTCAACAAATTTCAGCTGGCAAGAACCACACACAAATCCATACAATGTACAAGATACTGAGCCTGGTCTAAAATGCATAACATTACTCTTAGTGGGATTAACCGTCATAGCATTTCTCTCTGTCCAAGAGTTTAAAGCATATAGAAGTTCCCGTAAGTTTTCAGCAGAATCTGCTAAAATAACTATGTCGTCTGCATAGCTCAAAATACATACCATCTCGCTTCCAAAGTCAATCCCTTTGTCAAAAGACTTCAAGTATAGAGACAGATCATTAACGTATATGTTAAAAAGCAGAGGTGAAAGAATACGGCCTTGACGCAATCCACAGTTTACATCAAACTAACCAGTGTGTAAGCCATTCACTCGTACACATGACTTGACAGACACATACAATGACTTAATGGCTTGTAGCATTCTACCACCAATACCAATATCAGATAGACTTGTCCATAACAATTCCCTATCAATAGTATCATACGCTTTTTTAAAATCAATAAATGCACAGAATGTAGATTTACGCAATTTCTTTCTTGTATCAATTATATTAGACAAAGACATTATCTGATCAATTGTGTTTCTACCTTTCCTAAAACCATTTTGTTCATCAACTACTTTTCCATTAGCTTCGGTCCAGGTGTAAAGTCTACTATTCAGTATATTACAATACAATTTATACATGGACGAAGATAACGAAATACCTCGATAGGACAAGGGATCTCTATTATCTGATGTCGACGACTTAGGGATTGGATTTATAATACATTTACTCCATATTCATGGAACTATACCTTTTTCGAAACAGACATTGAATAGAACATGCATAAAATAGCAGCATCCACATTGATTTCATGATCACAGCTGTCATTATCTACATGCCCAGATACTTGGCTTGAAATGCAGAACAGGGAACTAAAATCACTGCGCCATCTTTCCAGAACAGCATCTTTATCACAGGATAAAGAACCGTCTGGTAAGATAACTTCCATCGGAATACTACTAGAACCGGAGCAATTCACGCCAATCTTACCAATAGACTTCCAGTATTTAGATGCATCCACCTTACATTCGTCCAGAATTTGCCGTTGCAAAAAGTACCAATGTGAACGCTTAGCTCCCTGAACCGCACGGTCAAACTGCTTGTGTTTAGAAACATATTCAACTTTAAAAGAACTCTTAGATTTCAAATCTTCTGAAAATTGAATACCGCTTAAGCCGGCGTGAGCAGTGTTGGACTTTCAATTACTGTTCATGAACAGACTCAATAAAACCGAGTCTGCAATTTTCTCTTTTTGTGTTGCGAGTTTTGCTCTCGAGGGATCACCTCCCTTCAGAATTTACATGACAACCAGACATTCTCTACCCTACACATTTCATTCCAAAGTTCTGACAATTGGTCAGACCACCAGGGCTTGCCTAGTCGACGTATCTTATTTTTCGACCCAAACTGTACTATTTTTTCTGTAGCGTTGCTATGCATATTTCGAGTGACAATATTACACCAGTCGCTATACAAATCATCAATATCAGACTGAGTACACATACCACATACCAACTTTAATATAGTCTGGTTTACACCAAAAAGTGTGTCTGGTTCCAACATAAAATCATCTGGAATATTAGTCACATCAAACTTAGTAAAACTCTCGGACACTGAACCCTTAGTAGATTCATTTACATAATGCTCAAAACCTATGGCCCATAACAATAACGAATGGTCAGGCAATACATTTGGAACAATTATATGAACAGTGTCCGACATATTTACCAAATCTGTGATCTTAATAACATTAAAATGACAGAAGGAGGACAATTTATCATAGCTTACAATGCAATAATCCAGGACAGCTGAACCTTTCGAAGAGATGGACGTAAAACCATTACAAATGTTGTTGCGGCCATTTAACATACACATGTTAGCATTTATAAAAAATTCTAACAACAATACCATACCTATTCAAACTAGAATCAACGACATATCTGTCAATAACTTCATCAACTCCACGTATAAAATCATCAATGTCACCACATCTACTATTAAAAACTCCACAGACGTAAAACATCCCAGAATCTTTAAACTGGTAAAATAATGCAAGTAAAGAATCATAAAAGCTATTCACATCAAACATTCTTGCAGAATTTTCCGGCGGAAGAAAACATACACACGGTAGAATTGTCAAATCATTACTCCTGTGACATAATTTAAGCAGTAAGATGCCTTCCTGTGAATTTCCAAAAATAGAACAATCAAAATCATCTAAAATACAGTTCTTGATTAAAAAGCCAACTCCTCCGGACCCCTTTTTGGCATTCCTGTGTAGGCGTTTCCTGCTGTGTCCATACCAGGTGTACCCATCCATGGTAATGACATAGTCCCCAACCAAATGGCCAATACCTAAAATATCTATGTCTTGACTGAGCACACAAATAGACCTAAGAAAATGACTATTTGAACCGCTATCTTTACTCCATCCGCGAACGTTCCAAAACCCGGCATTTACCTATTTACGGCTGCGGTTATACGCACCCCAGCAATTATAACGAGAACTGCCGGAAAGAGAACTACCACCGCGCACATTTCCACCTCTCCACTGATCAGATCGATCTGATCTACGATCTTCTCAATGATGAACACGTCGATCATTGCGATCAGACCGCCTGTCCTCAGCACCAGAACGAGAACCACGATTAGAATCACTACCACTAACACCAGACCCGTCACTTAGATGATCCTCACTATTTCGGCGTACAGCCCTAGATCCTCTCATAGAGAGATCTCTAGAGCTGAGAGCACCCAAGATAGTGGCGAAATTCCTGCTTGCCGCACGTTCGGCTGGAGGGAGATCACTATGAACGTAGACATTCGCGTATTGCCGGCTGTCCTTCAACATGGATTTGGCCTTCAAGACTGCACGCCTGTCACTCTTCGAGACCAGTGTCGCAATAACCACCCCCGGTTTGGACTCCGTATAGGATTTCTTCCTTTCGGCCTTGCTGACCACCACACGGGACAACTTCATCCCATCTTTGAAGAGACCATCAACCTTCGCCTTCGTGCTCTCGCTGGCACTCTCAGGTAGATTCCGGATAACAACGTTCAGAGACCTGTCAAACTCATGTGGGACTGGCATGGGCTCTACCTGTGTACGCTGGAATAGAGAAGCAAGTTGATCCCGTATGTCCGCGAGATCTGCAGTTACTTTGGTTCTCAGTCTCCCGGAATGTCTCAAAGCGTGAGTCCATTTCACAATCTACACTATGCTTAGTTCTATTCAGTTCGGTGTTCAACATCTGAGAAACTATGTTGGTGACACGTGTCTCCAAAGAGGATAACAATTCATCAAACCGCTGGTTAGGAGCTATCAAACTTCTGATGAAGCAAGGATGTGCCGTCGACGTGCACATCCGCATGGTCGATGATTACATTACGTGGCGTTGATACTGGCTTAGCACTAGAAGTTGCATTAGAAGAGAAAGACGAATCAGTATCTTCTGCAGTAGTTGACTTAATCAAATTCCGCTTAGCCTTAACTGGAGTACGTTTTATCTTATCTGGCGTGTGCAACACCTGAATGTCTGGAGAATGACCACATCTGACTTTTTTCGGAGTTGTGTCTGGCACAGACAGATTCTGTTTGCGTTTAGAGTTACTACAGGGCATCACTACTTTTACCACAGATTGAGTTGACATGATGGAATTCACATAGTCCGCTGCTTCCGACACCTTCTCCTTACACTTGCTCTTGTGCCGATTTTCACCCCCAGCTTTACCCATAGTTTATCTGTCTTAACGAGCTTCTATGATCGAACTATATCGCACAAATGTTCTCTTGGAATATATACCAACGAGTGTTCCACTTGCAAATACAGTGAGGATGCAAACAACGCAAATCCAGCAAGCTGTCCACTGCAATCACTGGAGCGTGACGGTACGATCTTAGCAGGGGACGTATAGTACCGCGTATACTACCACGAAAACTCTTGACGTTTCACAAGAAGTCACAATATACAAGTTCACAAGTAACTTCACGGGTTCATACCATGACTCGAGTCTTCACAATACCTTTACAAAAGACTATATGTACACGAATATGTGCTACCCAACCGCTTTCCTTCGAAGAACTAGACTTTTGCGATCGCCACGAATTCTTGTTTACGTCTAGGTCAGAGACCACCATCTCCTAATATGATATATGCTGGGACAGTTGTTAGCACACAGCCAGAACGGCAGTAAACATTATAAGACGTCCTCAAACAAAGGGCTAGACGCACAGAGGGGAAAACGGGCCAATTACAATTACACTCGGATTAAATGAATAACAGGCCAACACAATTACAGTGTCCATATGTGTCAAGTGTACGGTATTTATGTATATAATTAGATACAGTCACACAAAACAGACTGAATACGGTTAGTATGTTACCCAATCAACTGCCACTCTTTCTTTAGATTTTGGGAATGTTATCATTCCCACAAATACCCCACCCCGACCATCACATCCACCACCTGAACATTTTGAAATTGACACTACCTTTAGCAAAACAAATAGCTTCAAATACAATTTTCCATCCGGTAAAGTCGAGGTAAAGTTGTCAGGGCAAGCGTAATTGAATGTTAAAGCTTATGTATCTTATCTTGCCTGCGAATATATTTTAGTACACCTGAGGCCTGTTCAGGAGTGTGGGCGCTCAATGTCACTTCGAGCGCTTGGACTCTGAACGAGGGCGCCCGCCTAGTGCCAGCTAGCGCAAGCTAGCCTACTCGCGAGGTGTATCGCTTTGACATTCGCTTGTGTTTCCAAGATGGCTACCAACAAGGTAACAGAAGCAACCGACTGGAAGAAAACAATCGTAATTAACAAACTGATGCTCTAGAACCCGACAGCAAAACAAAAATGTACTTGAATTTTAGAAAGGGCGCTCGATCGCGTTCAGCAGTGATACTTTTGCTCGGGCAAGCGCTCATCAAGCGCCCGCGCACCTGAACAGGCCTCTGAACAATTATAATGTTCGTTCGGTGTGCTTGGCAAAAGCATGTGCCTCTAGCAATAGTCAAAATTCAAATTATCTACAAATGAGGAGAGAAAAGTAGACCGACATAGTGGGGAGATAGTGAGAAAACTTTGAGGGGATAGAGAGAGTGGCGACAGGAAGAGGGATGAGAGAGAAAAAGAGAACGTATGAGGAGAGAGAGAACAAGAGACACACAGATGAGAAGTGAGCGAACGAGATCAAAGCTGTTGAAAGAGGGAGAAAAAGGGACGGATTGAAATAGAGAGAGAGAGGGATGAGAGAGAGACAAAGAGAGAGAGAGGCACAAGAAGAGAAACAGCCTGATATTCTCTTTAAAAATCGAATTAAACAAATAACTTTTATCTTACCTATTTATATCACGTTATAGTTTACCTTGAATATTATTAAAATTCTTTACTATTTTCTAGATTCGTAAGGAACTAGGAAAGGAATCCAAATGTACAAACAACTGTTACTTTTCTTCCTACATTGAATATGTAAATACATCTTATTTCGAAGCAAGTACTAGGACTGATTGATAATGCAATGTGCTGTCAAGCCTTGCATAATAAAACGGACCGCGACTAGAATCTATTTGAATATATTACGACATCCTCTTTTGTTTACTTTTTAGTTTTATGAATATTGGTTGTTTCTCAACAACCGACATGCTTAACCCTTTCCATGTTCGATGTTTATTCCAGATTTCAATATCTTTTGAATATGCATGGCCAAATAGTTATTATGAAATATGGAAGGTGGAATATTGAGGCCATTTTAGAAAATTAAGAAACATACCTATCAAATTCCATAAGCAAACAGAGCAGACCCTGATCAGACGGCTCCTATAGGGACTGTCTGATCTGGGTCTACTCTGTTTGCAAATGCGTGAAAACACGTTTATATGAGGGAAAGAGTTAAAAGGTATATCGAAGTCTTTAAAAACAGGCCGTTGCTTAGTGCATGACGAAACTAATACAAACAACTACTGCTTTCCCTATTTCTTTCTTCCATTAACCACGTAATTCCATAACTCCGCTTTTCTACGCCTTTGCAAATCAAGGGGGTCCAGATGAGACATCCCTTACAGGATCCATCTTATCAGGGTCTCCTCTGTTTGCTTATAATATCATATAGGTATGATTTTAGTTACTATCACGGCCAGAAATATCCGTGTCTATGTCATTTCGTAACAAATACCTAATTAATATTATGATGTCATTATGTCTTACATGAGTACTCATGGAGTAAAGGGTTAAGACCAGACTTAGTCGTCGTTTGGTGGTGGCGTTAGAGCGGCTTTACTTATGCAAAAGTGAATGATTCCAATTAGGTAATCACACATTAGTCCACAGTTATACAGACGAGCTTCATTTATTAGATTTAATGATGATCAGTTCGGTTACATGCAATAACATACACCACATAAACACTATTGATTAACCCTTATCCCTCTACCCACTACCTGACTCGAAATTAACCCTTTCATTGTTCTGCTTATCCAAATTTTCAATAATTCTACTGAATATTCATGGAAACAAAAGTTATAATGAAATATGGCATGTGGAACATTGTAACCACTTTAGAAATTCCATTAACAAACTGAGCAGACCTTGACGAGACGGCTCCTATAGGAGCCGTCTAATCTGGGTCTACTCTGTTTGCAAATGCGTGAAAAGGCGTTTATATGAAGGAAAGGGTTAAATCCAAATGAGACTCATCAGCATCCAGCTTATTCTCAACCAATGCACCGGATTCAAATCTAAACTGATTTAAAAACACAGTCAGGGTTATTGTAAACATTATAGTGTATATAGTGTATATGAATCCAACGTTTACAATTGTTGATTTTAAAGTATATCAGCCATAATTTATAAACCTCATTCAATTACAGTGCTGAGATCGAACAATAAAAAGTAAATGCATTCCGTTTTAATATGGCATATATTTGCAATAATTTACCGGTAAAATTGCCAATTTTAATATTGTATTTTATTGTAACAAATGAAGTAATTTACAGATGCCTGCTATCACTTCTATACAGCCATACAGACTGCATTAATTATTTGATTGTGACGCACACACACTCTCAGTACAAACGAACACACACAAACACACACACACACACACACACACACACACACACACACACACACACACACACACACACACACACACACACACACACACACACACACACACACACACACACACACACACACACACACACACACACACACACACACACACAGAGAGAAACACACACAGACGCACACACACACACACAACTTAGAACACTCACATATCTAATTCTTTCACCGCAGAACACGCCGTAGAGCAACTCATAGTGGTAAATCTGTGATTCCCTTTGCAACGAGTATCGAGCAAGTCTCATTAGCTGTGCCAAACTCCAATAATGTTTTGGGACAAATGTGATGCTAAATACACTTTGAAACTGAAATCTGGTGATAATGTTTACAGATATCGCCAAACGAGTTAAAACACCTTCGAATACATGTATAAGGTGATCCTGACATCGGTTGACTGCAGTCCTAACAGATTGTAGAATAAATCAACAGTTTCAACCATTCAACTCTAGGTATGTAAAACAACTTAGAAACCTATGGTTGTAAGCCTTATTCTTCAGACAAACTATTAGTGTTATTTAATTTCGTCATTTTGTTTCTCAGTAACTCCTAATGTCAACTTGTCTGGGAAAAAGCCATTTGCTCTGATATGAAATAACTCTGTAGTGGCCAACAAATATATTTAAACCATTATAACGTGTTTACTTTAATACCTGAACTGTTCATGCTATGTGCAAATGTCTGAAAATGTGGGTATCCAAGACGGCCATACATTCGGTCTGTACATAGTTCTTGTCTGGACTGATACAATCCTCGCTGGCTGTATTCGAACAGTAATGTTAATACATACAGTTGAATCTTGATACCTCGATCTCGGATAACTCTAACTCGATCTAAAAGTTCGGTCATTGCAAAATTTACAATACAGAATTGTCCGAAAATGAATTAATACGCGTTTCGAGAAACACATGTGGCAGCTTAATGTAGGTCGAACACAATGCTGAAAAGTCCTAATCAGATCAAATTAAAAAATGAATTACTCCATAATCAAATCGAATTTAGTTAAGAGGATGAACATATGATTTCAAACTTACCTAACTATTACATTCAAAATACCTTTCCTTATTGACAAAGCTACTTTAATGAATAACGATATTTTAACCATTTTTGCCCGGTCGTTTATATTCAACAATTGTAAAACAATCAACCAGTTGAACACTTGCTGGTATAAGCTAGTGTCCTTAATGGGCTCAACACGCGCTATAGACCCTGATTAGATGACTCCTTCAGGAGCCCACTGGTCTGGGTCTACACTGTTTACATATGTCTTTTTTTAAGAGCCATTATTCGCTTATGGGTTAAGTTTAAATTACGTCGCAAACATGGCAATAATATTAAATACGATAAAAAATTATACAATATATTCCAATTTCCTACATTTCCGCAAATAAGCGTGATTTAACCTATTTTACTTGCCCTTTATTCCAATCATTTATCACCCAAAGCGCGTTGCGGAAATACATCATTTACGGCCATAAAGTAATTATGTCTCCCCCCCCATATTTATATGGGGGAGACATATTGTTTTCGTGAGAGTTGTCTGTCTGTCTGTCTGTCTGTCCGTCTGTCCGTCTGTCTGTCCGTCTGTCCGTCTGTCTGTCTGTCTGTCCGTCACACTTTTTGTCCGGACAATAACTTCAATACGCCTGATGCCAGTTGATTGAAACTTCATATATGGAAAGAGCATAATGAGAGGAAGTGTCATGCACAAGGTCCATAACTCTGGCTTCACTAATATAGGAGTTATTGCCCTTGTAAAAAAATAGCACTTTTTTGTCCGGACGATAACTCCTATATGGCTCATGCCATTGGAATGAAACTTCATATATGGAAAGATCATGACGAGAGAAAGTGTCATACACAAGGTCCATAACTCTGGCTTCACTAATAATGGAGTTATTGCCCCTGTAAAAAAATCACTATTTTTTGTCCGGACGATAACTCCTATATGGCTCATGCCATTGGATTGAAACTTCATATATGGAAAGATCATGACAAGAGGAAGTGTCATACACAAGGTCCATAACTCTGGCTTCACTAATAATGAAGTTATTGCCCTTGTAATTTTTTTAACAATTTAATTGTCCGGACGATAACTCCTATATGGCTCATGCCATTGGAATGAAACTTCATATATGGAAAGATCATGACGAGAGGAAGTGTCATACACAAGGTCCATAACTCTGGCTTCACTAATAATGGAGTTACTGCCCTTGTAATTTTTTCACAATTTTTTTGTCCGGACGATAACTCCTATATGGCTCATGCCATTGGATTGAAACTTCATACATGGAAAGATCATGATAAGAGAAAGTGTCATGCTTAAGGTCCATAACTCTTGTTTCACTAATATTGGAGTTATTGCCCTTTGTAAAAAAAATCACAATTTTTTGTCAGTATGATAACTCCTCAATGGCACATGCCATTGGAGTGAAACTTCATACATGGAAAGATCATGATAAGTGAAAGTGTCATGCATAAGGTCCTGAACTCTGGCTTCAATGAATTGAGAGTTATTGCCTCTTGTACATTTGTTTAACGCTTTCTTGTCCAGATGATAACTCCTACATGGCTCTTGCCATTGTATTGAAACTTCATATATGGAAAGAGCATGATGAGAGAAAGTGTCATGAACAAGGGCCATAACTCTGGCTTCAATACTTTTGGAGTTATTGCCCTTTGTTACATTTTTTGTCCGATCAATAACTCCTGTTCGACTGATGCTATTGGAATGACATTTCATTTATGGAAAGAGCATGATGAAAGTAAGTGTCGTGCACAAGGGCCATACCTCTGGTGTAAATATATAATTGGAGTTATTAGCTGTTATCATTTTCTTCTTGAAAAATGTGGTGTGGAAAGCGCATAATGAGGGGAAGTATCAATCATCAAGTCCATAACATTTTTAGTGATTTCCCTTTACATATTGTTTTTATTAGAGGGGAGACATCCGTTTTTGTGACAAAAACCTCTAGTGTTAACATTGTTCTGGTAAATGATTAAATGATTCTTTACAGAAGAGGAAGGCATTCGTAAAATCAGAACTTTACCTATCCATTCGATTGAGACCTATATTTGGAAATACGCAGAACTTCGTGTTTATGGAGTATACGGATGGTGCGTTTTGACTATAGTGTCGTGACTCGGTTCAGATTATATCCCAATTTATTTCAACTATTCATTTTTGTTGCATAGTTCGACTGTAATAGATCATTTAAAACAATAAAAATATTGTTATGGTTTGCAACAATATTCGAGGTAACAGCGATTATGTGACATTTGTCTTAATGAGTCCATGGAGATTCTGACAGTAATAACATTTTAAATTAGTTTTCATTGAGGGAAGGTGCCAGTGACTCCTGTTTCCGTTAAACCCCTGTTAGTTACCTCTGGTGACCACAAAGGCGATGCACATCGGTCACAGTTGTTTGTGCGCCACTTACAAAAACATATAACCTTCTAGACAGCTTAGTCAGCAGAGCATTCGGAAAGTCGCGGATTCGTTCTTTACTGGGCATAGCAAAGCATGAGTCGTTTATTCGCTTAGCGGCAATCAAATAGCAGGAGATATAGTGACAGAACAGGTAGGTCCGATGTGGCTGGGTGTGACTTAGAGTCCCATTGTTTATTTGTGTTTTACATTGGGTATATTAAAGAATAAGGCGGCTATTCCCTATCTGAATCTCCATTCAGTTTATGGTGTCAATTCCCTAAATGGCTATGTGCAAATATAGCCCATTACTGCATTCATATGCCTTTTAGATTCACATGAGACATTTCCTGCATGGGGCTTCTGATCAGGGTCTGCTTTGTTTGCTTATAGAATATTACAGAACTCAGTTTATAGTTGCTGTAATGACCACACCCACCAATATTAATAAGACATGCTCAACGTTCCGCATATTGTCAGAATGTCGTACATGCATATTCACGGATTTAATGGTGAACTCTTTACCTAAACATACGCCTTTCTAGTCCTTTGCAGAGTAGACACAGACCAGACGGTTCCTATAGGAGCCGTCCGATCAGTGTCTGCTCTGTTTGCGTATGATATACATATAATATATGATACTATATCTGATTTCGTACGTTTATGTCATGATAAAAAGTAATTTGTTCACAGTGTCATTTATTAATTTCATGATGTCATTATTTCTGGCCTAAGTATTCATGGAACAAAGGGTTAAATGATTAGATCTACCGTCTAAATATATTTAACTACAATAACTGTAATGCCGAAAATGAAATCAGTGTTTTGGGCGCCATGTACAATATCTATTGAAAGTCCAGTTACCCATTCAAATGCACTGATGAAAGATTTCCTTTGTTAAGAGGGTAGTTATGTTTATTCTGTTGAAGCTGCGGTGCATACTAATAATAGATGATACATGTCAATAAAGGCAGTTACATATATGAGCGAATATACTATTGAACGCGGTTATAATCATTTCAATTCTGATTATATATTTTAACATGTAATCCCTATTTATATACCCACTCATATAAATATGATCAATGACAAACATTGACCCATTTATATAACCCCTTTACTCCATACTTGGGACACCTTTGCAAACAGAGTTGTCCTAGATCAGACCGCTCTGACTTGTATATGGACTAATATAGATCTGATTTTCTAGCTTCTGTCATGACATTCATAAACTGTCAGCCGTCGAATAGCCACGACCCATAGCACACTTCAGGAAATAATTTTAATGACACGCCTAGATGTCCATATGTTAAATAAACAAACTTCTTAACCGCATATACAGGGGTCCAGATAAAATGCGTAAATGCAAACTTTCAAGGATAGCTCCTTTATGTCTCCACCAAACCTTTTAATGTGGCCACTCTTTAGAATCGTATCGAATGGACCATTCTAAAGAGTGGTCACAGTATAGGGGTTGGTGGAGAAAGGACGATTTTACTATGTTTGTACGCACATGTATCTGTAGTATTTTTTTACGCACATGTATCTGTAGTATTTTTGTACGCACATGTATCTGTAGTAGTATTTTTGTACGAGCATGTATCTGTAGTATTTTTGTACGCACATGTATCTGTAGTATTTTTGTACGCACATGTATCTGTAGTTCTGAAAGGAACTATTGAACGAGTGTCTAACAGTTTAGAACATAATGAGACGCGCCTCAACTGAAGCTAGACTGTGTGCTAGCACTAGTCAGGTCGCCAATACCTACTGAATATTCATGGACAAAATAGCTATCATGAAACATCAAAGATGAAACAATGTAACCATTTTTGAAAGTAAAGAAACAGATATTTCTAAGTTCACTAGTAAACAGAGCAGATCCTGATCAGACAGCTCCTATTGGAGCTGCCTGATCTGGGTCTGGTCTGTTTGCAAATGCGTGTTAACTCTTTACCCCATAGATACGCCTTTCTATACCTTTCTACACATTATGTTCATGTGCCATTGTAGAAAAATATTCTAATTAATATTCATGATGTAATCATTTTTAAATGAATATTCATGGAGTAAAGGGTTAAGTACATCAGTTATTTTATCTAAAACCACAACAGACTAATGGGTCAACGTATAACAGACTAATGGGTCAACGTATAACAGACTAATGGGTCAACGTATAACAGACTAATGGGTCAACGTATCAATGACTTGTCTATTAACTACAGATTCAAACTGCAATAAATATACCTGACTAATCTTAATGAACAGTTTATGCTTAGGAATGAGACAAGTATTTCCAGCATATTTGTAGTAAAACTTACCGGTACAGTTGACTGGTTGAGTAATATCCTATACTACCACTATTATCACAGATCCTATTTCTGCCACAACACACACATTGTATTGTGATGTTACTAGTGCATTGTCAGCCGCGAAACTGAAGCTTGCGGTCCATACACTGTGGTATAGGTTGCATTGTTTAGTTGAGGGTGGCATAAACCGATATTTTGCTGAACAATAAAATAGGAATATATGTAAGACCACAGGTCTGCACACTAGTAGGGCGGCAGTTGAATCCGTTTTTACCGGATGAATATGTATTTAAGGAATAATGACACCATGGATATGTAGTTTTGTTTTTATAATGACATACGTACACTTGATGTTTTGACTCAGGCTGAAACTGTTGAATCAGATCTATATCCATAAGTATACACAACAGACCCTGATGAGATGGCTCCGTTAGGAACTGTCTGGTCTGGGTCTACTCTGTTTGAAGATGAGTGAAAAGACATATATATGAAGAGAAGGTTTTACCAGATGAATATGCATGCATATTTTAATTACATCATGAGTATTTCTTAACCTTTTTGGTATAACGTTATATCGACACTGGACTATTTGGCCATGACAGAAACTGTTGAAAATATGTATGGTTTCATAGCGAACATAACATACTCTTATAGGAACTATATGATGTGAGTTTACCCTGTTTGCAAAGGTGATAAAGCGCGTGTTTATCAGTTAAATAATATTAAGACGACTTGTTCGATATAGAAAAGGATAAATAGAGAACAGCTGTTAAACTGGCGTTCAGGTATATTGGAAATTGTAAATTGGAAATATTAATATTGTGCTACAATTGAGTACAGGATAAACCAGTCATACAAACATGAACCAGTTTTTGTAAGACTGGAGAACACAAAAGTAGATATAGTGTGTAGGAGACCTGCCCAGTTATACTCGTGTATACAATACCTACATTTTATATGAAACTGTTCCTAAAGAAGATGTTTCATCAGGATCCCATATCTTCCTAAAGCTATCGATGGGCGTAACCGGTATGGTGAAACTGGGAACTGATTAATACTGAAGCCTGTCTGTCTGGAAAACTGTAATAGAGCATAATATCTAAGGCCTCTGTATAAACCTATGAATGTCTCTTAGATACGACAATATGTCTGTTTTAACCTTTATCATGTCTGTACTAAGTGGACCTGAGCTACACACAACCTGGATGGTTTTGAATAACTCAGTGTCTCAAACACGCTCTTTAGCACAATGTCAAACAAAGACACCAATAAACTTTAACACAGAAGGACAATATCCTAGTTGGAGCAGACGTAATTAATTAGGGTTAACACTCTTGTCAGTTGTGTTATTTGCTTACCCATTATATGCTTATTAAAGCCACTTCCTTTATTGTACATTATATATTCGAGATATAAACCTTACTGCTTAACCTTTTACCCCATAAAGACGCCTTTCTACGCCTTTGCAAACATAGTAGATCCAGATTAGGAGTCGTCTTATCAAGGTCTACTCTGTTTGCTTTTGATATGATTCTACAGTTTCTGCCCATGTGATATTGTACCAATTATTGTTATTAATTCATGATTTAATTATTTCTTACATGAATAGTCATGTAGTAAAGGGTTAGCCAACTGCATGTATATATACTCAACTGTCCCACATGACTCCTCTAATTGAATTCAAATTAAGCGCGTATGCATGAATCATTCTATTTACTGAAACAGCTTTCGCCTGGTAAAGCTGGGGCACGTTGAATATGATATGCATGTACTTTGCATATTTCATGTCATGTTTCCTTTTAGGTCTACACATACACACGCTAACCTCTCAGATGTAACATTTCTGTTGATTCACAGACAACGGAAATTCTTGAAACAAATCGTACGAAAGCGTGCCTGTGTACGTTCTTCAACCCTTTCCTTCGTATAAACGCTCTTTCACGCATTTGCAAACAGAGTAGCACCAGCTCAGGGTAAGCGCTGTTTGCCTATGGACATTTATAGATCGCATTATGCTGTTTCCACAATAGGGGAAACATTCCGTTTTCAATGTTGCATTTTATTAATTCTGTTCGTGAATATTTATGAGGTGAAGAAATCTTGAATAAATATTAGACAGAAAAGGGGTTAAAGCTGAACGTTACCTAGTGCCAATTAGGTGTATTACAATATACAAAATCCACCATGAAACACAGTTCTGATCAAGAACTGTCATTCAGATGTGACTACAGGCAGGAGTACAACTGTGATTTGTTGCATTTTTTAAACTTACTTCAATTGTCAAACAGCTTATACGAATAGTCATGATGAGGATCCAGGCTGTTTGAAAATACGAGCCAGATCGCGGTTAGCATGGTACGTGCTAGGTTTCCGGTGGAAAACTCGTTAGTTTTCTTGTTTTAATCCATTCTCCGTCCTTGTTATCACGGCTCTTCCTTATATCGCATACACCAATATTGTAGTGATTGTTTATAGTGGTAATTACACAGTAGACGCAAATGTAGAAGGTTGTATAAAAACTAATGGCATGGATAAAGAAAGTCGACATGTTGTATTGTATATTTGAGATTGCTTTCCTTTCGTCCTATATGTTATTCGATAGTATGGAGTCTGTAGGCTTAAGAAATACAGGAACCAGTGGACAAAATATATCTGATGACTTTAGCCGTTGTATAATAATATTGCGACATGCAGTTATTAAACACAATATGAACCACTGTGCTCCGAACAGTGGATTGTAAACATCCTTTGCTAATTCATCCCTATGTGAGCTGTGTAAATGCTGGTGAACAAAAATGTATTTACTCGAATAATTGCAATTCTCATTCAACTTGCTGCTTCCTTTTAACCCATTCCCCAATGAACTCTTTTAGATCCAACTTATTTGAATAAATCTACCAAACAAGAGCATTTACTATAGAAAGGGAACATGTTAAATGTGTGTCGTTTTGAAACCATTCAGATAAATAGACCATTTGTTCCCATGGAGCTAATGCTCTATTTTTAACAATGGTTTCAAAATATAACTTTTATAGAGGCATCAAAGGGCGTCAATATGAGGGAATGGGTTCAACCGTCCGAAGCGACGTCCCTTGTAAAGCGCTGAATATTGCCATGGTATTTCTAAACAACAGAAAGTAAACGTACAATTTGGTGCGCGGAAGACGATGCTTCAGAAATGTATTACGATTGCGATTCACATTGCCCTTGCTACATAAAACACTGCTGACGTTTGAATTAAGTTGGAGACATTGAAACAACATCAATTCACCTTATCTGTCTATGATAAGATATTTCAAAAACCAATTTTCCGCAAATGGACAAGCAAGTAATATCTCTTCTAAATTCCCATTAGTTTTCGCATTATTTGTTACAGCTCTTTGTACGATTGGCTCGATTGTTTATCATGCGATAATATTAAACTCACAGAGAGGAAGAAAGTACAAACAAACGTTAAGTATTCCAAATTTCATTTTAATGGTTTTGGAACGTATCCCAATACAAAACAGCAGAACCTGTCTTGAGCTGTAAAAAAGGTACTAGTACCAAGTTATAGTCTACTTTCAGTCAGAATGACCGCTCAGTCGACTGTACAGTTACTCCCCTGGTCATTGAGTCATTCGCCTACAATATTGAGTACTGCTAACATATGGTGCAATCATGCAGCCGCAGTACCGGCTAGTGAGCCTAACAGGCACCCCTTATAACCCCTGGGTTGAGAGGAGGTGCGGGTGGGAGACACTGAAAAGCGTCTCTGAAATCTCCGGGAGGGACCGGGATTCGAACCCCGGACCTCCGGATTGGTAGCCAAGCCCGTTACCACTAGACCACCGCACACCACACTACTGTCATTCATTTATTGAACATAGTAGTTTTAAAGGCAGATACTGGCTTAATGCAGGGCAAAATTAATGCAGAAAGTTCCTATGGGAGCTTTCTGCAATAATATTGACATTCGATAAGGTACCCCCTGCTCTACAGACCCATAATTAGACCTCTTTTCTACTGTAAAACAAAAAAGAACTAAAAATAAATAGTGAAGAGAAAACTATAGAAAGTACATGTATTCTCATGTTACATGTTTTGACTAATATAGTCAAGTATGCAAATGAACGGTAATAATGAGGTAAATGTCAGCATACCGTTGTACACGAACATATATATCTCCATCCTTTGCTTACTCTTTATTTTCCAGATGCGCTGTTTAACGCATTGGTAAACAGAGTAGACCCCAAGTAAACGGATACTGTAGGAGCAGTCTAATTCGTATGGAATTTAATAGATCTGATGCTACAGTTTTAACAATCCCCCGCCGGACCAAATCCTTCGGACGAGACTATAAACCGAAGTCCGATGTATCAGTGCTTTACACTGGGCATCTAAAAGAACCAGAGAAACTCAGTCGATAATAAGAGTAGGGCATCGCACCCGGGTTTCTCTGTATCATCTTCCCTCTCTCTGGGGCGTCTAATTAGCCCATAGTGAGCAGAAACGGGCGTAAATCAACACAAACAAACAAACAGTTTTAACAAGGACAAACATCTCGTGTGTATGTGCCATTAATAAATATTAAGCTAATTGAAACTTTGATAAGGCGGTTTGCAGGAACATTTTTGTTGTTATAAATGCTTTACGAGACTCGCAGGTGGTGTACATATATGCAGTGAAAGAAACGTGATACTGAATTGGACGACATTATTATTATTATTCTAAGCCTCAGCATCGCTTATATCAATAGCGCAGACATGAAGACAATTTTAAGTAGTGAACATGCTCCTGAAATACCAGCACCATATTTATCCCAAATCATTAGAAGCAAGTAAATTGTTTCTTAATTATCAGTGAATATAACCAGTGTGGTGAAACTGGCAACATACATGTATGAACACCAATGCCAGTTTGTCTGGAACGTTGTATTTAGTTTAATTGTCAAGAACCCTGTAGATACCAATGTATACCTCTACATCGTGGCGATATCCAGTTAAACCTGTCCTAATCTACCATTCATTTATTGACCAAAGGAGTCTTAAAAAGCAGGTGATTGTTTAATGCAGGTCTAAAGTAATGCAGAATGCTCCTATAGTAAGCTAGCATTACTTTAGACCTGGGTATAGTTACCACCTGCTTCACATTAGACCTCTTTTCATGGTCGCTTAAGGCAGGTTCATCTGTATCTTTGTTAAACACTTTCCTTGCCAGTTGCGACCTTCTTGGCAAATGCGAGCAGTTTTTGTGTTCCAGATCAGACAAATAATAACCCGACGTATTATCTGAGAAACGACGATGGGAACCATTCAGTATATACTGAATACATTTATCATTTAGCCAACAGTTGTCAGAAGTGGACGTTAATGTACACAACCAACATACCAACAGATATTTTTTTAATCATAATCCCTTGTTTATTAAATAAATCATCCTGTGCATTTGTGATTAAATCTCACAGTTAGCTCACTCTAGATAATCATTCCACCTCCTCCACTCCAACCCACACACAATGCAGTTGTCGTCTGCAAAAAGTGTACACAATTCTTCAATTTATTTTCAAAATAAAGTGTCCGAACTTGTGGCCCGCTCCTATTACAACTATTATATGAAATACGATATGTCTGAACTATATACATGTACATGTATTCATTTTCTTTTCACATGAATATTCAGCAGGGAAAAGGTCAAATGAACATTAGTGGGCTAGTATTCCATAGACTGCTCTAACCATTCTGTATCAGCAAGTACAATCTGATATCCTAATGCAATAGCATGACTAATGTACAGTTGACGATGTTATTAACCCTTGCATAAACAAACAGACTCTAGTGGCTCGATATTATTCAAATATATTGCAATCCGTTTTCCTCGTCATTTTCTTACCATTCTACCTTAACGTGATTAAATACAGATATCCTGTTTACAACAGCAACTGGCGGTTACAGAATTGAGATAAATGTCAATGTACCGAAATAATTTGTGCTAAAAGTTTATTTAACCAGTATAGACAGTTGGAATAGATAATGTAATATCAGACTTTACGCAAGTTTGGGTCAGGTTTAATACTTTATGTTTGGGTACAATCAATGGCCTTATTAGAGGTCCAGATAAGTTTAAATCCAGATTTTATGCCGATTAATATTTCATCTCATCAGGATCCAAACATCTTGCTGCTAATTGTGTATGTTTGTTTCAACAATGGCTCCTCTATCCATTCACCAAACCCTATACTTAGACTCTTCGAGACGATTCTAAAGAGTATAGAGTTTGATGGAGAAATGGCGATTTTAGTATTTGGGTACGCACCGTTATTTGTAGCTCTGAACTTTGTGTTAGTACTGAGGTGCTCATATATACATGTAAATGGAGAACATATGCTACCCCGCTGAAGAACACGTGTTTGCTTAACATTGGTGCAAGTTTAACTACTTCCGATTCGATCAAGATTTTGAGAAAGTATTGACAGAGTAAGGGTTGTAAGAAGCTATTGACCAAATGTCAAATACAGTAAAACCCATCTAAAACGGAATTCTAGTAGAGAATAACTTAGATACTTTTAGGCTGCTGGCTGCTTCATGCAGGGTGACAATCTAGTGTTGATGTGGACTTTCACCCTGCTTTAAACTGCCGCCTGTCTGTAAGTATATAAATATCATATCCTATGGAGAGAGACAGCACGTACTGTCAACCCAAGGTTGGTTATGTCCACCGAGGCGTTAGCCGAGGTGGACATGACCATACCGAGGGTTGACAGTACGTGCTTTCGCTCTCCATAGGATGTGGTATTTATTTTATTATACCGAACAGCACAATCAATTTAGCAAAAATAATTATTCAATGGCAACAATAAACAGTTTTAAACAAAAGTTATAGAGCTACTCGTTGCTTAAAAGTCGCGGAACAGCTTCACATTTCTATTCATTACACGTTATAAGTACTGGTGGAGTCTATTTCACTGTCCAATCTTGACAGATCCTCCTCCGAAATAGTCGTATTTATATAACACGACATTTCTCAAACATATGAACAAAAACAAAGCAATTGTCATTATTACGTTCGTTGATCAAATTGCAAGCGTCAAATGACGTCAGTCGATGACGTCATCGGATGACGTCACGCACACAATTTAATAAGCGCTCACTGATCTAGATGTTCCGTGCCTATGGTAGCGGGAGACAGTATTTTTCTGACAGTATTTTTTTTCCCGCTGGGCCTGACAGTATTTCTATGTCACGGTGGCCTATGGGAAATTAACATTGTAAATTAAATTGAGGTATAATAAAGTAAATTGAATGTCTGGTTCGAGAGGTTTCACTGTAGCTTAGATCCTGATAATACGCCGAGTTACTCGGCGTCTCAACTGGATCCAAGCTATTTGTAAAAGCGACTAAGGTCGTGGTTAACTTATTAGGTTAGAAATATTGCGACAGATTGTTTTAAAGTGTTTATTGGAAAGGTCATCAGAACTCTCCACAAGTGTTGGACTTGCATGTCGGCGTATTCTGGAATGGTTTACAATTTATCAGAAGGAGTTAATAGCCAAAATTTGTTTATTCTCTTTTGTCTTTTCTCTTACTTGTATAAATCTATAGGGACGGCAAAAAGGGTATCACTTTCTACCGTTGTGGCTATACGCATGGGTGAGTTTTGGTTATATAAAAATATTCAATCATAATGAGCTAGTGAAACTAGTTTCGATAGACATTAGGCGAAAACGTGGTTAAATTTGAAAAATAAGATCATTTGAATCGAGAAGGTCGATATGTTAATTCAAATAGACAAGATTATATTCTCCCAGGCACTAAATAAAAGTCGAGTTACGGTCGTCTCAGTTTCTATTTTTAGATAGGCCTTCTCATAAATCGATGGAGCTGAACAGACTATTTAGGTCTATGACAATTCCCAACCCTTTAAGAGCTTCTTAATCAAATAATTGTCTACTATTTATCAGTTCAAATTTGCTTCCTGGTTTGATTCTTGATTCTTATTAAACAACGCGTTTCTCCGGCGGTGGATTAAGTTAAAGGAGAAGTCCCTACATTTGACACGTTTCAAATATGCCTAAAATATACAAAACTCATTTGTTTATATGCTGAAAAGAAGTATATCGCAATAAAACCAAACGAATAAACACCGAAGAAGACACAACTTCAATATGTTTGATATGTTATTCGGCAATGCATTAGTATTTATTCGGCTCGCGTTTAAGTTGAACGTCAACTGTTCGACCAAGGTCGATACTATTTCGTTGTAGAACAAAATTATAAGTGTCCATGAAAACGGTTTATTATACCCCCCTTTTGAAAAAATGGGGGTATATTGCTTTGCACATGTCGGTTGGTCGGTCGGTAGATCGATGGTTTCCGAATGATAACTAATAAACGACTTGGCATAAAATCTTCAAACTTGCTGTGGTGGTTGGTCATGACAAGTAGATGACCCCTATTGTTTTTGAGGTCACTAGGTCAAAGGTCAAGGTCGCAATGACCTAAAATGGTGAAATAGTTTGCGATCAACAACTGCTCAAGGTTGGCTTAGGATCTTCAAACTTGCTGTGGTGGTTGGTCAGGAACACTAGATGACCCCTTTTGTTTTTTAGGTCACTAGGTCAAAGGTCAAGGTCACCATGACCTTAACAGGTTAAATGTTTCCGATCAATAACTGCTCAAGGGTTTGGCTTAGAGTCTTTAAACTTGCTGCAGTAGTTGGTCATGACCACTGGATGACCCCTATTGTTTTAGAGGTCACTAGGTCAAAGGTCAAGGTCACCATGACCTTAACTGGTAAAATGGTTTCTGATCAATAACTGCTCAAGGGTTTGGCTTAGGATCTTCAAATTTGCTTAGGTGGTTGGTCATGACAACTAAATGACCCCTTTTGTTTTTTAGGTCACTAGATCAAAGGTCAAGGTCACCATGACATTAACTGGTGAAATGGTTTCCAATCAATAACTGCTCAAGGGTTTGGCTTAGGATCTTCAAACTTGCTGTGGTGGTTGGTCATGACAACTAGATGACCCCTATAGTTTTTGAGGTCACTAGGTCAAAGATCAAGGTGATCGTGAGCTTAACTGATGAAATGGTTTCCGATTAATAACTGCTCAATGGTTCGGTTCGGGATCTTCAAACTTGCTGTGGTAGTTGGTCGTGTCCACTAGATGACCCTTATAGTTGTTGAGGTCATTAGGTCAAAGGTCAAGGTCACCATGACCTTAACTTGTGAACTGTTTTCAGATCAATAAATGATCAGTGGTTTGGCTTAGGATCTTCAAAGTTGATGTTGTGATTATTCATGACTACTAGATGACCTCTATAGTTGAGGTCACTAGATCAAAGGTCAGGGGGTCTGGGGGGGGTATACATGTTTTACAAACATCTCTTGTTTTGTATCACAGGGGCATTTTTCGATATAAGTTCAAATTGACAATCTTCATAATAATGATTGAAAATAAAAATATTAAGTTTTATGGCATTATTGAAAATATGCGTTTAAATTCACTTTTGTATGGCCCGGCAAGGGTTCGAATCCTATCATAGCCAAAACATTGTTTATTCTCGTTTTTCTTTTCTCTTACTTGTATAATTCTATTGGTGAAATGTCTGTTATTCTGTCAACATATGCTTAATTACAGAACATTAAAACAGTACCATGATTATAGAATCAGTACACCTTTGAAACGTCTACTAACCAAATAAACCTTCTACTGCTGGATGTAACCTAATAAACCTAAGTTTGTTCGCACATCCTTTAAATTACGTCACTAGAGAAGTCTGGTGACTGAATAAATTCCAATACAAAGACTGCAATTTATTCAAAGAACTGCTTGCATCGACCAAGACGTGAACGCATACAGGGCCGACACCGCAGGTCAGACATACCCTTTTCCGTAACTTTATATTAAAGCATTTATTAAAGCATTTCATCAGTGGCGTTTGATAGGCAGGCAATGGCGTTTGATAGACATCGTCTTCATTCTATTTATAGCGCACGTATTATTTGATATGTAAAATAACCTATTTACGATTCGATGCCAGTGTTCTGGTGTAAAACAAAAAAGTAGACCCTTGCCAAACGGCGCCTGCATATAGCAACTGTTTGATAAGAAGCTGCGGTATACCATTTGTTGGCTTCATTTTAAAGGAAGCCAACTTGTTTGTCAGTGTCACTCCTGTTGAAATGGCCAGTCTGATTCTTTATCGTAATACCAGGTATCAGACAGGTAGGCAATCTATAACCATTCTTTAATACACCGTATCAGACCAAGACCCAGGTTGAGTATTTCAGACAAAATATGTGTATCAGCACGTACACGTATACAGTTTAATCCATTTAAATGAAATTGTCTCTTAGCTGCTCTGGGCACCCTTTGCAAACGCCCTGAGTATTAATTGTTTAAAAATAGATCAGAAGTAAGGCAGGAAATTAAGAAATGCCACACGAAAGTCCACACCAACGCTAGAAGCACAACTTAAGTGCGCGCTCACACATGCATACATGGCGTTCCTTGCCTGGTCCACACATATAGCATATATCAGCGCCGTAAACGATGGTCAACCAAGCTCGTGAAAACCAAAATAAACTATATGAGGCCATTACTTGTACAAAGTTGTAATACGACATAACGTCATAAAATGCCTATATTTCGGCTAGGCTGGGCCCAGGGCACTCTGACACTATCAAGTAGTATGTTTTACCATTTCATACATAATTCGATCTAAGCTTCAACTATACTGGATACGGGCTATGCTCCGTTTTTCCAGACCCCCATTGTATAAAACCTCTACGTTTGAGTGTGCTTTTATTCTCAAACCCCTGACCAACAAGAGGCTTGAGCACAAACTGATACCTCGGAGCCTATTCCCACCGATACAGTTAACATATATCATTTTAAATAGCAACCTAGTGTGCATCAGATAAAACAAAACATTCACTGAGACATCAACTCGAAAAAGAATCTGACTGACGTGTTGTGCTATTGACATAATGACATAGGGCATTTGTTGTTTTCTTTTGTGGTTATACCATCGACCACAGCTTATGGAATATGGACTGTTGGGCAATTTTCCATGCATAGCAAAGCGTTATTCACTTACATAAACAATTTTGTTTAACATGAGTTTGTCTTTCAAACAATTCTCATGTATCTGTTTGATAATTTGATTCTGAACATAGTTTGGTTGGAATAGTCAATGAATCATTGTTGATACGAATATATATATTTAAAGCATTTTACAATTCATCAATAAATACCGATTTGTCGAACTTGAGAGTCAATACTGTTCCTACAATAACAAGTTGTGTTTGTGAAGATAAATAACTGGAATTCTCTTTGATCTAAAGACGTGTCATCTGCGAATATCGTCATTAAGATAACTAATGCCGTTATCGATTTGAAAGTCGACCATATGACAACAAATGACACTGTTCAATTAGTCCATAGTCTGCTATACGCCACCTGACAGACGTTCTCCAACAAGTTGGAGCAAGATGAGATGGTGAGTTACTCGTTCGTTTCACGAGGGTCAAGGATGTTTGATACCTGGTCAGTTACTCGTTCGTTTCACCAGGGTCAAGGATGTTTGATACCTGGTCAGTTACTCGTTCGTTTCACGAGGGTCAAGGATGTTTGATACCTGGCCAGTTACTCGTTCGTTTCACGAGGATCAAGGATGTTTGATACCTGGCCAGTTACTCGTTCGTTTCACCAGGATCAAGGATGTTTGATACCTGGCCAGTTACTCGTTCGTTTCACCAGGGTCAAGGATGTTTGATACCTGGCCAGTTACTCGTTCGTTTCACCAGGGTCATGGATGTTTGATACCTGGCCAGTTACTCGTTCGTTTCACCAGGGTCAAGGATGTTTGATACCTGGTCAGTAAGTTTCTAAAACTGTTTTAAGAATTGGTCCATATTGCAGCATATTGGAGAATTATAATGTTTTACGATATGGTAAAGTTTAGCATTTAAATGCAATATATCATTTGAGCATATCGTTGGCTAACTTGTCCGACACTGAGAGTACATCACTGTTGACAATACAGCTTATGCCTTAAATATGCGGCGGGTCACACTTCACGTAGGCGAGATGTTTACTCAGTTTGCTTGTGCTAAACCATACACTACAATACTTTTTTCTGCTGTACAAATAGTGTCTACTCAAACTCAGATAAAGCCCCGAGGTTATAAAACTTTTTGCATGAGTCTATATAATAAATCGACCCCTGTTCGATCTACTACGGGGGTCAGTTTGTTATATGAGGGGTCGGATTATTTTATGTAATAGTACTACGACTCCCCCGGTAACCAGTGTTGTGAAACTGGCAACATATTAACACCAAGGCCAATTTGTCTGGAACGTTGTATTTAGTTGTATTCAGACTCGGGAAATTTATAACCTTTAACCCAGGTCCCGATGTTATAAAAGATGTGAGTTTGAGTCTGAGTTAATTCTCAAGTATCTGATTGGTCAGCTTTTAACCCTGACTAAAGCCACGTGTTTTATACCTGATTCCTCAATTTCGCTCAAACCTTCAAACCAATATAGACCGAAGATAACTTAATTTGAATCTTGATGAGACACTGAGTTCTTCGGCTTGTCGTCCGAATTCATACTGATTGTAAAACCCAGTCAAGCCATGATTGGCGTACCATCAATTTCCACCTACACAACATGTGCATTATAAATAGATAAATATCATTAAATATTAATATAGCATGAGCGGGCAAAACTGGCATGGCTTTGAATATCCAATAATAATGATGTTAGAATACTCTGTTTACGTTATAAAGATTTTATATGTATATTAATAATAAATATAGACAAACATAGCATCTGAGCTCAACACTACAGAAATACTTCTGCCAATCCCATATAGTTCTAATAACACTAAGTGAATTAACACCGATGTCTTCATGAAAATGAGACTTGTTACTGCACAACGGGCCACGCTTAAAACCGTTTTACCCGTATCCCGCCGGGGATTGTCATCTAATAAATTTCAATTCAGCTTCATTATAAGAGAATCTAAAAGTCTTTGCTTCAAAAACATTGTCACAAAATTAGACAGTTTGGATTCCGAATGAGGCTCAGACGGAAATCGGGATTAGGGATTCTGGAATGTCAGCGAACGTGTTTAATCTTCATTTCACGCCTTTGCAAACTGGAGACCCAGAGCTGACGGCCCCTGTAAGAGCTGACGGCCCCCTGTAAGAGCTGACGGCCCCTGTAAGAGCCGTCTCATCAGGATCTGGTCTCTAAGCTTAGGGAATTCTATAGTTCTTATGTAAGCCAAATATTCCTTTGCAATGTGTGCATTATAAGGGTTGGTTTGATGACTATTCATTCAGTGGTATATTCATGTATAAATGTTCACCAGGGAAAAGGCATTTATCGGCAATATCTCGTCATTTGTCTGTCAACCAACAAGCCATCACGGTTTGTACATGTATTTGTCTGACAACTCCATTACACATTCTCCATAGATGATGAAATATTAATGAGTAATAAGGAAAAAACCTTCTAACTTTTTCAATGCCAATGTCTGTGCATACCGTCCGGGTCCAAACTGATTTTTGTTACTGTTGTGATATGTTTTGAAGGAAATGGCAGGAAATCAAATAAATGAAAGTTGTACCAGGCTACAAACTTTGCAGACGATGAAATGTGACAGAAACAGAATTAAACTACAAAGTATTTTATTATAATCTAAATTCGACCTGACTGTGAGTTGACACCCTTTACTCTATGAATATTCAAGTAGGAAATGATTATATCATGGATATTAATCAGATTAATTGTCTTAATAGCATAATTAGTATGGATACATGGCGTTTTGGCCATGGCAGAAACTGTAGAATCTATATCACACCATATGCAAACAAAGCGTGATTTTCACCCTCCATTTAGCAGCCACCTGCCTAGAAAGACATAAATTCATTATTACTTAAATTTGGTAGTATCGAATTTGTATGTATTGTAGTGTACGGTTCTCTGTCGTTTGTGAATCCTTGGCATTTGCAAGAAACTCATTACGTACTTGGATTTCTAGTAGAGAAGTATTTAGATATTTCTAGGCAGGTGACTGCTTAATGCTGAGTGAAAGTCGTGTACAAAGCTCTTACATGACCTTTCTGAATGACTTGTACCCTGCATTAAGCTGCCACCTGCCTGTCTCCAAAACCAATATCTTTCCAAATTTCACGTCCAGTTTAGAGGGACTTTACTGTGATACGTTTAAGTCTGAACCGTGCAAACACAGAAAACGGCCATCGTCACAGGTTGGGTGTGAACAGGAAAGTAGTAGATCATGATAAATTTCTCCGTTGTCAGATTGTCACTAATATCATTCTTGAGTTAAAAACGTTTGCATTCATGAGTATCGGTCCATAAAGGGGAAGTCCCTACATTTGACACGTTTCAAAAGTGCCTGAAATATACAAAACGCATTTGTTTATATGCTGAAAAGAAGTATTAAGCAAGAAAAACAATCGAATAAACACCGAAGAAGACACAACATTCATACGGTTGATATGTTATTCGGCAATGTATTAGTATTTATTCGGCTCGCGTTTTAGTTTCGTCAGATAATACTTTGCTATAGAACAAAAAATATAAGTGTCGATGAAAACGGTTTATTTTGTATCACAGGGGCATTTTTCGATATAAGTTCAAATTGACAATCTTCATAATAATAATTGAACATAACAAATATTAAGCTTTTATGACATTATTGAAAATATAGGGTTAACCCTACTGTAATTTGAAATTTGCGACGGTATATGAGGTTTTTAACGGTCGCAAATTATTTTAATGGCGACGCCGAAGGCGGAGTCATTAAAATAATTTAAGACCGTTAAAAACCTCATATACCGTCGCAAATTTCAAATTACAGTAGGGTTAACCCTATTCTAACGCAATCTTAACACGAAAAACGACAAATTGTTGAGCCGATTTTAACTCAAGTAATATCCTTTGCGCGCGGATGATTAAATGAGTGACGAGGCAAGAAATAGTACACCAGTATCTCTCAGATTTCTTAAAGTAACTGTGTTTTCACCCTGGTTTATATATATACATTTCATCAGTCATGAATAATTGTGCGATAGCTATTCAACATGCTCAATACATACATTCAATACACATTTTGGTAAAGTAACGTCATCTTAGTCTTTGGCGCCATACGGGAAAACGTCGTCTGTAACAATGACGTCACTTTATAACGTTATGTTTGAACGATATAATAAATAAGGGCTAATCTGGATCCCAACGCTTATAGGAGTATCTCAATAATTCTCCACATGACACATGTGCATATAAGAGATCGTTCAAGTCGTGACAAAGTAAACAATGGAAAATAACTTGAAATAACGGGCTAAACTGGAATAGATCTAGATTTATATGTCAAAGTATGCATACGGATTTATCATTGCTTATAAACAACGCGCATTGATATATTTACATGCACATTGTGTTATTCGGCCGTTTTCGATTGGTTGAATTTGCGACATATAAAACACTTTTTATATGCCGCAAATTTGGTCACATGAGCCAATCAGATTTCAGGAAATTGACAGATTGCGTTAGAATATGTGTTCATTGTAGGAACCTTCTCTTTAAGATTAAGATAGATGAAAGTTTTGTTCAAACTGAAAGTCATACACGTAGAGAACTTTTATTACTTTCACTCTACATTTACTCCCAAACCGTTATAAAAAAAATAACATCTACTAAAATTGGATGGTGTTCAATGTTGACTTCAAACAGTTTCGCTCAGTTACATGGCGCCTCATCTGTATCTATACTCTGTTAACCAAAAACTCATTTGATCTTTTCTAGAATATCGGGTTACCGTGATTTGACTGTACAGAAGAACCTCTCTGAACAGGACGTTAAAATTGGTAGAAATATCGGTCCTGAAAACAGGTGGCAACTTAATGCAGTGTGAAAACCATGCAGAAAGCTCCTCTTTGAGCTTTCTGTGTGCCTTTCACCCTGTATTAAGCAACTACCTACCTTAAAATATCTATATTTTAAAACATTCTCTACTAGAATTCTGGTTTAGCGAGGATTTACTGTATATCGAATTTCTTGTACAACAACTGACTGTCTAAATATGAAATATGTAGTACCTGTGACAGTTATAGATCTAGGGAAGGAGTCGATAGCTAGATTTGACAACTAGTGTTATGCCTAACTATGTTTTTCACGACCAAATTATCGAATCATACAATATTCATTTTGCCCATTACTCATGCAAAGAACGTATGTAATCTCTAAAAAAATCCTATTCTCTGGCTCGGTTTGCCCCTTTATTGGCCTATAAAGAAATACTGACCCTTAATGAAACACCATGTCTGTTAAACCTGTGTTCTGAAGCGTTTTGTGCAATGTTTCATTCATTAAAGGATTTCAGACGATACTTACTGGGTTTCAAACACTGTGGGTCATAGATCCAGTGATTTACAAATGTATTTCAGCTATTTCTAAGCAGGATAAGACTGATTCAATCATAAACTATAAGAATTATGTTGTTACAACTAACGTTTTCTGCAATCTGATGATGCCCGATGTCTTGTAAAGATATTACAATGTACATTCAATCATATTAAGCTGGTTTAAGCATACTCATGGTGTCTTTCACACAATTGTATTAAAATGTATTACTACGCATATTTAGAAACACATGTGGTATATTGATGCAAGTCGAAAGTAATGCATAAGACTCCAACAGGAGCTTTCAACATTACTTTAGACCTGCAGTGATTTTACAAACAATGGCAATGGTAAATTTTCTGTAAATCCTGACGACACTGCCCTGCTGTAGCATATAATCAAAATGCAGTGTAAATCAGTGTGAAACAATACGTCAACCAATTTCGCACATACTGTAACATTTCACGACCTATACAGTGGCCTACTGAAGGAGCATAATACTAACAAACAAAATATCAAGGCTGTATAAGTATACTTTAAATTGTTGGATTGTTTCGATCATTATCATTAATTCCGAATTCATTGTATGTGTCATCTGAGAGCATCGATGTTTATATGATTCGCTTCGAGACTATTTGTGTGCAACTCATGACGTCTGTTCCGTCCGTCCTGAAAGTACGAATCCTTGCCAAAAAAATGGACCCAGAGGGGACGTCGAATAACTAGGCGTCTCCTGGAAACCAAACTCTTTGACACGGGTTATATTATTGTAAATAGTTTATAGAGAATGTCACTTTGAAATACGAAGCAGACGGCAATCTTACTAGATGATAGTTATTTAGCGTCGTAAGGCTGAACGTATTCCGTTCCATTTGAACAATTGGATTCCTTTGGAGTAACACTGGTATATGACTGCTAAATGCAGGATGACAATTATGCAGAAAGCTCCAAGAGGAGCTTTCTGCATGGTTAGCATCCTGCATTAAGCTGCCACCTGTTTTTAAGATCGATAAATGACAAGTATGTTTTCCAGAGTAGCGATTTTACTGTACGTTCACTAAACTCACTATACGATGACACGTTCGAGTCAGAAATCGATAGGCTAAAGACATGATAACGGTCAAATATTTAGACAAATTAATAATTCAAATACTGTATTATTATGACATAGTTATACAATCCTGTGAAATACTATTCGTGTCAATAGGCGACATTCGTTTTACCTACTTTCCCGCTGCAAACAGAATTAATGATCGACTCAATGTACATAATACGCTCGGATTCAATTAGCTGCAATGAATAGATACAATAGATGAGTTTGTCCCGCAAAAATATGAGATAGTTTGTATTTTTTTAAAGGTATTATTGTCAGCTGGTGAAATATGACGAATGGTGTTTTAGTCCAAACGCATTAGGGTTACACCTGAAGCAGAGTTACATGATATATTTACTCGCCTCTATAACACTGCATTGTGTAGCCATTAGGATAAATAAATCATTTAAAGTTTGCTCCTTAGGAGCATATACTCTATTTATCACATTCGTTTCAAAACTACACAATGGTTATTTTTTCCGTTTCTGTAGTAAATGCTCCTTTACGGTAAATTTATTCAAACAGGTTAGGTCTAAAAATAGCCTATTGGTTAAGAGGTCGCTATCGATAAGTATGCAGTATGTCGCTTAATAAAGATTGACACGGGAAGTTGTGTTAAACCTATAATGACTGTCAGTAAGACGCACAAGTACAGTAGAACGCCTCTAATGCAACCTCTTAATGAATAAACATGGCTGTCGTTATGAGCAGGTGGTTGCTTAATGCAGAACAAAAGTAATACTCTTCTAGGAGCTTTCTGCATTACTTTTATCCTAGTAGTAGTAGAGGAGAATTGAGATACTTTTACGCGGATGGCTGCTTAATGCAGTGTGATAGTCTTGCAGAAAGGAGCTTTCCGTGTGACTTTGAGCCTGCATTAAGCTGCTACCTGTCTCCAAGACAAATGTTTATAATACATTTAACGTTCTGTTTAGAGGTGTTTTACTGTATTTCGTACATGAATATTACCAAGGCAAAAGGATTAAGCAAAAGCAAACGTTCGTTATAATCAAGTTCACAATTCGGAATTCCAGATAAGATGCGTAAATTAAAACATTTTTCAAGAATAACTTCTTTACTTCTCCACCAAACCCTATGTTGTAAACACAAAAGAGCGGTCACAACATAAAAAACATTTATGTGTTGGTGGAGAAATGACGATTTAGTATTTGAGTTCGCACGTTTATGTCACAAGTATTTATGTTTAAATCTACTTCTACCAATCTCCGATCATCCAGTACATATATAATGTTCGTGTTTATATACTGATACCGTTTAGGAAATGGCCAGCCTCCTTAAAGTGCTGTAATTAGATCAAACTTACACAGGCTCAAACCCATCAGAACTGCTTAATTATCATCGTGTTCCTAGGAAACAAGTTTACCAATTACTTGATAGATTGGACATATCTCGACATTTGTCTGAGTAGAAACTTCCGTTTTCTCTCAAACAGACTGTCAGTTGATACTAATGGAACGGGTTTACTTTAAAAATAACGACACTAGACATAACACTCTGCAAACGGCAGTTTTCGTTCAGATCTATATAATATCCTAAGCAAAAAGAGTAGACCCTGATCAGACAGGATTCATCTAATCTGGGTTTACCCTATTGTAAAGGCGCGTGAAGTATTTTTACGGGTTATATCTAGGTGTCTCATGCGACTACTGAGATTATTAATGGAGATGCAAGAACAGCACGTGCAAATGTCAACGGGTTTATATTTTCCTCAGCATACTGATATTAATCTTGTTAATCCCGCAATTCCATAAGTGGGACATAGAAAAAACTGTAGACATATATCAGAGGATTGACGAATGAGCCCTACACTGCTCATGATATATGAGCCCTACACTGCTCATGATATATGAGCCCTACACTGTTCATGATATATGAGCCCTACACTGCTCATGATATATGAGCCCTACACTGCTCATGGTATATGAGCCCTACACTGCTCATGGTATATGAGCCCTACACTGCTCATGGTATATGCTGCTTGTTGAAACAATCGTTGTCCCTTCCTATAATTATTTTGTTTGCGGTGTTTTTGTCTAAAAAGCAATTTGGACGTGTTTACCATAAATAATGTAGTAGTAAATGGGTTAACACATTCCCTCACATACTATTTGAAGATCCAACCTCTTTGAACAAATCTACAAAAAATCATTTACTAGAAAAAAGAAAAACTTTAGAATTGTGTAGTTTTGAAACCATTTTGATAAGTAGAGCATTAATTTTGCTCCTATGGAGCACATGCTCTAATCTATTTATCACATTTATTTCAAAAATGACTTTTACAGATACGCCAGAATGTGTCATTGGGGGGGAATGGGTAATGCTACACTGTATGTGATTCAGTTTGTGTGGAAAGAAACAAGTGTCAACCCAAATCAGCAACACTACTTTGCAGATGTGGTGTTAGAGGTGAAGCCCCATTCAAACTTAGCACGCAACCAACTGACAATCATCTCAAGTCAAGTGAAGTCAAATACTATTTATGTAATCATTTCCTTCATTAACACGCCTTTTTAAGTTTGCATGCATTTGCAAACAGAGTAGACCCAGTTCAGACAGTTCGCATGGGAGCCGTCTGATCACGGTCTGCTCTGTTTGCTTATGAAATCATAATACATCCGACACTACAGTTTCTAACAACACTAAAACTAAATATGTAATAGTCCAATTAAAACAAGCTAATGAATAATCATGGTGTCATTATTACTGACATGAATATTCAAAATTGGAAGGATTTAAGTCGGACATTTGCAAGAACAGTAATGAACAAGCTCTGCATAACTTTAAAACGGACTTGCGACCAGTTAGTCTTTGTTTGGGTTGTTTAAACATTGATTGTGAACTGGGTGCTGGGACATTCGTCGACCCGTTTCCGGTCAGCAGTTTAACGGACCCAAGTTCGACTTGTCTATTATTGACATTTAGCAACGATCAAACGTTTAACTGCAGATCACTTAAAACTGATCGCCGAGCAATTTACATTTAAATACATATACGAGCATAGCAGTTCTTTATCAAGTATAATGTATTGAATCTTATGCAGCGAATTATAGCAAATGAAGCTGTCTGTCTGAAATAACTAGATCTATGATTTTTCTTTATTAACAGCTGCAGAATAAATTGAGATTATGTCTGCTCAAATTTGGACCTGGTGCAAATCTCATTACCGTCAATTCGATCAAGCTTTTGAAAAACTATTGTTCGAGTGTCAAACACTGCAGGTGTTACCTCGACTTACTCTGCGTCTCATCTGAATCCAATATGTTTGCAAATGCCAAAAGTTAGAGTTGATCTGGAACATGTCGATAACAAAAATGACCATTTGTTCCAATTACCTAACTAAACCAATCTACGAAAGTCGTCTTAGTCGCCGGTAAGTCGTCAATCAGTCATTAATGGTTGATGACGATCGAACATGCATTTGCTACTAACTGGACGACTTTCGCCAACTGATGACACGACCAATTACCATCGCCGACTTAAATTCCATAGCGATGTTGGGATATTTGACCATAAGAAGTTATTATCGGTCGCCGCACGTATTGGTTGTGAGAGCTCGTAAGCTGGTCGCAGTCTATGTGTTACTGGAGACAAACTGTATAATCAACAATGCGAACAGCAAAGGATCTTATGTAATGTTGTTGACATTTACATGTATGTAGTTTATAAACGACTATATGCAATGGTGATCATAGCTAACAAACAGGCAAATAGGATAGTATGCATAGTTGCATAGCGTATATATAAGATACAGTAGAAGCTCGATACTTCGACATGTTAGTATTGAAGGACTGATGCCTTTTTAGGCAGGTGGTTGCTTAATATAGGAGCTTTGTGCACGACCTTCACCGTGTATTAAGCTGCTGCCTGTTTTAAAGACCGATAATGATACTTGTTATACATGAAAAGTAAAAACCCTTACATAGTACATCAGGTGGTAGCTTAATGTAACATGAAAGTGACTGTGTTACTTTCGTTCTATATCAATCAACCACCCGCATTTGACAGCACTTGTGTGTATTCATAAGATGGTCGCATGAGAGGGGGTTTGCTGTTACTATTTGGAACATTGAAGATCAAGCGCTGCGGAAAGCTCCTGCTAGTACTCCATCATGCAAACACACGAGTTTAACCTTTTCTCTTATATGAACGGTTTCTTTTCACGCATTTCCAAACAGAGTAGAACCAGATCAGACGACTCCTATAGGAGCCGTCTGATCAGGGTCTGTTCTGTTTGCTTATTAAATAATATAGATCCGATAGATCCAATCAATACTAAAGAAAGTCTTAACATATAGCTGGGTTTCTTTGAATTTTAATAAATAGCCATCTGTAAATTTTGGACGGAAAATTTCTTGAGGTGCGTGTGATTGTCATGAAAATGTTATTATTATGTGTATACGTACTAATAGACGAACGCCTTAGTGTCACCGTATTACGGTGCAATAGACTCGGTCTTTCTGACCTTGCGACTGGTTTCAAGTCGATAATAAACTAAAACATTCATTTATACGCTGTAATGTAAGTATTTTGACTCCTAATTGGGCCAAACTTTACAATGCAAATATAAAAGTACAAAAATGAGTCATGCAGGAAACACCACATACAGAACAAACTGTGCATGTAAAGTGCATGTATAACGAAAACATTTAAGTGAACAAACTGTATCCACCTATCGCTAGTGTACTCAATGATTGAGCTGCAAACAGAGTAACTGTAGAAAAGTAATAAAGGATACGACAAAAACGAAATAGTACAGATAGCCGACGTTCTCCTTCCGTTTCTGGATTTAAGAGGTCGCCTTCATAGAGTACTAAACCTTTAATAAGTTAAACCAAAAGTTGCAATTAATCCGCATTAAACCAAAAACTGCACACTGGACTGTGCATTTACTGTAAAATGTGTAATACTTTCCTATACCTTCAGGCAAGCCTATTGCACCGGAAATTCGAAAGGATCAGCTTTTTATTATCAATAATGCATTCATTTCTTTTAATGCAATAAAAACAAACAAATGCACAAGCTTCTGATATGTTATTCACACTCTTTATCGATCAGTACATACAATTTACATTGCTCATTCACACTATGTATCGATCAGTACATACAATTTACATTGCTCAAACAAGTAACTTTTATTTTTCCAACGTTTTAGAAATGACTTCTCCTCCCATTAGCTGAACATTTCGTAATCCCATGTAGGCGCGTGCTTAATGCGCGTGCGCCAATAATACTTCAACTAAAAATATTGATAACGTCGTTATTTCTTCCATGAATATTGAACAGCAAATGTGTTAAACACATCTTTGCTTACTCATAAGGTGGTCCCATTAGATGGGGCTTACTGTATAACCAATCACTGTTCATTTGGGTTGCAATCAGTTCGATACGATGCGATATTTGTCTCTGACTTTGAATAGAAAATTGATTATAGGAATAGTAATGAACACTGATGTTGTATACTCGTATGACAATGCCCCCACAATGGTTATGTACATGTACATTTGGAGAGTCTCACTAATGCTAATGAACTAGCATAGGAGTCTTTAAAAGCAGCTGGTTGATTAAAACAGAGGAAGCAGTAATGCGAAAAGCTCTTATGGTGGATTTTGTCCTGCCACTCATTTAAAACACCTTTTGAGAGGTCGTACTAGATATAAAGTAAATGGATATTTCAAATTTGCAGTAAACCATATGTGTTGGCAGTGGTGTTTTGTTTAATGTTCGGGCTCAACACGGGGTCCAACACTCTATGATATATGTCAGGTCCCGCCAACTGTGAGCAAACATACTCTTACATGCCTGACGAAAACACAAGTTTGCGCTCTTTGAATAAATAATAACACGTTATATCGGTCAGAAAACCCACTACAGGAATAAAACCACAAAGACTAAATGTTAATTACCCCCTCGACATACAATAAAACTCAATATCCCCAATAAGTGTGTCGAGAGAAAGACTCTTTTGCAATTCCTATAATTACTAGTAGCTTTTTGTCGAATAAAAATAAATTGCTGTACGTAATGTGCTCTTTATTTTTACTCGACATCAGGGTACACTTCTCTCAATGTTCTATATAGCAGTTTGTTAGTGTGGTATGCTATTCAGATAAGGTTTGACATTTAGCCCTTACCCAGCTATGGACAATAGTGTTTCCTCAAATCTGGATATTGTGCAATGTTGATTACTTCAGATTGCATTAAACGTTTGAGAAACTATTGACTGAATGTCAAACAGCTTGGATCCTGATGAGACGCCGAGTTACATGGCATCTCATCTGGATCCAAACTGTTTGCAAATATGAATCAAGTCGCGGACAGCGTGATAAAGGTTAAAATGTATTGCAGATCTCTGATAGGTTTTAAACAGAGACTCTTAATTCGACCAATGAATAAATAAATATGAGATGATTGTAAAGCAAGTGACTGTGTATGTAAAATGACAGCAATCTAGAAAGATCACTGTGCACTCTTTTAAGGAATTTGCATAGATGTACATGTACCACAGGCTGAGCGAACGACTATTAAACATTCAAGGGCGGTCTTATATCATAGGATAAGAAAAACGGCCATTAGGCTGTTTAGGGCGGTTCCTTCATGTATACACTTACCGCAGACTGAGATATGCATATATATATGTGTGTGCCACAGACTGAGAGATCGACCATTACACTGTTAAGGGTGGTCCCTTCATATATGCATTTCCAAGTCTGACTTAACGGTCGTTAGACGCGTACCACGGTTTGTTTGTGAAAAGATAGGGATATGACTCTACAGTTCTGCCATAGCCAAATATTGTTTATTGTATAGTAATGATGTCATTATTTTTACGTGAATATTCAGGACACAAATGGTTAAGTATCATCAATTCGCGTCTCATCGGGATCTAAGCTGTTTGACAATATGCCACTAGTTTCTCGAAAGGTTGGTCGAATCGAAAGTAATGTTGTCAAAAGTTCACCTTAATTCATTTCCTACAACATGGTTAACTATAGCTAGATAACTAAAACATTTTTATTACATAATCTGCTGTGTGGGAGTGCTGTTGGAATTCGGCTGCATTACACTTACACAATGGCCGAAACAATCGTTAGATATAGCATATTTCACTTTCTATAACATTTTGTAAGGGTTATGTAAGGGATATCTTACATTCGTGATGCAATTGTGTATTACATGAATAATTACGAGGTTAATTATTAATCTGTATTTAGAGTTTGGCGAAGATTTTCGAACAATCACCAAGCCGGATATTCAAACAATATACTCGATTTAATTGTTAAGTGTTCGAGATCTGGCGAGACTTTCATTCTTAAAAACAAGAAAGTAAAGTATCTAGTTATCGTCTACTTTCAGTCCGAAGGACTACTCAGCCGACTGTACATTTACCCTCTGGTCATTGAGGCATTCGCTTACAATATTGAGCAGTGCTAACATATGGCACAATCCTGCAGCCGCAGTACTGGCTAGTGACCCTCACAGGTACCCACTTTAACCCCTGGCTGGAGAGGAGGTGCGGGTGGGAGACACTGAAAAGAGTCTCTGAAATTTCCGGGTGGGACCGGGATTTGAACCCCGGACATCTGGATTGGTAATCAAGCGCGTTACCACTAGACTACCACACAACCCTTTTCTCCATAAATACGCCTTTCTACGCCTCTGTAAAAGTAACTTTATGGAATCATTGTGATAAATAGAGCATTTGCTCCATAGGAGTAAATACTCTATTTATCACAATGGTTTAACAAGAGTACCGCATACGGTACATAATACGCCCACTTGCAAACTTTCTCTGATTCAACATAAGTGTTGACATTTTCTAATCTGTGCTTCAGATCTTGATTTCCATATTTAGGTGATACTATTTTTAAAAACATTGAAGTGAATATCTTATTAAATAAAAAAGTTACTGTGTAACAGCTAATCCTCATATTTGCAGATTTTTGTAAAGTGCAACGACCATAACTCTGTAAAGACAAACTGAATGAACCTCAAAATAAACTCAGTTTCAGATTTTGTTGCTTTAATAAAAACATTTGTTTTAAGTTTCATTTATATCATTTTAATAGTTTTCCCAGAAAACAACAGACAATCTAAAAGTTGACCGACAAACAAAACAACGAACACACAAAGTTCAAGGACCATAACTTTAGAATAAAATGACATATCAAAACCCCCACAATACATGTGAAACTTCATATTAAGGTTTAACCATAATAAAAAAAATTGAAGTAAATATTTCAAATGAAAAAGTTATGGCCATCCTCATATTTGCATAGATTTGCATTATATTTTTTAAGTGCAAGGGCCATAACTCCGATATGACAAATCAAATGAACCTCAGAATCGACTCTGCTTCAGATCTTGATGCATTGAATATTTGTGTGAAGTTTCATTAATATCTGTCAAACAGTTTTGCCAGAAAACATCAGACAAACTATTTGCATGTATTTGCATTATTTTGTTTAAGTGCAAGGGCCATAACTCTGACACTAAAAATCAAATGATCATTAGAATCGACTCAGCATCAGATCTTGATACATTAAACATTTGTGTGAAGTTTCATGAATATCTCTGGAGTAGTTTTCCCAGAAAACAGCGGACAAACTATTTGCATGTATTTGCATTATTTTTTAAGTACAAGGACCATAACTCCGAAACGACAAATCAAATGAACCTCAGAATCGACTCAGCTTCAGATCTTGATGCATTGAACATTTGTGTGAAGTTTCATTAAGATCCGTCAAATAATTTTCCAAGAAAACAGCGGACAAACAAAATGTTGACGGACGAACGAACGAACGAACGGACGGACGGACAGGGCCACGCCAATATACGACCACCTTTATTAGGTGGGCGTATAAAAACTATACAATTCTAAAATTTCACTTTTCTCTAGTAAATAACCCTTTTGGGTAGATTTATTCAAAGAGGGTGGATCTAAAAATAGCCTACGAGGTAATGGGTTAATTCAAGAAGTGTTTGTAAAATAATACAAATGTTAATGTTATTACAACACACCCAATAAGATTTGCATGTCGGATATGCAGTCAATTGACCTAATTAAACTTCACCACACTCGAGGATATTAAATGAAACTCTTTGTAAATAGTTTGATGGCATATGGCGCCGACTGAGTCTGCTTCTTTTCGGAATCCAAATTATTTACGCCCAGGTTGCGTGCTTGAATAAAACTCCTAAAGACAATGAATAGCACAACAACTACCATGCGAATAAAAGTACAGTAAGGCCTCTTAAAACCAGGCGTTCAATTAAGTATACATATTTATATAGTAGACAAGTGGCAGCTTAATGTGGACTGAACGCCATGACTGTCACCCTTCATTGAGCGACCACCTGCCTAAAAGTATCTAAATTATTCTCCAATACAATTCAGGGTTTTACTGTATTACGAATGGGGGATATATAGCAGTTGCAGAAACGGTATAATCCTATTTATTTTATAAACAAACAGTGACCGTCTGATCTGGGTCTGTTGTTTTTTGCGAAGGTGTAAAAAGGTGTCTCTATCAGGTAAATAATTATAAAGCGCAGCTATAAAGACGAAATTAATCTCTTTTTGCGTATATAAGGCCTCCGGCCCATAAACATGTATGTACATAAATAAACACATTATTGACCTGCAAGTACTACTGACATCTATCGTATTAGGCATTTGAATAGGTACTCAACATTACTCTAATGCCTTCTCAACAGATTCACCATTTATCTATGTTAGAACGGTGAATACATTACATGTACTTACCATTTATAAATGCTAACCAATTTATTAGTAGTAGTATGCGCTCAGTCCCACTTATACATCAGCAAAACATAAACATACATGTTCTAAGACAACCGCAATGACATAGTACGGTTATTCCAAGACAACCGCAATGACATAGTACGGTTAACATTGCATACACATTTTCAAATTATTGCATACACAAAAATTCTCCTGCACACCCATACATACACCTTCTGGCGCCTTAACGAAACAAAACTTAAGGTGCCGTACGAACTGGGTGTATTGTTAGATAAAATTTCATCTATGTTATCCTTCTGCCTTAGCGAAACGAAAATTAAGGTTTTATGTTTACACTATTAAAGGCAAGGTGAACAGTACTGCATCCGAACACAATAAAAACTACTTCAGTACGATATTCTTTTATCGGGTATTTCCGTTCAGGTGGATGCGTGCCTCAACGGAAAGGCCCGAAGGTGTTATGTACAATTAAACTAGACATGTACAAGTAAACTAGACATAACCAAACTATATGTATAGTGCAATATACTTCGTAAAGCCACGATTTATCTTGCGTGAAGCGATGACCATTCTAGCACAGGATACGTTAAGATTGCTGCAAGTCGAACCCTTTGACCGAGGACTTTGCTGTTTAACTTTCATTATATACCATTTTGTATTACCGTACGGTACCAACACACACCAATCAATCTATCAAACACACAGGTGTTAGCAGGACACCTCCACTACAGTGCATTAAATCCTTCCATCTGACACTTTTCCTGAATAAAGAAATTATACAATGTTAGTTCCTACACTGTAGAGAAAGTGCCCTGAAAACAATGTCCACCTTACTGCTATGTGTCATGACGATATGTACGACCTTAATATCAAATTCCGTAATCTATACAATCTATCATTTACTTAATGAGTTACTTAATAATCTAGTAAGTATGTACTACTGAAACTGTAACATAAACATCCCAGTCAAAGGATCAATCACCTGTTAACAAGGCACAAACACTGTTAACAAGGCACAAACACTGCAGTGCAATACAACCTTCTATCTAAACACTACCCCATACGAATAAAAATCATACAATGTTAGCCACTACACTGTAGAGAATTTGTCCTGCAAACAATTTACCCCTTACTACTACATGCATGTATAAGGCTAGTATTGCCTTTAATATGAAATTCCATAACCTATACAATCTATTGTTTACCAAATGCGTTACCTAACATGTTTAATCTAAAGAATACATACTTTAGTGATACCTGAAATTAATCTAAGGAAAGGTAAGTATATAATTAATGCATGATACTGTAAGAGAACTGTCTTTTAGTCTAGGTAGATATAGCCGATTTCAACATCAATTTGCGTAAGTTTCTCTTAATTTATTAGTATAGTATAAATACATTGCTAGTTTTCGTAGTAATTCAGTATTTGTATTTGTAATCAACATATAAAATTTATGTTTGCATGGTACCTCATAGTATTATAATGGTATATAAACACTTCTCAATGCAGGGTATATGGGGCATACATTTACAAAATGGTACTCATTCCTCTATAGCATTTTTTGCAATGGAAGCATACACGCTCTTCTTTAGGTAAACCAAGATGACGACCTTTTTTAATCATTAAATTATGTGAGGAACATCTAAAATGTGTCAAGCAACTTCTAAACTTCACAATATCCGAACAATTTATATAGGGTTCAAAGCCAAATGATGGTTTTACAAAGACATATAAATTATTTAATTTGTTATTACTCATGCATAATTCAGACCATGTTTGAATACATTGATCTTTCAACCTTGCTGTGTATTCAGAAATAAATAGCTTTTCATTTGGCACATTTTGTGCTTCCTATACATAACCAAATCCATTACTATATAGATTGTTTCTAATATAAGTGACCAAGTTAACATAACCATGATTGCCAAACACACTATTTTTTGTAACAGAGTTTCACATATCTGTCATCTAGAAGTCTTAATATTCTCAACCAGTATTTCAAACATCTTTTCATAGCTAGTATTTTCAGCGGGAAACGACATAAAGCTCCTAACAAAGCATTGTTACATGCACTCAAGACTGAGTGTAGAAACCGTTTGCATGCATACAACTGAACAGTTTCTATTGAATATCTATCTACCATTCACCATAATTCTGCGCCATACGTCAAAATAGGAGTAATCTTCGTATCAAATATTTTAAAAAGATATACTAGATTTCATATTCATATATGTTAAAGGCAAAATGCTCTTTAAAAGTAAGAACAGTACCTTTTTTTATTGTCTTATGTAATGACAACGTACTAGTAAAGTACACTCCTACGTAAGTAAAACCGTTTACACATTCAATATTTGTGTTTTTATATTTCCAGTTGTCTTCGCGGGACAACTTGCCACCTCTCTTAAAAACTAGAACTTTAGTTTTGTTTGTATTGACATATAAATGAGTTTTATCACAACACTGTTGCAATGTATTTAGATGTTTTTGTAGACCTATAACTGTATCAGATAATAATGCTGTCGTCAGCAAACATTAACAGAAATACTTCTATCTCAGATAGTAAGAGTTGTATTCCATGTACTCCATTGTTTTGAATTTATTTCGTGAGCAAATTCATTTATGAATATAGAAAATAACAATGGACTTAAATGACACCCCTGCCTTAAACCTTATGGGCATTCACAGAAGTCAGTTACATTACCATTTTTGTACATCTAATGTACATATTTATACCTTTATACAAAGCCATGATAGAATTGAGTAAATGGCAATTTATCCCATTGTTAAATAATATATTATACAATTTGGATCTGTTGACATAATCAAATGGTTTTGTGAAATCTATGAATGCAACATACAGTTTTCTTCTTTTTCTTGAAAGGTATTTATGTATGACTGAGTAAAGAACAAATGCATTGTCTGTGGTGCAGTACCCCTTCCTAAACCCGGACTGAGATTCACTTATGCTGTCAAATACATGTATCTCAGTATATAAAATTAATCTTTTATTCAACATGCTTATGTTTATTTTACTAATTACATCAATAAGAATTTAGTGCTATATATCCTCTATAGTTATCTGGATTGTTATGATTACCTTTCTACCACATTTGAAACAATAAATTATGACACAATGGAGTTTCGCTAATGCGACCACATAACTTATCCAAACTAAGAGAGTTTCGCTACTGCGACCACATAACTTATCCAAACTAAGAGAGTTTCGCTAATGCGACCACATAACTTATCCAAACTAAGAGAGTTTCGCTAATGCGACCACATAACTTATCCAAACTAAGAGTCTGTATGAGCAGGTGCTGCTTACCCCTGTACTCCATCAGTATTCATCTAAAACTTATCACTGATTAATGGTTACATGGTCACTGGATGTTTTTGTAATGGTAGAAACTGTAGAATCATATCTATATTATATCAGGCTCCTATAGGAGCCGTCTAATCTGGGTCTACTCTGTTTGCAAAGGCGTAGAACGGCATTTTTATCGAGTAAAGAGTTAATGCTACAACCTGTTTTAAAAATCCAGAGTTAGACTTATTTTCACAGGTCGTATTAACGCAACTTTATTCGATAAACAGTGAATGCAGTCGCTAATTATGCAACATGGTGTTAGACAGAGTGTAAACTGTTTGGCATTTATCAGTACAGCACACCCTTATAATACAGTAAATCTCAATTAGTCGAACACTATAATACGTAGCATTATCGATCTTTAAGACAGGTGACAGTTCAATGCAAGATGAAAGTCATGCAGAAAGCTCCTCTAGTAGCTTTCTGCATGACTTTCACCCTCCATTAAACAGCCACCTGCCTAGAGGTGTCTAAATTATTCTATATTAAAATCGAATACTCGAGGTTTTACTACAATGATGAGACGCCGTGTCAGATATCAGGGTCAACACTGTTTGCAAAATATCAATACCCAAAATACATAAGTGAAGGAAGGAACGACTAGAGTTGAACGTAACAACGTCGATCGACATACCGATTTGCACCGAGTTGTTTTTTTATCCTGGCACAATCAAATAAACTGTCACCAACCTAAAATACACAGCTATCATAACTAATGACTGCGTGTTTATTTAGCAGCTCAGCCCTTGTCATTGGAGGTAGCAGCTGGCTTCCGCTACTAGGCTTTATCGACTCAAATGTCGTTGCATATGATGTCCAATATCCATTTAGCTGGCCGATAAAGAGGCTGTCACTTTGCACTATTCGCTGCCATAAAAGACCAAACTGGTGGATTGCCATAACCAATTTATTACAGTATATTATCGTTGACCCTTTACTCCATAAATACGCCTTTCTGCGCTTTTGCAAACAGAGTAGACCCAGATCAGACAGTCCCTGTAGGAGCCTTTACTCCATAAATACGCCTTTCTGCGCTTTTGCAAACAGAGTAGACCCAGATCAGACAGCCCCTGTAGGAGCCGTCTGATCAGGGACTGCTGTATTTGCTTATGAAATAATACACAGTAGATCCGATTCTACAGTTTCTGTGATTGCAAAAGTTTCCTGTGCTCACCTGCCATTGTAAGAATAATCTTATCAATAGTCACGATGTCATTATTTCTTACATGAATATGCATGGAGTGAATAGTTAAAGCGACCACTTATTGAATAAACGCGGGAGTCTTTACAATATTAACGCAGGAAGAAAGCAACACAGTATGGCGTTCCTTCTGAATTAATCTACTAGCTACGTCTATGAGCCATTTATTAGACCTCGTTAGGTGGTCGCTTTAGACTGGTTTTACTGTATTTTGCTATTTAGGTTTGACACAAGTAGACAGTTTAGAGCCCTTTGACTCTTTCCTCAATAGGCTATTTCAGAACCAACCGATTTGAATAAATCTACCGAAAAGGAGCATTTACTAGGGAAAAGGAAAATGTTAGAAGTGTGTAGTATTGAAATCATTGTGATAAATAGAGCAATTGCTCATGTGGAGCAAATGCTCTATTTATCACAATGGTTTAAAGAAGTGACTATTACAGATGCGTAGAAAGGAGTATTTATTGAGGAAAGGGTTAAGAGTCCAGACATAATATAGTGTCGCCCACATTACATTCAATATGAATGCCTGTGTACGCTAATGGTTAGAATTGTAGAGGTCAGAAAGTATGACAGAAAACAGTGTATGCATTATTCAGGCTTGTAAGCTAAAGGAGGTGTGGCGGACCTCGTCAAAGGTATAACAATAGTATTAAGAACAAATTATAGATTAGATATTTTTTTAAAATGGCATATTAACACATTAATTTTACCAATGCAGAAACTGTAGAGATTTCACGAAGTTACGCCTATAAAACAGTTGGCCATTCGACTAACCGGCCAAAACGTGTTTGTAAATAAATCTACATTAATGTCTTTGGATTCCCTAAACAAACTGCTATTCTCAAGCAATTGAAATTAAAATTAAGCTTAAAATCTGATCAATCAGGTACTTGAGAATGAACTCAGACTAAGACGTTTTGTAACTCCAGAGCCTGTGTCCAATGTTATAAAACCTACGATCATTTTCAAGTATCTGATTGGCCAGATGAATGATCTTAGACTCAAGCAACCCGTTTTATGAACAAGTTACAAGGTATAGTCAATAATTATGTCACGGTCCCCATTCCGATACGCTTAATCGTTTGCAGCCGTATTTGATATTCCAACATGGTAAACAAAATAAATCCTAACATGGTGACCGTCTGTGACGAGGTGGTTCACTGAATATACTGTTGGCAAATAAATACAGAACTACCATTTGTTTTGCAATGCTGCACCTCACCAATAGTTGAAACATTGGACTAACAGTGACAATAAACGTTTGTGTGAGTTAATTTCCTTGAATTTCTGTTTAGCTCCAAAATATTTATAATCGAGCCACTATGTCCAATCAGTAATTGTCCCGCTAATAGCGACACGGCTGACAATTGCCAACCATTTTGATCTAGATGAGACACCGAGTAACTCGGCATTTCATCAGGCTTCACCAGACAAATAGATTCTCAAAAGGTTGATCGAAACGGAAGTAGTAGTATATGCACCAGATCGACAATTGTGCAGATATCTGTGAGTTTGTTTTTGTTTAATTACCCCTTTCAACGGGATAAAGGCTGTGAAACACAACAACGCATTATCCGTTACATTTATAATCGATGGTTGCGTCATGGCCAATGTTTCCAGATAATATCGTGTCTCCGTTTATAAATCATACTTTTTATCAACATAATAGTTCCGGTAGCAATCTAATCGTTTACCATGACAATATTAGGTAAGCGAAACGAATACATCAAACAACATTACAATGACAAAATGTTGTTCTCTCTAGCTGCCCAATGTTGTAATCAGCAAAACTTTTCATTTCTTTTTCTCACAGTAATATACATTTTAGATCTTGATGAGACGTCACTCGAAATTACTCGGCGTCTTATATGGATCAAAACTATTTGCATAGGTAGTCACATATACGACAATGGTAGCTAAAGCGCCGGTGCTTGTATGCATCGTATTAACAAAAAGGGAGAATTGAATTATTGTAATTTAGCTTGTGTTGTTTCTTAAATTTGAGCCATTTTGAGGTCAACTTAACGCAAGATAATATGCTATTTGTCGTTGAAAAGTTTGTCCAAAATAATGAAAAGTGTTTTCATTTCATTTGTACTTGCCGTACAGTCGACACGCAAAATTATTTTCAGTAACAAAAGACAATTACTAGCACAACGCTTTTGGTTAAAAACGAGAGTATACCATTGATATGTAAATAATTATTAACAGAATCCACTATGTTATTAGATAGTAGGTTAGTAATTAAACTATCTGACACAGGTGTACTGTTCACTTAACATTTCCAAAACTAGCACTAAAATTCGTTTAACTCTTAATATTTCTAAGCGCAGTAAATTTTCAACATTGAATATACAGTAAATCCTCGATTATTCAAATTTTCTGTATAGAAGAATTTAGACCCATTTAGGCAGGTGGCTGCTTAATGTATAGTGTCACCATGCATTAGGCTGCCACCTGACTTAAAGACTGATACTAATACGTTACGTATTTTAGTGTTCGAATAATCGAGAGTTTACATACGAACACATTAGAGACAGTAGTAGCCATGTCAACTCTGACATGAAACAAGCTCATATGTGATATAAATTGGTCAACTTATATAACAGAGTGGACTTCATATGTCTATGCTTATAATCAGTTTGTTATTGGGCGATATATCCAGTACAACGCTAACTGTGGGCATGCGGGGAAATATTGCACTGTCATTTATGTGGACCCAGATAAGAGGACTCCAAGAGGAGCCCTCTCATAGAGTTTACCCTTTCATACAGTAGCCTATGGACGCTACAAATAAACAATGAAGGACGTTTCAACTACGTTCACCCAACATAACTGGCATTGTAAGACATGATGACAATAACACCACCAAGTTAATCCAAAGAATCTGTCATTTAATCAAATATTTCCGAGGAATAATCAAGATCTATTTGATAAGGATTTTCGTCTTTATTGTCCTCTTGACATAAAAGCCTATTTCGCATCTTTGTCAGGGAGTATAGATTTTGATAAAAGGATAGGACGTCAGGCATTGCTTATTGTAGTGAAGCTTTTAATCCAGTTCACGCTTAACACCCACAGGCGAATCTCAGGTAAATTTTATAGCTTGCCTATCCAAATATAACATTGTAACACTTGACGGATAGAAGCATTTTAAATAACGGTAGTGCATATCGTTCCTGTCCTCAGAGTGGACATTTGTAGAACTCTTGAATATGTATCTACATTGTTCGCAAGAACAATTAATATCAATATACCCCAGTGTTTCTACTCTGGTAATCATCGAGACACTATAATTCAGATTCCTATACAGATAGAACATCAAAATGCCTATTGTACAGCGATGCTGCGATCTATTTAAAGTTAACCCTTTCCCTCATATAAATGCCTTTTCACGCATTCTCAGAGTAAATCTAGATCAGACGGCTGCTATAGGAGCCGCCTGATCAGGGTCTACTCTGTTTGCTTGTGGTATAATATAGATCTGATTCTACAGTTTCTGTCAGAGCTAAAACATCACGTGTACATATGCCATTACAAAAATCATCTAATAAATATGCATGATGTCATTACATGTATTTCTTACATGGATATTAAACAGGGAAAGGGATAAATAACTTCTGTCACTCTATTGATGGATCTGTGATTACATTTGTAAATAGTTTAATGCTGAGTGCAACACGGCGTCTCATCCAGGTTGAAGTTAATCTAGTATGCACAATGTCCAATAACAATAATACCACGATCCATAAGGTGTTTGGTCTTATTGCTTAACGTATCTAAATATTCGAATGCATTCTACCGCTTGAACCATATCCTTGCCGTTTTCATATTCATCTACTGCGTTTAAACTGTAGCGTGTTGATAAAACTAAGGGCCACATGCACGCAGATATAAGCTCCCCAATAAAACTAAACAAATGACCCCCAAGAGCTCATTAGTACTAAACCTCAGGGTAATCGCTTTAGAATGGTTTCACCTTAGATCATTGCTTGACACAGCCTTGTAAGCAACCGAATAGCGTTATTGCGCAGACATTGTAAGAATATTTCGACTGATGCTATCTGTATGACCATAAATGGGTTTATATAATTGAATAACAAAAAAGCAACTAATAAACCTAATAACTGCTCAGTTTGGGTAAAGGAGAAATCATACCCAAATAAAATATGTTTTAAATAAAACGTTTATTATAAACAGTCAAAGTTAAGGTCATGTAGCCTTTATTCAACTATGTATGTATATATGTAAAAGTCATATTTTGTACGATAACGCTTGTCAGCCTATTTCAAGTCAATATGCATACATACAGTGCGTAAAAATATATATATATATATGTGTGTGTTAAAAAAAGAAAAAATAGGACATAATAGTGACATAATATATATATTATGTCACAAGGTAACAAAGCAGACCTTGGTCAGACGGCTCCAACAAGATTTTGCTGTATTTTGCAAAAGCGTAGAAATCGTATTTAAGGAGTAAAGTGTTAATGTTTATCCTAAAATAAGTCATTCAAATACAGTATACACTGTATACATGTCATGTGACAACATTGTCGATGTCAAGCTAGTGTAAAATGTTTGAAAGGCGTCTTAAACTTGGGGCACTAAGCCTTGTCGTCCTCTATGACTAGTGTGTACCAGCACGTTGAACGTTTCTTTAATATTTACATATTTCTTAAAACCTACGGTTTCCAGTCGTGTTCGGCCTTCGCGTTGGGATTACAAACCATTTCCTTTGTTTGCCATTCATTTACTATAATCCGTTGCCTGTTCTGTATTTAGTCCCTATTACAACACCTACTGAATCATCATTGACAAAATAGCTATAATGAAATATGGAAGGTGGTACATTGTAACTAAATTAGAACCTGCAGCATCACAGTTATCAAATTCCATTTGCAAATTAAACAGACTCTGATCAGAGGGCTCTTATAGGAGCCGTCTGGTCGAGGTCTTCTCTGTTTGCAAATGCACGAAAAGGCGTTTATATGAAGGAATGATTTAAGCACGTAAATGGTTACTGATAAATGTTTGGATATATTTTATCCTAAGAGCCCTTCAGGAAAATACTGGTAATTAAATCCTATAAGGAGGTCCTTGGTAACATAGTTCCGAGTTAATTCATCTCGGGCTACTAGTGAAACGTGGTTTTAAATGACAATTTACATTGTTGGGTTTTAGAAACCATAGAATTAGCCTTGTAAGCTTTACTTTTAAGTTTGGGTGGAAATTCAGAGACGAAAATATGTAATGCGAAGTTTCTAAGTGTGCATTTTGACCATTTTGCTTTCAGAATAAAATTCTGATTAAGATTGATTATATATTCTAAGAAAACAATAAATATCGATTCGTAACACAGGATGAGACCTAATCACGCATTTAAATTCAAATTTAATGTGTGTTTTTTATTGAAAAAGCACAACAACAGCGAATTACTATCCATAAAATGATAGGAAGCGTGTAAAATGTTGCCTAACGAACATGTTGACTCACATAGATGGTATCGGCAAAGGCATGACTTCTGGGGCATATACAAACAGTGTAGATCAAGATCAAAGGTTTTTTCAAGAACACTCTGTTCAGTGTATGCAATGTTTGTTATACCACATATCATTGGTTTTCACATATTTAATGTGTTTCCTTTTCAAACACCCTCCACATGACAATTAAATCGATCTAATTTTTCCAGGTCGTGTGATATCTCGGAACATCATGGCTATTTATACTTTGTTTATTTATACTAACACACACAAAGGAAGTAAGAAAACAATGCTGATAATCATACAAGGTCGACAACCGCAGCAGATATCTGAGACAACCGAACTATCTACAAGATGAATAACACTGTAATACTCTGGGATTTGTGATTGTTCAATACACATCCCAATGTTTACTCTCTCACGTGCGTTGTGGAATGTGGATTTTGTTTATGTCCATTTATCTACACAAATAGAATGCCTACGGTAAAATGGCATAATGTCTGGATTCTTCACTTACTTTGCGTACTAGGTGGACAACTTAAACAGGATTTGTGTCATTATTATTGGCTCAGATTGTGTTTAAACTTCGTTCCACCACAGAACTTTTCTTCCCGACCTTGATTCACAGCTGATCTATTTTTAGAGTGTCAGTCATAAAACTCACTATTTTGTGAAGGTCACTCTTAAAAGGCTGTCGGCTGCATTACTTATATCTTCTAAGAAACTATTCAATTCCCTGTCTAAGTTCATCCACTGTAAGTTAAAAATCTCGATTTTTGTCATGTTTATCGTTCTTAATAACGGTCTCTATAATTCATATTTATATGACGTCATTTACCAACATTCTGTTGATTTTGTTGGTAAACCAACAGTCGTTAAGGGTTATTAGAACGGAAAGTTGTTGGTTTGTTGGAAACTAACGAGATTTCGTTCTTTTTACCAACAGTCGCTGGTTGTTGGTTCTCTGCCTATATAAGGCCGGAGAATTTCTCATTCGAGGACTTCTGGGGCCGTATTCCGAAACCTTCTAAGTATTTAGCAGTTAGAAATTTCTTTATCTTAGTTTTCGACTAAGATTTTGGAATTTTCTAACTTTTTCACTAAAAATTTCTCTTAGCAAATTCTAAGAGAAAAATAATCTTAGACTAAAAAATGATCTTAGTCTAACACGTTCTCTCGTTGTCAGGTATTTTCCGGTGATTCCCAAACAAAAATTACGTCATTCACGCGCAGACCAAAGCGCGTGCTGACATTGAGGAAAATCAAAATGGCCGATGCTTATGGCGCGGGATGTCGATGGTGTTGTAATTCACATTGTTTATCCGGTAGACAGAGGATGATTTTAACAGAGTGGCGGATACTATTGAGCGGCTATTACACCGCAGTTGTTATCAAACGTAAACCGGATAATTTGGAGTGGAATTGTGTCTTCCAAAGTGTCTATATAATGTGCTTGGATAATTGGAAGGAGTCTCGCGAAACATCATTTCATTTGCATATGATATATCACGATTTTTGGACAGCGACATAAGTACCGGAACCGTTTGAAGGGATTGTCTAATGTCATGAGTTTGAACGGATTTATATTATTGTGTTCGTTTCATTCTCATGGTGTTGTGTGATCCCGACATTTCGACCCAGTTTGACATTAGGATTTTACATCGTCTAAAAATAGATATAAAACTAAAAATAGTACACTGTGTACATGTATGTTGAATCAGACGAACATCAAGTCATCAACTGTCAAATATGGCAGATATTGAAAATAAAAAGGAGAGAGAAGTCAACTTCAGTCAGGCTGACTGCTTGCTGTTATCCCGTATCATGGGACAGCCAAGCGGACTACAGGATTTGAATAACCACCAGTTGATGAAGCATCGCTTCAATAGTGGTAATGTGACTAACGTTTGTTGTTAAAATGCAAATATGATTTTTGTCTTGAATAAATGTGTCTTCAGGTAAGTAGATCTAGATCTAAAAAAATTATTGGAAGTCATATCAACATTGCTGGTTGATTTTTTAATTTTTTTGTTGATGAATATTTAACCCTACTCCACCAATATAAGCCTTTCGCCTTTGCAAACAGAGTAGATCCAGATCAGATGGCTCCTGAACAGACCTTCAAATTCCATTAGCAAACGGAGCAGACCCTGATCAGACGTCTCCTATTTGAGCCATCTGATCTATGTCTACCTTGTTTGCAGATGCAGGAAAACACATTTATATAAGGGAAAGGGTTAATTCTGATTGCGTATATGAATTTATCAGTGTTTTTATTCTCACAAAGAGTGTGAGGCATGCAGCAATGTGGTTGACTTTAACCCTTTCCTCCATAAATACGCCTTTCTACACTTCTGTAAAAAAAATTAAATCGTTGAAACCATTGTGATAAATAGAGCAATTGCTCCTATAGGAGTAAATGCTGCATTTATCACAATGGTTTCAAAATACAAAATTGTAAGATTTTCCTTTCCTCTGTTTAGTGGTCATTTTCGGTAGATTTATTTAAAATGGTTGGATCTAAAGATAGGCTATGGAGGAATGGGTTAAAGAAAGGAATTTTGTTCCAGTTTTATAGTTACAGGAATATATACTATTTTATCCAATATAAAACATTTTGAGATAAAAGTAAACGCTGTATGACTTATGTTTTAAAATTGTAAACAAATTGCCTTATAAAACAATGGTGTTATTTAATGTTTTTCATTAACTCATTCCCTCCTAGACTTTTTTAGATACAGTTTCTTTGAATTTATATACCGAAAAGGAGCATTAAGGAGAGAAAAGGTAAGTTTTAGAACTTTGTAGCTTTGAAACCATTGTGATAAATAGAGCATTTTCTATGTATTTTGCTGTGCTCTATTTATCACAATAGTGTCCAAATGTGACTTTTACAGATGCGCCAAAATGTGTCACTAGGAGGAAATGTGTTAAATAAAAGAAAGAAAAATATTTACTGTAATATTTACTATTTTTTTGTATTGACTTCTGAAGAGGATGAGAATAAATACCGGTGTATTAATGGAATGATATCCCATTCTGTTTATATATAACTCCTCCTCCGTTGGTGGGGCTTGCAGCTGGACCTGGGTGCCATCAATCACTCCTATTACATGAGGAAAGTTGGCTAACCCCAGGAAGTCTGCCTTGTTCCTCTCTAAATCCTGTATTGTTGATGGAAAATGAATATATCGTGATGAAAGTGCTGGTCTCGTCAACAGGTCTGTTACTTGGGTTATTGCCCTGGACACTGTTGACTGGGACAGGTGGTGGATGTCGCCATCGTTCAGTTGCAATTCTCCAGAGGCCAAGTACCTGAGCGAAAGGAGTATTTTCTCCAGACACGTAACATATCTGGCGCCAATATTCTTAGGGCTCAGTTCATTTTCCATCAACGCATTGAGGTAGTCTATACCGTCTCTGTCGATCCTATATCTTTTGACGCATTCAATGTTAGATAACATTTCATAGTGTGCAATTCTGTCATCCATTTCTGAAAGTTTGAATGTTCCAATCCCATTTTACTCATACAATGGTTATTATAAAATATGAAAAAAATATATGTATCTGAATGGAGAAATATTCAAACTAGAGGTTTTGGTCACAGAAACGGATGTCTCCCCTCTAATAAAAGCAATATGTAAATAGAAATAACTAAAAATGGTATGGACTTGATGATTGATACTTCCCCTAATTATGCGCTTTCCACACCACATTTTTCAAGAAGAAAATGATAACAGCTAATGACTCCAAAAATATTGATACCAGAATTATGGCCCTTGTGCATGACACTTACTTTCATCATGCTCTTTCCGTAAATGAAATGTTATTCCAATAGCATCAGTCGAACAGGAGTTATTTATCGGACAAAAAATGTAACGAAGGGCAATAACTCCAAAAGTGTTGAAGCCAGAGTTATGGCCCTTGTTCATGACACTTTCTCTCACCATATTCTTTCCATGAATGAAGTTTCAATACGATGACAACAGCCATGTAGGAGTTATCGTCCAGACAAGAAAGCGTTAAAAAATGTACAAGGGGCAATAACTCTAAATTTATTGAAGCCAGAGTTAAGGACCGTATGCATGACACTTTCTCTTATCATGATCTTTCCATGTATGAAGTTTCACTCCAATGTGCCATATAGGAGTTATCATCCTGACAAAAAAATGTGTTTTTTTTTAAAAGGACAATAACTCATATATTAGTGAAGCCAGAGTTATGGACCTTGAGCATGACAATTTCTCTTATCATGATCTTTTCAACTGGCATCAGGCATATTGAAGTTATCGTCCGGACATAAAAGTGTTTATTTTTTTACAAGGGGCAATAACTCCTATATTAGCGAAGCCAGAGTTATGGACCTTGAGCATGGCACTTTCTCTTATCATGATCTTTTCAACTGGCATCAGGCATATTGAAGTTATCATCCGGACAAAAATGTGTTTATTTTTTACAAGGTGCAATAACTCCTATATTAGCGAAGCCAGAGTTATGAGCCTTGTGCATGACACTTCCTCTCTTTATGCTCTTTCCATATATGAAGTTTCAATCAACTGGCATCAGGCATATTGAAGTTATCGTCCGGACAAAAAGTGTGACGGACAGACAGACGGATGGACGGACAGACAGACAGACAACTCTCACGAAAACAATATGTCTCCCCCATATAAATATGGGGGGGGGGGAGACATAATAACGGTTTTCATTAATCATTTACTCCATAAATACATAATTTAAAATGGTACACCCACAGATCAGTGACTGCTGTTAGAGTTGTCTAGTCTGTTTTTAAAAGAATATATAAGACTACAGTTTCGACTCATACCATAATACCCTGTGTGCACAAGTCAGTATAAAAATACAGCTAATAAATATTCAAGATATCATTATTTTTCACATAAATATTCATGGAGTAAATGATTAATGTAATATTAATAACTATTTAAGATTCTTTCCTTATTTAATATGAGTTAAACTAAGTTCTACTAAAGAAATATTCTTTGTGTTCAAGTGTGAATTATTTTTTTTTAAACATGTTATATAGGTCTAATATTGTCTTAATAAAAATACAACATGCACTTAATACAGTATCATATAATGGTTGAATAATTATTTACAATAACCAGTCCCGAAAATAGCCCCGCAAATTACAACTGGTGCGTGATTTACACATGATTAGCGACAGTTTACGATGTAAACAAAGCGATAGTCACTGTACGCAATAACTGTCAGCGTAATATTTATCTTTCAAATGATATACTTACATTAAATCAATTATTTTGGTTATCGAATCTGAAATAAATATTCGTCAGATAGCTTGCATCAAACAACTACCGGTATTTGGCTGGAACTGAGAGCACGCAAATGATATTCAAAGAAAATACTTACCCCACCCACTTGCGTTTCTTAAGAACTTTTTTACGTTGATTGCTGTAAAATGCTGCAGTATATCTGACCAAAGTTGCGTCCTTCCTTCAAAATGTCGGCAAAACAATGAGCTGGCTTCGTGAACAAGTTGAGAGTTATAAGAGATGCGTAATAAACGATTAAAACTGCGTCAATCGGTGATTAGCGTTCCGTGGAAGTTTTTTGCTAAGAAAATTCTTAAGAGTTAAGTCAGGGTGCAACCTATCTTAACTTTTTAGACAAAAACAAGAACACTAAGACAAATACTTAGTGAATTTATACAACTTAGATAAAAACTTAGAAAATTCCACCAAACTTAGTGAAAATTGTCTAAATCTAAGTAAAATTCATATTTCTTAGATAAATTTTTATCTAAGAAAGTTTCGGAATACGGACCCTGAGCTATAAATTTTCGAGGACAGACGTGTTGTGCTGTCTCGGTAAGAGAAAATGATATTTTAAGTAATTCCACGGTGTAGTGGGCGTCATTTGTTGACGGAAGTTATATTTATAAGTTAAAGAGGTGCTTATTGGATATATAAGCGGTTTACTATATAAATATAATATTTTCTCAGAAGTCCACGAATACTTTGCATATTCATCTAGATTTATTACAAATTTAGGTCTTATCATACATATTTATACTTGAATGCAGATTATCGATCTGGATCACGAAATACGTAGATATAGTCTAGATCCAGATCATTACTGTTAAAGTAGAATAGATCTACATATTAAAAATTGAATGATATTTATCTTGACTTTCGTTAATATTTCTGTTGCCTGATTTTATTACAAACAGAGTCTAGATCGGTGTAGATCTAGATTTATAGTTAGTTCAGGTGATATCCTGACGTAAATGTAACATCACCTGACTAACGAGAGAACCGCCGGCCCGTTACATTTTTGGTGTCAGAAGTGCTCGGAATAAGAATCCATTATTTTTATATTTAGAATTAGATTTGTTAGGAAAGTCAAGAGAATATTAAAAGTAAAGATAAATAAACCGTTTCTAACATAGGTTTGATATATTAATAATAACCAGATCTAGGGTATAGGACACTAACAGTAGGTTTATTAGATTATTTTCTTAGGACATTTTTTTAGTGCTCAGAGTCCAAAAATTAGATATGCCTAGGCGTCGTCTTCAAAAACCCTCACAGAATAAACCTGCAATAACGGTACATGGTGGAGAGTCCACAGATTCAGAGGGTAGTAGCTCTGGTGAAGATGCAGCACATTCACACACTGGTGTATCAAAAGAACAAACACTTCAAAAGTCTCGACCAGATATGCGCGCTGACGATAGAAGTGGTGATGATAGCGATTTCTCATCTAAAAGCTACCCCTTAATACCTAGAAAAACTCCACGTCATATAATCAGATCGGATCCAACCCAGTTACAAAATCCGACCGCCGATACTATATTAAATGAAGACATTAGGTCAGAGCCCTATTCATTCTCTCCCATAGGACCAGCTTCACAACCCCATGAAAATGATACCAATCAAAATTTCACCCGAACCAGTAGAAGTGAGTCTGATAATCTCCCCCAAGACACACAGATAATTACTTTGACTTCAGTCAAGTAAATTTTCTCATGACACACACACAGAACACACATACACAAGGACCAACGCATGAACGCCCTATAGAAAATCATAACTCTTCTAATGGAAATGGTAGAGTCCATGTACAAACACAGTCTCATTTGTCAGAACCATCAGAAATCCCTTTGAGCAGATATCGTAGCAGATCCAGACAAGCTATATCACTGCCAGTTTTCAAAGGAAATCCTACTGATTCGTGGAAAGTATGGTACAATAGATTTAATGCTATTGCTGAGCTGAATGGCTGGAGTGAAAGAGCAAAACTCCACGAACTTTTGCAGAGGTTGGACGGGAACGCTGCAAACTATGTGTTTGATGAATTACCGTCAGACTGTCTCAGAAACTATGAGAGTCTGGTCAGGGAAATTGACAGTCGCTTTTCAAGCATTGACACATTTAAGATGTACAGAACACAGTTTAACAGCAGAAGACAGAAGGATGGAGAATCTGCTGAAGAATTTGCCGCAGAGCTCAAGAGATTATATGATAAAGCATATCCAGAGAGAAATCCTGAAATGAGGCGACAAATGCTACTTCAATGTTTCCTCAATGGTCTGAAAGATGATGATCTCCGTTTTACAATTGAGTTCACAAAGGACCCTAATTGTATAGACGATGCTGTTCGCCATGTTGTAACATACACGGAAGCACGAAGAAACAGTTATTCCACTACTAATAAACTTAGCACAAACAAACACTCCCTAGAAGACAGCTCTGACGAAGAGAGTGGGGAAGATTACAGACATACACACAGAAGAATAACACAAAACACACAAAACACTCAGAATAAACCAATTAGGCAGGTGCAAAACAAAGACACAGATGAACACACTTTAAACCAAACTCTCATTGAGAAATTGGACGAGGTTCTACAATTTCATAGAACACAACTCATGAATAATCAGAGTCCCCATAAAAGACGTAAAGCTGATAATCAAATTTCGCAAAGCAGCACTGCAGATATCCAATGCTTCGGGTGTCGACAATACGGTCATTACAAACGTGACTGCCCCAGAAACAGGTCAGTTACAACATACCAACAGAATAACAGTTCACAGATCCCACCACATAGAGAATATGGATACAACGCACCATCATTTAGACAATATCCAGCTCAAAAGAATACGTACATGTATACAAATAGAAACAGGCGTGAAGAAAATCACACCCCTTCACACCCACATCACAATATTTCGTTAAACTAGAACGGGCCTCCTCTGTTGGCCTACAGGCGGTCCATTTCCCACAAGGCCAAAATGAACCAGTTGACAATCACACAGATTTAATCCATAGAATAGATGCTATAGTTCAGAAACAAAACGAAAAGCAGAACACATTAACAACCAATATCACTGCAGAAACACATTGTGTTGAACCTCATAAAGAATTTAGAAATTCATATAGTCAAGATAATACACTGAATGAGGATCAAAAATGAAAGCAAGATTCCATTATCCCAATATAATAACCAGCATGACACTATAATAGGCAGAGTTGTTAGAAGTGATGGCACATATATTGATGGAAAAATTCAGAATATACCAGTACTATTTACAGTGGACACAGGCGCCACTAAAAGTGTATTGTCAAATAGAATTTTCAATACAATACCAGAAGATGAAAGACCTCCCTTGAGCAAAACAGTTGGATTAACAGGTGCTTCCGGTAAACCACTGATAGAGTATGGAATAGCCACATTTAAAATTCAACTTGGTCCACTGAAACTTGACCATGATATAATTATCGCAGACATTGAAGATGAGGGACTGTTAGGCGCTGACATTCTGCAGAATGATCCAAAAGGTCCTGCTGACATTCTACTTTCAAAAGGTATTGTCAAACTTCATGGCAAGATCATTCCATGCATTCAAGTAGGAACCCCATCTAAAGTGAGAAAGGTTAGAGCTGCTGATCATTTTGTTATTCCTAGTCAGAGTGAGTGCATAGTTGATGTGTTTATAGACAGATACGAAGCAGATGACAATTTAGAACAAGACACAGTAGTAATAGAGCCAAATGAACAAATTCAAGAAAGATATCAGCTAATCATGGCCTCCAGTCTAAGTAATTTAAAAACCAATGCAACACACAAGGTTAGACTTTTAAACCCATCTAACGCTAGCGTTTCTATTAATCAAGACACTGTACTAGGGTATGCAGAGGAAATAGATGAGAATATATCCACATTGGTACAGCAAGAATGTCAAGACGAAATACACAACAATTCACACATACGCAGAATTAATTACCAGAATCAATCACATACACATCAAATCAAAGCAACAACAACTCATAAATTAGCTAAAGAGAGTTCACAAGAGATACCATCACATTTAAAAGAATTATTTCGAAAAGCCACATTAGATCGAACATGCCATGAGCAGAACAGAATCAAACAAACACTCATTGAATATCAAGATGTCTTTTCGAAAAATGAATTTGACTTAGGATGCACCAATGTCACTGAACATAGAATAGATGTTGGGGAGCATAAACCTATCAAACAAGCACCAAGAAGAGTCCCATTGGCATTTGCTGCTGAGGAGGAAAATGTTATCAAACAAATGGAAAATCAAGGTATTATAAGAAAGAGCACATCACCTTGGGCTAGTCCGATTTGTCTAGTTAGGAAGAAATCAGGAAAGATCAGACCATGTGTTGATTACCGCCTCATAAATGCTATAACACAGAAAGATGCATTCCCACTTCCACGAATATCAGATTGTCTAGATACAATTGCTGGTGCTAAATACATCTCCACTTTTGACTTGACAAGTGGCTTTCATCAGATTCCAATTAGAAATTCTGATATCCCCAAAACAGCATTTTGTACAAAATACGGCCTGTATGAATACCTCACCATGCCCATGGGTTTAACTAACAGTCCAGCGACGTTCCAAAGGCTAATGGAAATAGTGCTCCAGGGTCTTCAATGGCATACTTGTCTGATCTATCTTGACGACATTTTAGTGTTTGCTTCCTCCTTTGAGGACCACATGAATAGAATCGAAGAAGTCTTTGAAAGAATGAAAGATGCTGGTCTGAAACTGAAACCTGAAAAGTGTCAGTTACTTCAGACAGAAGTAAACTTCTTGGGACATAAAGTGTCTGCTGAAGGCGTAAGTCCTAACCCTGAAAATATGGCAAAGGTAATAGCATGGAAAGCCCCCCAAAACGTAACAGAGGTACGGCAGATCCTTGGACTTGGATCTTACTATCGCCGCTTTGTTAAGGGTTATAGTGATCTTGTTAGACCACTAACACTTCTTATCAACAAAGGTGTCAAATTCATTTGGTCCACAGACTGTCAAAACGCTTTTGAGCAGTTAAAAGATCACTTGATAGGGTCCCAGATAATGGCATATCCATCCAATACTGGCATGTACATATTAGATACCGATGCCAGTGACACACAAATTGGCGCTGTACTTAGCCAAATCCAAAACGGCAATGAACGGGTCATCAGTTATGGTAGTAGAACTCTCAATAAAGCTGAAAGAAACTACTGCATTACTGACAAAGAACTACTAGCTGTCCGCCATTTTGTCGAATATTTTCGTCAATACCTACTAGGTGTACACTTTCTTGTTCGGAGTGACCATCAAGCTCTGACTTATCTCTTCAAGATGAAGGAACCAAAAGGACGCATAGCTAGATGGATAGAAATTCTGTCATCCTTCGATTTTAGTATAGAATATCGCCCAGGCTCAAAACATGGCAACGCCGATGCCCTCTCTCGGTGTCCAAATCCTTGGGAATGTCAATGTTCAGATGTTGATAACCTTGAACTCTTGAAATGTGGCCCATGTAAGAAATGCCTACAAAGATTCACGGAGATAGGTTCAACTATATCGAAGAATAGCGACACCAAAACAGACATAGAAAACATTCGTGCAGTCACTCAAACAGATACACAAGGTCCTTCAGATGTTAATAGCAATAGAGTACAGAACACAAACACACAATGCACAACAAACAAACAACTCAGTCAGTGGATTTCATCACAGGATATGAATAAAATTAGGAATATACAACAAAATGACCAAGATCTAAAACCTATTATTGATGCAAAGAAATCTAATGTCAGACCATCTCATGCTATAGTAGTCTCACTCAGTCCTACTACTAGATACTTTTGGAGTATCTGGGACTCTCTTGTGTTAGAGAATGGTTGTCTATATAGAATTTTCTACAGGAAAGATGGATCTGGATCCCACTTACAATTCACAGTCCCCCAATGCTTAAAGACCGAGATCCTATACCAAATGCATGATTCTTTACTCTCAGGTCACCTTGGTGCAAAGAAAACATTAGAAAAAACATTGCAGAGATTTTACTGGTTCAGCATTCGCGAAGATATCAATATTTGGGTTAAGCGTTGTATAACATGTCAGGCAAATAAACGTCCCCATAGAACACCTAAAGCTCCACTTGGTAGAATGCTAGTAGGTTCCCCTCTCGACAGGCTAGCCACCGACCTTCTTGGACCACTTCCATTGACTCCGCGAGGAAATCGCTATATCCTGCTTGTCACAGACCACTTCAGTAAATGGGTAGAAATTTTCCCAGTTCCTGATCAAAAGGCAAAAACGTGCGCAACAGTTATACTAAATGAAGTTATTGCTCGTTTTGGTTGTCCCTATACAATACATTCAGACCAAGGTCGCAACTATGAGAGTTCTATTTTCTCAGAACTTTGCAGAATGTTGGAAATTAAAAAGACCCGTACTTCTGCAAGAAACCCGCGTTGTAACGGTGTTGCAGAAAGGTTCAACAGAACCCTTTTACGTATGATAAAGGCATACCTACGTGGGGAACATAATAACTGGGACCTACATTTAGGATGTCTTGCATCTGCTTACAGAGCTACTCCACATGAATCAACTGGACTTACACCAAATCTCATAATGTTAGGTAGAGAAGTTCGTTTGCCATCTGAATTAATATATGGAAGCAATTCCAATTTCAGAAACGAATTTACTAGTTATGGAGAATATGTTGACAAACTCAGGTCTCATATGCAAGACGCTCATACTATTGCTAGGAAACATCTTTCATCTAGTGCAAGCCGTCAGGAAAACATTTATGATGCAAAAATGCATCTAAATCATTACAAACCAGGAGATACTGTTTGGGTAGAAAACGACATTAACAAGCCTGGCATATCAAAGAAATTACAAAACACATATCGAGGTCCTTGTTTGATCACTGCAAAACTAAATGACTTGACATACAAGGTGATGCTACATAAGAAATTGGAAAAAGTTATTCACCATAATAAGCTTAAACCATATCTATCAGAAACAAGTCCAAAATGGATTGGAGACTTGAAATCAAGTTTAAAACAATAATAAATGAAAACAAAACATGAGCAAGTTATAGGATTTTATTCATTTTTTTATCTACAGTATACAAATAAGGATACCAATATAGCAGGATGAATTCATCTATTTTCAGTTCACAATGGCACAAATCCAAGTAAAGAGCTTCATCCAAATGAGAGGCAGGGCATATAGTTGTCTCTATTGTCCCCATGTAGCAGAAAAAAGACGAGTACTATATCACATATATAAAGATCACATTCCACTAGACAAGACACCCTTCTATTGCAGAATTTGCCAATTCAAGTCCATTGACCAGGATTCTCTAGAAAAACATGTCACCACATACCCACACCATCAACAAAGAGCGAATGATATGGAAGCTTCTTGTGGCCATCCCATTGAAGTGGAGAAATTTCTCATGCGCTCAACAAGTCCCTATCTTCTCAAAGAAGGGACAGACTACATCTGTCTATCAGACACTCAGTCTGAGGGTATATGGCGACAACGTTCAAGATCCCAGAAGCCTTCACCATCTCTACCATCTCTGTCATCTTTGCCTTCTATGGAACAGTCCAATAACGTCCAGATCAATGGCCCATCTTTTATAGCACAGCCTATTTCATCTGCAGCTCAACCAACACATCTGACTGCCAATCATATTTCATTTGACAGGACTAGAAATCATCCATCTTCAGCACCAAGACCCCTTCCAACACTGCCACAGAAGAAACCTCACACATCTGACCTCAGCAGCATTTCATTATCACAGTCACCTCCTCCTGTTAGCCGTGCTTTCCTTACTGAAAATATTCTGGATACGATATTTGACTCATACGACCCTAACGAATGTATTTCTACACCAGCTACACCACAGCTTCCTGTGAACTTGCCACCACCTACACCACAGCTTCCTGTGAATATGCCACCTCCAACCCCACAGCTTCCTGTAAACCTATCACATCTTCTTTCGGACATCTCTAAACCCACTGCTTCTTCAACGACAACCACTGTGACAATCCCAGCTAATTCAACAACCACTACTTCTGATTCTTCAACTTCACCGGCTCCTTTAGCCAATTCCTCAAATACAAGTCCAGAAATTTCTGCTGTTGTGGACGCCATTAACACTATGACTTCATCAGTCTGTGATGCCATTAATAAACAGACCAATCAATTTGCCATGCTCCGAGCCACAATCACAACCTTCCTCCGTCGAACCGAAGACCGCCAATCATACAGCCCCCCTCCAGCTCCTAAACTCCAGCTTTCATCTACCATCTACATACCTACAAAGAAGAGGAAGTCACATGATTAGATAGTATTGTATAGCAATAATTACTCATTCATACAAATATTTAAATGCTTTATTATTACAGTATGGAATATGACTATTTCTATCTGATTTAAGAAAGCAATAAATCAGTTCAGCGTTTAACTTTCTATTTAGTCGAACAGAGACGTATGCAGCTATATATGTCTCTGAGTCGATTTATAATTCCCTTTGTCATAATTGTAAGACTTTTGCATAAAACAGCATAGATACTGAAAAATCAGATAAGCTCTGGTTAATGTGTAAATGCTGTTTGACTGTCATAGTAAATAATTTTAAATAAAAATGTGTTTGGTAATCAGACACATATATACAGTTTGTATAAATTCATACTACTGTAGATTTACTGTGATAGAATCTATAATGTAACAATGTTTTATTGTTATTTATTCATAACACATACTTGGAAAATATATTTTACTACATGTACTTACCATTACATTAAGTGCAGTCTCAATTTGAACATATATATGCATTATATATATCTGCTGAAATAAGAATATTTGGTATGGACAGGTTTCTTATGCAGTTAAGTCATGTTGTTCATTGCAAAATATAAATCTATACATTTTTTTTTAAAAGTGTATAAAGAGGACTGAAATAATTTCCAATTTCAATCTGGAGTCTACATTGTTGCATCAGATAATGGGCTTCTTTTCTAAATATTGACTGCAAAATACTAGACTTTGAAACTTTACAGGATACATGTATTTAAGTATGAATGAGGTTTACAATATGCAGCAATGTTACTTTATGAATTGATCTTCCAATTATCTAATACAATGTTGACCTAGATCTACATTGTATTTCATGATATGTGTTGTTTCATGTTATTTGAAAGTGACTTAATTGGACATTGTGATAATGATTTGTTCTTATAATTGCTTTCTGTTTCAATAGACATGTTTGGATTTCTAGTCCACATCATTGTGTACACAGTGTATAGTTTTCATGCTTCAAATTCCTATACATGGCAACCTAAATGAACCATATCATTTACCTTGTTGTGTATTCGAATTGTCAGTTATTGAAATGTTTGTTAAATGTTGCAACTTGTTATGAATTTAAATGTTAAGCTTTTTACCTGTATAGGTCTAATATGTATATAAATATAATTATTTTTTGCTCATGAGGACATTCGCTTGGAGAGGCGAGGTGTAGTGTAATACTCTGGGATTTGTGATTGTTCAATACACATCCCAATGTTTACTCTCTCACGTGCGTTGTGGAATGTGGATTTTGTTTATGTCCATTTATCTACACAAATAGAATGCCTACGGTAAAATGGCATAATGTCTGGATTCTTCACTTACTTTGCGTACTAGGTGGACAACTTAAACAGGATTTGTGTCATTATTATTGGCTCAGATTGTGTTTAAACTTCGTTCCACCACAGAACTTTTCTTCCCGACCTTGATTCACAGCTGATCTATTTTTAGAGTGTCAGTCATAAAACTCACTATTTTGTGAAGGTCACTCTTAAAAGGCTGTCGGCTGCATTACTTATATCTTCTAAGAAACTATTCAATTCCCTGTCTAAGTTCATCCACTGTAAGTTAAAAATCTCGATTTTTGTCATGTTTATCGTTCTTAATAACGGTCTCTATAATTCATATTTATATGACGTCATTTACCAACATTCTGTTGATTTTGTTGGTAAACCAACAGTCGTTAAGGGTTATTAGAACGGAAAGTTGTTGGTTTGTTGGAAACTAACGAGATTTCGTTCTTTTTACCAACAGTCGCTGGTTGTTGGTTCTCTGCCTATATAAGGCCGGAGAATTTCTCATTCGAGGACTTCTGAGCTATAAATTTTCGAGGACAGACGTGTTGTGCTGTCTCGGTAAGAGAAAATGATATTTTAAGTAATTCCACGGTGTAGTGGGCGTCATTTGTTGACGGAAGTTATATTTATAAGTTAAAGAGGTGCTTATTGGATATATAAGCGGTTTACTATATAAATATAATATTTTCTCAGAAGTCCACGAATACTTTGCATATTCATCTAGATTTATTACAAATTTAGGTCTTATCATACATATTTATACTTGAATGCAGATTATCGATCTGGATCACGAAATACGTAGATATAGTCTAGATCCAGATCATTACTGTTAAAGTAGAATAGATCTACATATTAAAAATTGAATGATATTTATCTTGACTTTCGTTTATATTTCTGTTGCCTGATTTTATTACAAACAGAGTCTAGATCGGTGTAGATCTAGATTTATAGTTAGTTCAGGTGATATCCTGACGTAAATGTAACATCACCTGACTAACGAGAGAACCGCCGGCCCGTTACAACACTTTAGGTTAGTTATCAAGGTATTAACCCTTACAATGCTGACTTTCTAAACGAACAGTTTAAACAGGCCTATATTACAGTAAATATTCAGGGAAGAATATTTTCAGAGAAAAGTGCAACATAACAAACGGTGTAGACCCTGATGAAACGGCTCCCTAAGGAGCCCTCTCATCAATATAGGTCTACACTGTTTTCAAATGACTTTCAGTGACTTGTGTTTCGCAATGAAATGGTTAGAAAGGTTCATAAACTGTTCAGATACGTCAATCGCCTGTAAACAAATCAATGCGTACATCCAAGGAGCAGTCAATCTGTACATCCCTGGAGCAGTTAGTATTTGATAGGATATCTTGACAAATCAAACGGACTTAGTGAATAGTTTATGTCTGTAGAATACATACATGATCATTATTGAAGGGCGTGCATGACTATTCGAGATTACTCGTAGCAGTGTTATCTAAGTAACAATTTGAATGCGGGACAAGCATGTACTTTTGTTTGGAAACAGTGCAGAACCGGATCAGAGCACTTCAAGATGAACTCATACTATCATTCAAAATTCTTAAGCCTTTCATACTTAGTGGACTCTATAGCTAAACACGGATGGGTTATTAAACTCTGAATTGCGTTAACCCTTTACTCGAGAGATAAGTATTTTTACACCTTTGCCAATTCCTGTAGGAGCTGTCTGATAAGGGTATCGTCTGTTCGCTTATGAATATAGCAGTTCAGGCATTCTTTCATACATCTCCATGGCGTAAGGCTTAATAGATGCATCGCACCAATAAGACAAATGGTTAAGCAGAATAACAGACATCACCTATATGTATGTGTGAGCAATATTGAACTATGATATAGTAAAACATCGATTAGTTGAACCCTCAAATATTTATCATTATCGATGCTTAATGCAAGATGAGGCCATGCCACAAGCTCCCCTGGGAGATTTCTGCATGATTTTCATCCTGAATTAAACAACCGCTTGCCTAAACGGTCTAAATGATTCTATACCAAAATTTCGAACTCCCTGACTGTTTGTATAAATATATATGAGAAAGGCTATTAAAATTTAACTTTAATTTCAGCAGTACTATTATAATTAGGCTCGTATAACACTTGTTAGCTTCATTTGTCTTTGGAATATGCTTGAAACACGATAAGCCTGTTCTAATTGGGTGATTCGTTTTCGTTAACTACACACATAATTGATTTTGGATACAATTACAAGCTTTAAATTTGATTATACAGAATTTCCGTTTACGTTAATTAGACTTGATTGGCAAACGGCTGAATATTGAAGCAATTAAGTAGCAGAAATCAAATTTAACTATCGTGTTGCGTCACTGTGCATAATCTCAGTTTACATTCCCAAAACACACCATTAGTTTGAGCGTCCGAAAAAATCAGTGGAAACAGTCGCGACCCAAACCAACCCCACTACAAGCAGTACAAACCAAAGTCATCAGCAGTGTAAACACATCTAACGCATGCAAAGTCAGATCAAACCACACTGCAACCCGTCTGAACGTCTAACTGCAAACTAGATCCGACCACACTGCAAGCAGTGCAGACACATTTCATTTGTACATTTATAATTGCTTTCTCTCACTACTGACTTTCCTTAAATGCCATTTAAAACTGGTAATAAATGTACGCGAAACGTCGTTTATAGTCATTTTGCTACTTGTTCCGTAAACGTTATGACGCCACAAATGTATAAGTAAAACTAAACCTGTTATGCTTGATCCAATTCATTATCGAGTTGGTGCTAGGTAATTGAGACTAGCAGCGACATTTAAAGCCTGCGCAGTAACCACTCGAGTCTGTGATAAACTGCACATATATGCTACATATAAAGCCTTCTCTGGTGCGTCATCTTTGAATAACATACAATATCAAACATGCGTGCCATGTGTTTGACCATTTCTGGCGCCTTTCTGCAACACTTTAAAACTCATTTATTGAAACCATTGTGATGAATAGAGCATTTGCTCCATAGTAGTTAATGCTCCTTCCTTTTCGGTAGATAATTTTCAAAGAGGTTTGGTAAATTCACAACGACCCTGCTTGAGCATTCTGCACACATATTCCCATACATAAAGCTAGCACATACCCAAACCTTTACTCCTGACGCATCCTTACGCCACTGCAAATTACGTACATCCAGTACAAGCGGTTCCCGCAGCACACTTTTGATCCGGATCTCCTGTTTGCTTATATGGAAACGTACTGATTGTACAGCTTCTGCTATATCGAAACATTTGTTTGTATTCATATCTAATCCAATTTCACGATGTTAGTTTTTCTAGTATGAATATTCATGAGGTTAAGTGTTAAATATCGATGATTAAACTATGTGTTAATTTTGTATAAGTACTACTGGATACTCAAAAGACGAAGTAAATGTATATACATTGTCGTTGTTTCGAGATCCTACCTTCGGCACTCTTCTCGTATTCCTGTCAAGGCATACATATTCTCGTAATTAACTCGACATACACTACATATCCCGCATGGTATTGCAGGAAATTAGTTTCCACCACAGCTGGAGCATACACATGGTGTATTGTTTCGCCGAGGAATGCGACGTTTGTAAACATACATATGTGCAGTAAAACCTCTCTAAACCGGACGTTACATTTAGCGTAAATATCGGTTTTGGAGACAGATGGCAGCTTCATGCAGGATGAAAAACATAGAGAAAAATCATCTAGGATGTTTTTTGCATGACTTTCACCCTGCATAAAGCAGCCACCTGCCTAAAGTATCAACATTCTTCTCTTCTAGAATTCTGGTTTAAATTGGATTTACTGCATTTAGATTGCGCTTGACTCTGGATATATCGAAACAGCTCTGATAGCCGTTGTTTCACTAATTTAAAAGAAATGACACATTTTAAGACAACGGGGACCAGTCATGTATACATACATATACAAGTAGTACATTTAACTAGCTTTATATGCTATTGTAACATGAACCATATTAACCCTAAATGAACGTAGATGACTATTTGTTACATATCAATGAAATACAAACTGTAAATCAAACCAATCTATCAAGTGCTCCCCTATAAGCAAAAACACTGACCATGTCTAGCAATGACCGTCAAAGAGTATAAAGGAATCACTGAACATCATACGCTTGTAACTACTTGCAGCTCGTTGGTACATCTGTTTCTAAAGCATTGTTAAATTCCATAATGTACATCGTATATTTATCAGTCATGTACTCTAAACTTTGCGCAGTGCTTACTCTTGCATTAGGTGCACTTTATTATTGCAACGAAACCTTTTATACGAGTATGGCATAATGGGTCTACTATGTCTTAAAATGTTGCGCCGGAAATGACCCTGCTTCTCTTCGATGTCTGACTGTTTATTCGTAAACTGACTGTTGAGACGTAATTTAGGGATCAAGTAGATTTGTAAAGCATTTCCATTTGAAGGAAAGAAAGGAAGTACATGTATATATGCACTGGCAATAAAACAAGAACATGTATGAGTTATACACGAACACCACATACGAAATACACAGTCGCCCGAACATCACCACCGGGACAATTAGAGAAGAAAGTAAATGTATAGACCTATCAAAACACAAAAGACGCACAAAGACGTAACAAACAAACAGACAAGAAAGTGTGAAACAAATGTACAAGGGGCAATAATTCTGAATTTATTGGAGCCAGAGTAAAGTTTTGGACCTTGTACATGACACTTCCCCTCATCATGCTCTTGTCATGTGTGATATTTAAATCCAATGACATGAGCCATAGAGGAGTTATCGTCCGGACAAAAAAGTCTGAAATTTTCTTACAAGGGGCGATAACTCCAATATTAGTGAAGCCAGAGTCATGGACCTTAGGTATGACACTTCCTCTTAACATGATATTTGCATGTATGAAGTTTCAATCTAATGGCATGAGCCATATAGGAGTTATCGTCCGGACAAAAATGTTTGAAAAAATTTACAAGGGGCAATAACTCCAATATCAGTGAAGCCAAAATTATGAACCTTTTGCATGACACTTTCTCTCATGATGCTCTTTCCATATATGAAGTTTCAATCAAGCGGCATCAGGCATATTGAAGTTATCACGCTTACAAGATTGACAGACGCCCATCCGCCCGCCTATCCGCCCGTCACCATATCAATAACCAGATTTTCCGTGGAAAACCCGGTTAAAAACTGTCAAACATGAAATAAAAGACAAACATCCTTATTTAGGAATACACGATTATGCAAGTGTAATTAAATGTTCAACTTTTGGTCGTGAAGGTTGCAAAGCCAACCAGTATCGGCATGCATCGGTTAGTAATCAATGCATTATATTGTTCAAGGCTGGTCAGTTTCTGATGACAACTTATTAGAGTATATGCTTACAAACGCATACATCAATCAATAAATATTTACTGATGCGGTTGCGTACTCGTACTTGTAATTTATGCTTAATTGCAAAAATAAAACAAGGTGTCCCACGACAAAGTAGCGTCTGTTTTTTACATCTGACATGATCGGCAATAGCCAGTGAAGCATTAAAGTTAATTCAAAATAATACTCCTGTTTGATAGCAATTTAAACCACACCACTGTCAAATGCGTGGACAAGATGCTTCTGTATATACTAATTATGATACCTTTCTTTCTCGTTCCGTATCTAATTGACATCCCACTCACATTAAACAATATATAAGGAGTACACAATCTTCCCTGCGACAAAGATATCTTTAAAATTAAATGAGACAATGAAATCAAAGAAAGAATATATATCAGTATTAGAATGTATACTGGCAATACAGATTAAGTGCTTTCATAAACATAACCTACAAATACGTTTTTGTATAGTTTGTATACATTAGTTTGTAATTAATTTTGAATTAACAGTTACAATTCAGGTAACGAAAGTTGTGTGTAGATATATAACACCTCTCCATTTTAAATGCATGTTCGACTTTTCGTACATTCATTGTTCGTGCATTTAATCTTAGTATGTTGATGTTTCACTGCTATTTCAATAATTTATAATCCTTCAAAGTAGGAGTCACAGTGTATTATTATCTGTTGAATTCCAACAGATCTCAAAGGATTCAACAGATCAAATCAATCAACTAGTCATTCTTTTATTAAATGTAGAATTAATAATTAAAATACATATAATATAAAATGTATGTATATAAATAGCACCGTGTAAAACCATATGTACATTGTACATAAATTCTGAAAATGGGTGATTCCCTCGAAAGCAAAAGTAGAAATGCAAAAAGAGAAAATTGCAGACTCGGTTTTATTGAGTCTGTTCATGAGTAGTAATTAAAGTGCAACACTACCCACGCCCCCTAGCACCGGCTTAAGCAGTATTCAATTTTCAAAACCGACAACATCAAAACCAATGATCCCGAAGGATCAGAAAATATAACAACACTGAGAATGAAGTACGGGGCGACTTTTTACGGCCGCCACACAAGCACTTAACACCTGCTGTTGCGAAGTACATATATTCTGAAAATGGGTGATCCCTCGAAAGCAAAAGTAGAAATGCAAAAAGAGAAAATTGCAGACTCGGTTTTATTGAGTCTGTTCATGAGTAGTAATTAAAAGTGCAACACTACTCACGCCCCCTAGCACCGGCTTAAGCAGTATTCAATTTTCAAAACCGACAAAATCAAAACCAATGATCCCGAAGGATCAGAAAATATAACAACACTGAGAATGAAGTACGGGGCGACTTTTTATTTAGCATTCATTACAAACGCCTACATGTATCACAATACATGTCTGTCTATGACAGACTCCATCTGTTTACGTAATCGAAGTCAACTCTGACGTAATAAAGCACATTTGAAATGAATGTCAACCAAATTCATTAAAGCATTACGTTTTATTGTTTTAAAACTATATACGGTTTATACGGGTTTCGGGAATTGCATTTTCGCACCACTGGTGTGGTTTTCACAACACTGGTATTACATGATCAAACGCAAAAACAACATGATCAAACAACTCCAATATTGCCTTGCTTAGACGTGTTTTGGTACAGAACGAACACCCATTAAACATAATAGAAACGTTTATATGCACGCATATGTATGTGCAAAATTGGTATTAATGTATAAAGGGCATTAAAGGCCTTACATATATATTCTAACAAATGTAATCACTTAGTATATTCACTAGCATAGAATATGTGATCAATCAAGGTATTCATTAGACGCATATAATATACCCAGTTTGACAAATGATAGTTTCATTTACTTAAGTGATGGAAAGAAATACAGAAATTGATGACACTATTTAAATATAGCAAGTCCTCCTACGAAAAAATCATTTGGATACAAAATGGAACACTCAAACGGAAGTTGTGAATTCCATGAGAGTTATTGGAAAAGGTGTTTGCTCAAGAATTAATGTTGTGAAAACGTCTGAGACAGAATTTCAATGAGTATTCAGATATGACGAGACTGAGTCAGCAAAGGAATAGTTCCTAAACAATTACTTGTGTCGCAACATTAAGGTGATTTAGAATAGGAACTATTTGAAATGCTCGAGTGATACTGCAAGTAATGACATTACCAACAACATACTATTATTGACACACTACGTGTTTATTCATTGTACCAAAATTCCATTCAGGTGTTACATTTCTGCTCAAGATGCTTAAAGTTATAGTCATATCAGAACCTGTAGCGTCATATATAAGTCCGTAGGCAAACAGAGCAGATCTGATTAGGCAGCTACAGGAACCGCCTGATCTGGGTATATGTTTTCATTTTATATGAATGAAAGGCAATTTATCATGCAACGTCACGAAATACAGTCACTTCCTACTAGCATAATATTTTCCACGTCGGCGCTGTATTTTGTGAGGTATAGTGCATGTGTACTGACCCAACTGGGATGCAAGTTTGGTTCAGCCAATAGGAAGAAAACAGATGGACGAAAAAGGCATAATTAAACATAAACATCAAATTTAACACATTTGCTCACCTTTGTCTCAACTATTTGTCCAGATAAAATGATTAAATCAAGTTTGTTTATGTTGTAAAAGTCGATGACGTCACTGCACGCCCACATGACGTCACGTATATCGCACTTACATGTATTTTCATTCAGGGGACGAAACCGATTTAGTAATCTTTCTTTTTCTTCATTTTCTCCATTTTTCTGGGTGTTGCATGATAAAAGAATTACTATGCTAGTAGTTTGGAAGTTAAGCTGTATTTTGGCTCGTCAGAAAAGTAGTTAAATGCTCGCCAAGGCTCGCATTTAACAACTTTTCCAACTCGCCAAAATACAGCTGAACTTCCAAACTACTAGCATAGTAATTCTTATGTATCTAACATATCAGACCATTTAATCCATTGTAACCATTACTCTTTTGGCTTTCTCCAATCATTGGCCAATACTTGACACAACATACATATATCATGAATCATGCGAAGTTCAACGGCATTCATATTCATCCTCGAGTTGGTATAATTACCAACATTAACAAACGAAAGTATTTAGAGTATTATAGGATTTGTGTCCTGAGCATAGTTCCAAGGTAACAAAGTCATTTTCATATACAGTAGAACCACTCTAATGCGACCATTTAATGAATAAACATAGCTGTCTATATAAGCATGTGGTTGCTTAAAGCTCCTTTCTGCATAACTTTAGTCCTGCATTAAGCTACCACCTAGTTCTGCCATCCGAATTATTACCCCTTTCAGTGGTCACATTGGAGGGGTTTAACTGTAATTTGCAATCTGCAGCTAAAGTTATATTAACCGTTTACTCCATAATACCCCTATGTATGTATACCCAGTATAGCCAGGTCAGACGGCTCCTTTATAATCCATCTAATCGGGGTATGGTGTGTTTTGCTTATAGTATACTAGATAAGGTTCTACATACTCTGTATTGGCAACACGTTCCTGTGTTAATAGGTCATAGTAGAAAACTCATCATGATGTCTTTATTTCTGACATAAATGTATGGTTTGTTGTGTTTTAACGTCCGTTTCTGCCAACTATGGGCTAATTGAACGCCCTTTAGAGAAGAGAGCGTATTGAGAGAAACCCGGGCGCAATGCCCTACTCTTATTAACTATAAAGTTTATCTGGTTCTCTTAAATTTCCAATGCAAAATACTGATGCATCGGACTTCGGTTTGTAAATTTTCATCCGAAAGTAGTTAAGGCAATTGTATAGTAGTATGCATATCACGTGTTGTACACATACATAACATAGTAGGGAATAAAGTCTGCAATACACCAGCACCGACTAGATAGATACGATAAAGCACGCAGTTACATAGTCAACAATCATTAAACGCGTGTCAATAGTTATATCTCTCATGTAAATTAAGATCTATCATTGTCATTCACATGATTTAAATCTGATTTGGTAGATTTTGTAATTTCGACATTACATTAACAGACACTTGTTTAGGTTTTTACCTTTATATGGCATTGTTGCCAAAGCTTTACCTTTAACACATTCCCTCATATTAACACATTTGACGCCTCTGAAAAAAGCCACTTTTTGAAACCATTGTGACAAATAGAGCATTTGCTTTTATGGAGCAAATATTCTATTCATCACAATGATTTCAAAACTACATAGTTCTAAACTTTTCAGTAAATGCTCTTTTTCGGTAGATTTACTTAAAGAGGTTGAGTTTTAAAATAACATATGAGGGGACGGGTTAATATAATGGTTGTTTGGAAATAACGACCCGGTATAATGGAACACATCGCCTAAATATCCACATTTCCCACCAGTTTCGATTTTCTAATCATTTTAAAACCAGTCTGGTAAAACTATATTGCAAGTAACCCCTACATAGTAAAAATGACTATAGTTGGATATATATTCCAGCATACAACGTCTGTACCGACCACGCTTGTTGTTCATACAAGATGTAATAGCGTAATAATCAACTTTTGAGCGAATTTGCACCATCCTTCACAAGAACCAAACAAACCGTAACATATATTCAACAAGACGAATACTGATGCAAGGCATTGGATCGCCGCGAAATTTGTGTACAAGGAAGGTTTTTAATAAGGAACTGTTTTGTTAAGACAATTGAAATACAACATTTCATTAAAAACTTAACGAGATATGTAGCCTCTAGAGTGTAATGACGTAGTGACCTAGTTTCGAACCCGTCATGATCCATATTTGAACTTGACCAAGATTGCATGTGGACAAACATTCTGATAAAATTTCAGTAAGATCTGATAACATTTGTAGCCACTTGAGTGTGAACAAGATTTTTCTATGATTTGACCTAGTGGCCTAGTTTATGACTGCAGGCGATTCATATTCGAACTTGACCTAGATTTCATCAGGGTCAATACACAAACCAATTTACTTAAAGATCAAGTGCAAAATGTGGCCTCCAGAGTGTTTAGGATTTTGTAAGATTTGACCTAGTGACCTAGTTTTTGACCCGACATGACCAATATTCGAACTTGGCGTAGATTTCATGGAGACACATTCTGATAAAATTTCAGTAAGATCCAATAAGATTTGTAGCTTCTAGAGCATTAACAAGATTTTTCTAAGATTTGACCTAGTGACCTTGTTTTTGAGCCCAGGTGACCCATATTCGAGATTGACCTAAATTTCATGCAGGGCAAAACACAAACCAATTTACTTAGAGATCAAGTGCAAAATGTGATATCTCAACGGACAACAGACGAGGGACATCCAACGATCCTAAAAGCTCAGCATGAGCACGTCGTGCTCTGGTGAGCTAAAAAAATGAGGATAAATGAATATCCTACTCCCCTTCTCTAAAAAGGTGATAATAAAGAGACAAGGCTATAAAAAATATAGTCATTTATTATGAAACAAATAACTATGTAAACAAGAAAAAATACTATGGCATGCTGATAAAGAACTCTGTTGCAAACTGTAACAAGTAAATACCTGGTAAAACTATTATGACATATGCATTGTTGGAAGTATCACATGAAACTTGACACAAATATCTAGGGCGGTCATTGATTGGTTCAGAGGCATATTGACGATACCAAAACGTAAGAGGATAAATATTTTATCCCGTCACTACAGCCGCTAGTGACGTAATAAAGGGGTAGCGTAATAAACCTAAGTTTATATGTACAGTAGAGGTTTATTTGTAAAGTAGGTGTAGGAATTTCTTCTTACAACAGGAACTATTTTTAATTTTTCTACAAATTTGTTTTACCAAAAATAACGTATAAGTTGAAAGAAAAAACACTTAATATGGATAATTATCATTAACTATCCCAGTAAAAACCCAAACCGTCATTAAACAAAAATAGAAAGGAAAAAGAGAGAAAATATTTTTTTCGTCAGCGGTGAGAATCGAACCAGGGCTGACTGCACGATAGGCGACCGTGGTAACCACTACGCTATCAGGCCAGACATACTTCAAGGGAAATTTAAGATGTATATAAAGTTATCATGCTACTATATTGACGACTTTTATAAATAAAAAAAATAAAACGACTTTTTTAAATAAAAATAAATAAAACAATAAAACTTCATTAAAACATTTATCACTCTCATGATAATTTAATCAATAAACTCTTACAAGGTGATGGTCATAGACCTAAATATAGCCTGTTCAGTTCCATTAACGAGTGACGTTAGCCCTATCTAAAAATAGAAACCGAGACGACGGAATTCGATTTTGACCATGTAGAGCCTCCGGTAGAATAATAACCATGTCTGTTTGAATTAACATGATGTATGTATTACTTTTGTCGACATTTTTGGACAATAAACAATGGTCATTAAACAAAACTGTAATATTTCAAAATCTCTGAAGGGCATAATTTAGAACGAGAGCACCGCAAACAGGTGCACGACTACAGTTTTGACCCGGCTTCAATTCTGCGACTTTGACCCGGCTTCATTTATGTTTACAAAACTGTTTTTGGCATTTAATGTCGATACTTCGACGAAAAAAGTGTCATAATTATTGTTATTATTGAACATTTGTTTGATAAATTTCTTTTTAAACATCGTATGAAGGTTTTTATATCACATATTTCACTACATCAATAATTCAGATAGAAACTATTCTCTGCCACGCTCTCATGTGCCAATTCATTTGGTTCATCTCACCGATGTACGCAGAATAGACTATGTAAAACTTGTCGCTACCCCTCCTACATGGGTAAATCTTTTGAACATTCCATTAGTGATCGCCGCTCATGCGGCGATCAATAACATGCTTAATAGCAACATTTTGTTGTTTCTTAGGGAATGGCTAAGTCTATAAAGTAGCCTCCTTTGTTCTTATCGATATTTGTATTGAAAGCGCTTGTATTTAATTATTATTTAAATTGATTGTTCCTTGCGTCTGGGAAATATCAGTACATGTACTCAAAGCCGAAGCATGTAGTACGAGATAGCGTATAAATCTGCTTGGAGCCTTAATTACCTGCACAATACAGGCATATGTCAGAGATAGAGAACATAATCATGTTAAAATAAATTCGATATTTTGTTTTACATTTTAGTGAGAAAACAGAGAGCGCTGATTTCAAAACTGCACAGGACCCAAACACCACCAAATAGGAAACTGCACAGCTACCAGACAAAACGTGACAAAACACATAAAAAGCCATAACACGTACTTTACTATAAAAAACAAAGCAGACTACAGGATTAAAGCAAGAGTACCACATTGGAACGGTCCGTGGCACAACCACAGTATTTATATATCGAACGATCATCTTTTCATATGTGTGCACTACGCAATCGGCAATGGTTTTACAGGGAAGACTCTTTTGGATATTCTCACAGCATTTAGATCTGTACAAGGCTTGTATTAGACAGTACGACGTAAGGATAATGCCTGTCTGGGTCTATAATGTGTTCATACGTTTATACATACATACCGCAGTGTTACCTGAAATGCCAGTCAATTTAGATTAGACATTTGAAGCATAGGACAGTCTCTGAGCTACAGATAAAGATGCGTACCCAAATACGTAAATCGTGATTTCTCCACCAAACCCTATACTGTGGCAACTCTATAGGAGTTGTTCTTAAAAATTGTTTAATATAGCAATGCCATCTTATCTAGACCTCTGTTAATAAAATAAGCAAGAACAATATACTGCAACTTTAGCCTTTATTCAACTATGCAAACACAATGCCTGCCCATATTACTTCGTTCACATGTTAGAAAATCTATTGACCAAGCGCCCCAACACATGTGTCAAACAGATTGGATCCTGATGAGACGTTGTTTGCAAAAGTGATGCATGTTACAGTTAGCGGGAAAAGAGTTAGAAACGTTTTATTTAAAGGCGTTATGGTATATAGCGGTTAACATTAGGTAGGTACAGCTATTGACCAACGCCAAAAAAAACACGTGTTCGATTACGCTACCTGCAATTATCTACCATTCAATCGTGCATATAATTCTACATCCCGGGTGCGTTCTATGTGTGGTTTATTTCGAGCTGTAATCATTCTAAAACTGTATTGTCAAAGTAGAAAGTAGAATAGCCCACCAGTGTTTAGCTATATATTGTACACAGTATGAAACCGTAAATCAATAAAACTTTCAAGACTGATTTTTCAAACAAAGTGGAGTAGCCTTCAATAATTAACTATATTAAATGGTCAACAATGCGGATCATGATCAGAGCCCCCGCAGTAGCCATCTGATCTGGATCTTGACTGTTTGTAAATTACTGTGCATGCTTGCCATGCGTTCAAATGTTTATTGGCTTATTTAAGTGTAAACGTTTATGATTTTGAAATCTAGAACCGCTCGTTATTTCCAAAATGTACGGTGAAAAAAGTATAACACAACTCAGACAGATAGCGCTAATATAAGACTTGTCCTGATATCATCTGAGCTCTGATACTGCTACAACCGTTATCCAATTATGGCTATTTGATCCATTTCCCGAGAAACCTGGTCCGAGGTTAATATTGCGATGTGATTTGAATCGTTTTAAGCCTGGTCTGAATTTACCATGTCTGTAATAGAAATGTATTTTAACTGGGTATTCGTAAGGACATATTTGATACACACGATATGGTGTGGAAGTATTTATTCTCAAGTAAGTGTTACAAAACTGAGAGCATATGCATATAGATATGTACAAACTTTTAGAAACAGGGTGGTTTCGCAAGTCCAAATGCGAAGTTCCATGGAGAAAATAATGGAAATAAATAATGATATATAATTATTATTTAGAATTATACTGCCAGAACAGTCTTTTTAGTTATTAAATGATAAACGTCTCTCTATTTATATATGACCTCGCAGATGTAATCCCGTTGTCTAGCACAACTGCGTCCGGATATTGAGTATTAACATTTATTGAATGAATGTGCAAATACATGGCAAGGTTACAGTTCAGTCGTTCTATTCCGGTCACTTAAATAACCACCAGTGTCAGTCTTTAAGGCATGTGGCAGCTTTATTGTTGAATGAATTTCACGCAGAGTTGCCTATCTGCCTGAAATATTCTCAATTCCTTACGGTTCTGATTAATACGATTTCACTGCATTTCATTAACTCTTGACAATTACACAGAGGCTAAAACCTAAACAACACTAGCTGTAAAGATAAAGTATCTGACACAAATGACCCATGATGCCATTTAGACATACAGTCGCTCATAAATCTCGAACCGCGTCAATCATGTTCAAATTCCGCGTTTCAGTTTTTGTTTCCAAAGAAGGAAAGATTACTTTTATTCATAATATTGACGTATGTTGAAGTCATTTATTAACCCTTTCCCTCGTATAAACGTGTTTTCACGCATCTGCAAACAGAGTAGACCCAGATCAGGCCCTATAGGTCTGCTCTGTTGAGCCTCAAATTTCTTACGTACGTATTCTTCTCATCGTAAGAAGAACGCGCGCGCATTATTCTCACAAAAGTGAGAATATTGCGTTCGGACCACATGCTGGGACCTAGCATCGGAACGCAATTTTCTAACTTGATCAAAATGGAAAGAACTTAGAAATTTTCGCAAACGCTTGAAAAGGAAAAGTCCTCAAATTTATCAAAAGCAGTCTTAAGCACAGGTTTGTAATGGGTTTTGTTTTTGTTGTTGTTTTTTTTTTTTGTTATTGTTGTTTTTTTGTTGTTTTTTTTTTTGGGGGGGGTATACTGGAGTCACCATGTCTGTCCGACTGACCGTTCGTCCGTGGGCCCGGCTGGTCCGGATCATAACTTCCAAAGTATAAACGCTATTGACTTCAAACTTCATATACAGATAGATCACATTGACCGTAAGTGCAGTGCACAAGGTTCGTAACTCTGTCTTCAGTATTTATGGAGTTATTGTCCTTTGTTAATTTTTCTCAAATCTGGCCTGTTTTAACAAATGATTTTTTTTCCGGGTCATTTTAGCGCAGAAGCTGAAGTAAAATGCCTTGCAAAGTGGGTTGACCTAACATCGCCGTTTTGCAATAACTACTCACTTTGCAATAAAATCTTAGTGAATGTTTTTTTGGTTTTTGTGTTTGGTTTTTGTTTTGCAAAGCGGTTAGTTATTGCAAAGTGGTATCCTGTGTTTATCCCTTGTATATTTAAAATTTGATAACTTGTTTACAATAAAACTTGTTGTTTTGTGCCATTGTGTCGCATCGTTGTTGACTTGATGAGAGGAATACAAACGCAAATATACATTCATCGATAAGGATCAGTTATGTCTGTTTGTATGATACAGATCGATACTTCCAGGAAGAATGCTAAAAACGATCGTCTCTTTACCTACACAGGATTTCCATACTTAAAGAGAAACGTCCATTAGATTCAACAAGCTTTCAAAAATACCATTAATTGAAATAAAACTAAACGAAAAATATACCCCTGCAGAACACAAATCAGAATTGGTGCAATTCTATAATACACTGATAGGTCCGAAGCCACTTTTAAAATCAACCGTGTGCTTGTGCTAATTGGCTCCAATATATCAATTTTACCATACAGTAAAACCCCTCTTATGCGACCACTTAAACATGGAAGTCGTTATAAGCAGGTGGTTGCTTAATGCAGGACAAAAGTAATGCAGAAAGTTCCTCTATGAGCTTTCTGCATTACTTTTGTCCTGTATTAAGCTATCATCTGCCTCTAACACTCTGAACTATACCTCTTTTATGTGGTCGCATTAGAGGAGTTCTAGAGGGGTTCATATCTCAAAAAAGGCCAATTTCAGACTTGTTCACAGCATTAACATATTAAATGAAAATAACAATAAATAATTACAGTGGAGAAACTGTTATTCTTTCCCGTTTATGCTTACGCGTGCGCAAACGATACGCAAACGATGCGCAAACTAAACGATAAACGATATACCCGTTTGTGCATACAACGCGTTTGTAAGCGGTTTTTGCGTATATAAGTGCGTTTCATTCGGCATACCTCTGTTATTATCGAGACCGATCAATTATACGAAAAAGTAAAAAAAAACGAAAGGTATGGGGAAAAAGTGTCTTTCATATATTGCTCAAAATAAATGCCGAAATTGATATAACATGTCTAGGATTAGATAAATCTAATGCTGTCCCTGACGTGTTAATAATCTCTCCAATTAACACCCAATCAAACAATAGCTGACAATTTGAAGCTCCGCCCCAACAACTTATTCCAAGCACTACCCTATCCAGCATTTATTAATTCGCCCGAACAAGCTAGTTCTAATACGTGTGTCATTTTTCAAACAAACACCGGACGAGATCAGTTTATCCAGAAATTCATCCTGAAATCGGTTGCATCAGCCTATAATCTGGAATTAGTAAGTTAACCAACGATTTACATTTATACATATGGTCAAAACTACTTTCAGTTTAATTTGGTCTTGAATGAAAACGACTGACATCTCAATATTAGTAGTCATAGGCTTTACTTTTTGTTAGATTGACTCACCCTAAACTTTTCAAAATTTGTGCCATTATCATAATTGGTGGCCAAATTCACACCTAAATTTTACAATGTCTACTGATTGATCTATTATTAACTTCACAAATTTGTCCCGTTCAAACAAACTGTTTGTGTTTTTGATACATATGAAGTATACAACACTGTGGTATACTTCATATCTATCAAAAACCACAAACAGTTTGGGACGGTTCTAGGACATTAGCCCACCCCGACGACAGCCCACCCGGATGACAGCCCACTATTTCGCCAAGGGCGGACATTAGCCCACTCGTGTTTTTTTTGTGGGGGCGGACATTAGCACACTTGTGGTTTTGAGGAGGGCGGACATTAGCCCACTCGTATGTTTTTGATGAGCGGACATTAGCCCACCCGGACGACAGCCCACCCGGATGACAGCCCACTATTTCGCCAAGGGCCGACATTAGCCCACTCGTGTTTTTTGTGGGGGCGGACATTAGCCCACTCGTGGTTTTGAGGAGGGCGGACATTAGCCCACTCGTATGTTTTTGATGGGCGGACATTAGCCCACTCGGACACTAGACCCCTCGAGATGTATATTAACGAGGCGGACATCAGCCCACCCGGACAGTAGACCCCTCGTAATTGGCTCACCTATTTCTGTAGCCCTGTAAGGCCAAATGACTGTAAAAATAATATCTTCGACTTTAGATCGGAGCAACAAATGACGCACAACAAATCTTCACCCATTTCATTTAAAAAATCTGTTTTAATTTGTTTTAATTTGGTGTATACTGAGAAACTCTAACATTCCCGCATCAATTGTTTCAGAGATTCGGCTAAAGGTTTATACATTGCCCGGCAACGGAAGTGATCATATTGAAAGCAGTGTTTATTAAATAGAAATAAATTTGTGTGTGGGGGGGGGGGGATAAAAAGTCGTTCAATTTACAGTATCAGTACAGTATTTTTCAGGTTTACTAACAATCAATGTAGCTAATTATCCATGATTTATCAAACAGTGCAGTGCAATGAAACATAAACAAACATTATAACTAAGATAATTAGGGGCCAAACATCCTCGGTCCGAAAGAGATTTTTTGAATATTTGATAAATCATTGGTAAATCATTGGTAATTACAACGATTTTCACCTAATTGGGAGTGTGAATAAACATATATTATAATCTCGAGGGGTCTACTGTCCGGGTGGGCTGATGTCCGCCTCGTCAATATGCAGCGCGAGGGGTCTATGGTGTGACCCCGGTGAGCAATTAAGAAGTAGTTCTTTAGAACTGCAGTGCTTTAAATATGAGCTAATAAGTGTCTCTTAAGAACTTGACAGGCTGAATAATTGCATATTTTCAAGTTATTGTGTGTATTCTCTGCCCATTGGGGTCATTTTTTGTGACTCTCTTGCAGGACTACTTCCTCTGGTGGATGTTGGGAAATATGTGTGTGGAGCGTCAGAATGGCCCAAATTTAAAGCGAAAATAGACGGTGTGTACATACTTTTGTGTGTAGCGAAAAAGTTAACGTTCTTGACCTTGTTTTCTGGTGATCTAGAGACTGTGTTTGGACTAAATATGAACGTGTTAAGAGGGTATAACCCAAATCTATGCCTGGAAGTAGCTATGGGATGCAGAAAATGTCTGTTTTTACATAGAATAAAGAAGGGCAAAAGTGACCGGACTCACACCTATAACAGAAACTATTAAAATGGAATATCTTCAAAACGGTAAGGATTACTGCCCTGAAATTTCACATGTAGGTAATTTATGACTAAAGAAGCTTGCACATGAGAGGGTTTTCAACAGATCTCAGTAAATTTGAAGAAATTGAGATTCTTTAAAAAAAATGTGTTAAACGGTTCAGTATAAAGACCTCTCCTGCACTTATATCAGACTATTTGGCCTTGATAGGCTCTGTGATCTGGATCTAAACAGCATATAACAACCCGGCTGAGTATATTTTTGTTGAATTTCAAGCATTTTTTATTAAATTGAGAAATTTTGGCTAATGACGGGCAACTTTGAAGTGTCGGTATCGTCCGAAAGCCTTCCTAAAATTGCCTTAGGCTACTTTTTGACATCTCCCTGCTGGAGAAATATCTTTCTCTGGAATCAAAGGTCCCTCATATGTATCAAATTTGGCAAAGTAAAGCATTTCGTGAAGTTTCGGACAGATTCCAGCATTTAGCATCTCATAAATTTAGCTTGAAGCGCATAAATCGCAGTTTTTCATTGGATCTAGCCGCGCGACCGACTCTTTCGGTGCTTCCTGTCATTTTATTTGGCTCTTCCAATGTGTTTTCTTACATAATTTCTAAGATCTAATATTCATCTCAATCAAATTTGCATTTTCAGAGTGTCTCTTTCTAGTTTTATTGCATTTTTTCTACATTTAATAACTTTAACAGTGCAGAGCTCTACATAAATTGTAACCGCTAAAGATTGTTCATCAAGCATGCAAAGCGGGCGACTCTTAACCCTTATTTGTAGCTTCAGACAGACGCGACTGTTATTTCTGTGGCTGCTAAGCAAGGGAAAAGAGTGCTATTTCTATTTCTGAAATCTATTTGTATCTGCTGGCCTTGAGTTTTGAAGTTTGAGTGCCCTCTGTTATGGGGTTCTTTGAATATGGTGAAGCTAAGTTGGTCAGATGACTTTAGAAAGGTAACAAAGCATTGTTTTTATTGTGAATTTCTCATAACTTGACAGTTTCACTAAAGAAACAACAATATTTATCTAAATCATAACATAAACACTCAAATTAGAGTTCTGAACATGTATCTTAAAGCAATTTTCAAGGCTTTTTGTATATTTTATGTGGTTTCCCTGTTTTTCAGGCATTGGCGGCACATCAGGAAGGACACATTTTTTTCCATAGTTTGGCTTTGTGTGGCATATTCTTTGAGCCGGTACTTTGCACTGGGGTAGGAACCATGTACAACACCACTGAGCATGACAGGAAATACCAGCCGGTCTATGGTGAAAAGACTTTTGCGGCTACTCGGTGCTGCTTCCGCCGAAGCCGGCTACATGCGGCTGAGATCTTTGATTAATGCTGACAGTGACTGAAGGTATGCAAACCATAGGAAGCAATGTCCTTTTATGCTAAAATTCACCCTGCACTGTTGAGTGAAATCTGATTGGGCAGTCTTTTTCTGCTTCTTGTGCTTGAAATACCCTTCTGGAAAGGAGAGGTGCCTGTCGCGGGGGCATGAATGCCGACTCATACCGTACATCTTCTTTAGGGCGCTGATCACAAGCGACGATCATTTCAACCCGATTTAGCATTTCGAACTTGCTTGTCCATGCTAAAATAAGGATCTGGATCCAAACTCAGTATAAGATCTTCATGATTAGGTCATTTTATAGACAATTTTAGTCTTAAACTGAAGAATTTCAGCCAAAGTTTACATCAGTTATCACTAAAATATCCAGTTTAAGGGTATTTTTTGTGAATCAGAGTTAACAATGTGGCTGTTTTCTAACAGATCAATGCCTGAGAGGTGCTATGCCTTTTATTTCATCAAGATCAAATGAAAACTTTTCAAGAAATTAGGATTTTAGTTTTCGCCTACATCGCCATCTAACAGCTTATTCCGCATAGCCAATTTAGCCGACAGGGGTCGACTTTTCGAAAGCTCCCAGATCATTCAAATATAGTCAGATCAGCTTGCTTTTTGTTGTTTTTCAGTCAAAATAATCTAAATACTAATTTGAAAAATACTGTTTCAAATAAGATTGGGGGTATACTCTGGTGTGACCCCGGTGAGCAATTGCTTCCGGAGGTCGTAGTACAGTAAGAAGTAGTTCTTTAGAACTGCAGTGCTTTAAATATGAGCTAATAAGTGTCTCTTAAGAACTTGACAGGCTGAATAATTGCATATTTTCAAGTTATTGTGTGTATTCTCTGCCCATTGGGGTCATGTTTTGTGACTCTCTTGCAGGACTACTTCCTCTGGTGGATGTTGGGAAATATGTGTGTGGAGCGTCAGAATGGCCCAAATTTAAAGCGAAAATATACTTTTGTGTGTAGCGAAAAAAGTCAACGTTCTTGACCTTGTTTTCTGGTGATCTAGAGACTGTGTTTGGACTAAATATGAACGTGTTAAGAGGGTAAGAGGGTATAACCCAAATCTATGCCTGGAAGTAGCTATGGGATGCAGAAAATGCCTGTTTTTACATAGAATAAAGAAGGGCAAAAGTGACCGGGCTCACACCCTATTGTCCGAGTGGGCTAATGTCCGCCCATAAAAAAAACACGAGTGGGCTAATGTCCGCCCTCCACAAAACTACGAGTGGGCTATTGTCCGCCCCCTCAAAAACACGAGTGGGCTAATGTCCGCCCTTAGAGAAATAGTGGGCTGTCATCCGGGTGGGCTGTCGTCCGGGTGGGCTAATGTCCGTTTACCGTTTGGGACATATACATCCCCATATATATTATTTGTGGACTGGTCTGGTTTCAGATATTTACAAAACAGTTTTCAATTTTGGTTTCTATAACTAAAAAGATATACTTAAATAATTCTGCTTTCAAAATTGAAAATACCCTGTCTTTGTTTTGGCACTGATTCAATTATCTGACTCCCTCGGCACAATTAATACATTGCGAAGTTGTTAAAACAACATTCACAGTGTGGTGTCTTTAATCTGCATTGGACATTGTCACAATTGCCTGTCTTGCTTGATTGGTAACTCTGTAGGTGGTGGCTTACCCCAGTAATGTACACTTGGTGCTTGTTTATCATGAATATTTATTAGCTGAATTTTTTTATGGTAAAAATGAAAGCAGGTTTTTGCTTTGGCTGAAACTATAGCTAGAATAAAACTATAAAACGCGCCCAATTAACAATTCAGTAATCCAGAATTATTGTTTCCTTTATGGTCAATATTGTCCATGTTCCAAAATGGCAAAATGGATCATATTTATGATAAACTATTTCCCTGATGAAAAATTATGGGTGAGTAATCACTTCACGACTATAAACCCTTCACTCCACGTACGTGCCTGTTTATGTCAATGCAAACACAGTAGTCCCAGATCAAACGTAATGAAACAAATTTACAAACAGAGTAGATCTAGATCAGACAGCTTCTGTTGTAGCTCCCTGATCACTGAGCAGGGTCTTGTCGGTTTGCTTATGAAATAATATACGTACAATTACTGTCATAGCCAAACTTTCCTGTACTCATGTATTATTACAAAAACTCGATCTCCATGAAATCATCATTTCTTACACAAATATTCATGGAGATCTAACGCCTTTCTCCATGACATCATTATTTCTTACACAAATTTTCCTGGAGATTTTTTTTCAAAATGCTAATTTTTCAAAGGGATCGTTGGCTCTGACAGAAACTGTAGGATTAGATCCACAAAATTTCATAAGCAACAAAGCAGAACCTGATCAGATAGCTCCTACAGGAACTTCCGATCTGCATCTACTCTATTTGCAAACGCGCGTGAAGCCGTTTATATAATACGAGAAGGATTGGGAAAATGATTTTAAAGCAAATTTGGTGTCTGCTGTCAACAGAGCTAACTGGTGTTTATTAATCCTTTTTTCTCTTAAGAATATTTATTAAAAGATTTCATGACCTCGTGCATATTCATTTACAGGGATTACAGAGACGCTAGACAACCATGATCGAATCTAAAGAAATAAGTCTACGGACTAAGCAATCAGAGCAGATCCTGATCAGACAGTTTCTGCGTGATTTAGGTTTACGCTGTTAACAAAAAGTTTGAATAGAATAATTTCCCATGACGAAAAGGGCCATTAACCTACAGTGCTAACCTCTAAAGTCACATTTATAAAAGAATGTAGCATATCCTTTTTTATAATTATTTGGCTGCACTATTTTCTGTAGTATAAAGTTCACTGAAAACAGCCATCGATACACAACGTAAGCTGATCCAATATAAAAAAATGTGGAAGAATAAAATCGAACAAACAATCCCATTCCCTAGACGTTCACATCGTGAACTGCTCGTCCTTTGGTAATTTAAATAATCCTATTTAAACTCTGTCGGATTTGGAGCTACACCCATAGGCAGGGCTACACCCATAGACAGCACAAATTACCATTTTACCACTCAAAACGAAGCAGAAGTACATAACGTGCGATTCCTTTCGGTTGGAACAAAAAGTATCACTGTTTCTTTAAACGAAATACAAATCGTCTGATTTAACGATCTACTGAGATATAACTCTTTACAAAACACAATCCACACAACTTTAGGTATATATAAGGAACTTTTAAAGTACAAAATGAGAAATTACCATTATTAACGTCGTTTAAACACCCAATATGCCCTGTGGAACCATATATTGACGATTAACTTATAAGTGAGTTTAAACGCGTTTACAAACGCGTTTGTAAGTGAATATACTAAACGGGGTTTAAACGGGTTTAAAACGCGTTTGAAACGCACTAAGTGGGAAAGAATAACAGTTTCTCCACTGTATCTTACCCGCATTTTCACATGAGAAAAATGCGTTCGTACCTACAGCCCCGGGCGAACACTCGCGCGCATTTTTCCAAGCAGAAAAATGAGAAAAATGCGCGCGCATTTTTCTCTCGATGAGAATATTGCGCGCGCATTTTTCGCACGGTGAGAATATTGCGCGCGCGTTCTTCTTACCGTGAGAAGAATGCGTACGTAAGAAATTTGAGGCTCAACACTGCTCTGTTTGTATAGTGTAATGAGATCTGATTCTGCAGCTTCTGCCTGAGCCAAAATGTCCCGTGTTCATATGCCATTATAAAACATAATCTTATTAATATTCATGACGTCAATATTTCTTACATGAATATGCAGCAGGGAAAGGGTTAAAGGTTTTCCTATCCCCTATCAATAGATAAAGGTGCGTATGCAAGTACGAACTTTTTCATTGCGCCATCAAACCCTATGTCGTGCCCTAATAGTAGAATTGTATGGAATAGAACTGTGCTTGAAGTATTATCAACAAACTGTTTAATACACCGGCGCCATTTCATATACATTATACTGTCTCCCTCCGTAATACAACGTAATACAACGTCTCCTAACTAAATGACCAATATATAGATTACCTTCCCTTGTTGATTTCGACGCTTGTCAAACTCATATTACAGAAGCTATTGAAGTATTTTGCATCAGATGTTGCGGACGAAAACATGCTGATGTTAATGCCCTTTCGGATTGGAATACTTTTTTATATTATTGATACGCGTATTGCATTTTACAAATCAAATTACCAGCTTTTACCACGTCCACCTAGAGTTACATTTCGCTATATGAAGAAAAACATTTCAAAATTTCATTCAAATTATGTTCTTGCTCCTGCTGACAAGGCATCAAATAATGTAATAATTATTTGAAGATTGTTTTATGTTGATGTTTAAAAGAAGGAGCTAACTGGTTCACAAACTTATATTACAGTTCAAACACCTGAAAAAGATATAGTCTCGAAACATGTTAAAATGTGCAATACTTCTAAGTTTGGTCCTAGCATAAAACAACATAAATTTCCTACTTTGTACTGGATTCCAAAACTACATTATAACCCGTATAAGGTGCGTTTTATTGCCAACTCTAGTTCTTGTACTACATGTACAACTAAATATCTATACTTTTGACGTCCTGTCTTACTACGACCAAAGAGCATGTAAAACATCACTGTGATAAAATATATGAAAATTCTGGTATTAATGTTTTTTGGTCCATAATAAATTCAAATGATGTTTTAATAAACTTGAAAATGAACAGTATAACATTTCTTCACTGAACTCATATGATTTCTCTACACTCTATACTACTCTAACGCACCATCTTCTAAAGGATAAGCTGATTAAATTAATAGAAAAAAAACCTTTGCCAGAGAAAATAAAATTATCCTTGCTTGTAATGTTCAACGTTCATTCTTTTCGAATTCAGAAGTTGAACATTACACCATGTGGACTAGCCTTGATGTGTGTAGATCTTTTACCTTTCTTTTAGATAATATATTTGTGCGTTATGACGATGTTATACGTCGTCAAGTTGTTGGTATACCCATGGGTACAAATTGTGCCCATTGTGTTGCAGATTTGTTTTTGTATTGCTATGAGAGGGATTTTATGCTAAGCTTAAAATCTGATACAGCGGCCGATATTGCTAACGCTTTTAATAAAATTTCAAAGTATTTAGACGATATTTTGAATTTGGAAAGTCCTTCAATTCACCCAAAAGAGCTGTCTTTAAACAAAGCGAATCAATCTGACATTATGGCTTCCTTTTTAGATTTGAATCTTTCCATCACAAATGATAAAGTTTCCTCCAAAATATACGATAAAAGGGAATCTTAATTTTGAAATCGTTAATGATCCTTTTCTAGATTGAGGTGTGCCCCGTTCTACGGGTTTATTCGATTTGCCCGAGCCTGTTCTTTGCTAGAGGGTTTAACAGTCGTAATTTAGTTATAATTGAGGTTACATATATAACAAATTTTATTATCGAAATTAACCTCTTGTGGTGTGATGTGGTCCAGTGGTAACGCGCTTGACTATCGATCCGGAGGTCCGGGGTTCAAATTCCGGTCCCTCCCGGGCATTTCAGAGACGCTTAAAAATTCAGTGTCTTCTACCCGCATCTCCTCTCCATCCAGGGGCTAAAATGGGTACCTGTTAGGGTCACTAGCCGGTACTGCGGCTGCATGATTGCGCCATATGTTAGCAGTACTCAATATTGTAGGCGAATGAACCAATGACCAGGGGAGTAAATGTACAGTCGGCTGAGCGGCTGAGTACTTTACTTTTACCTCTCATTAGTAAATATAATTGCAATCTATGGGCATAACTGCAACACGGTATTTCTCACCCAGAATTTTAGTTATGGTGATGTTATCTACAAACCTAGGAAATTCAGGGGTCATATCCATTTTCCTGATTCGTTTATAAAAAACGCATTAAAACCTTTAGGAAGAAAGGTTATGACCCCATTATATTGCAACGCACTGTATGTTTGGTTATTGACCCCTTTACAGTCGGTAACTATGCTTCCCTATTTGCTTGCGCGATGACAGGCCGAGGATAGTACTCTATGAAGGTATACTCTTAAACTCACTCATGCATTACCTTTTCCCTGTCGTGCCCTCTACGGCTTCCCTGCAGTTGCTCTGACTTCAGCAAGGTCATAGAGTACATATTTGACGGACTTTTCACAGTTGTTATGCTATGCTACATATTTGACGGACTTTTCACAGTTGTTATACTATGTTTTACATATTGCCATGTGTTTACCGTCTTCCATGTTGGAGGTTAGGACGTCCGTAAACCGGTTAAACCCCTAGTGGTGATTTTGCCACTAACCGTTCCCTGGCAGTACTCTCTTTGTCACCCTTACTTCTGTTTGTCTTATATCTTTGTACTTGTGCTTTTGTTCATGTTTGGAATATTTATCTCTAGTACGTGTGTGGTTGTTAATGTTTTCTGTGTTCACCTCGTGTATGTGCGTGTTTTAGGCGTGTAGTTGTGCGCGCGTGTGTGTGTGACATGCTATCTATCGATGTTTTGGTGGTGGTTGCGTCTTGTATGTGGCTTTGTCTGCTTGACTTTACTACGTTTTTATTAATGAGTAGTAAAGTCAAGCAGGAAGAGCCACACACAAAACGCCACCATCACAAAAGCATCGACTGTGCGGGTCACCAGTCACTAATGTCCTTGGTAAAACAGTGCCTAGAGGAGCCCTCTCATTTGGGTCTGCACTGTTTGTCATGTTACATTTTTCTTTAAAAAGGTACCTAAATATTCACCATAAACTTGACCTGTATGAATTTTGGAATAGTCCATTTAAAAACTCAGCATTGTAAGGGTTAGAACTATTGACATGGTAACTCTTAGAACAAATTCAGTTGTCAAATATTAACATTTTTTTTCTTCAAATAAACGCCTTTTCAAGCCTTTGAAACCGAGTAGTTCCAGTTACAGCTTCTACCAATACCAGCCAGTCCTGCATATGTGCGTCAAAAAAAAAGCTAATAAGTACTCATCATGGCATTATTTGTTAGAAGAATATTCAACAGCTTACGTGTTAATTAAGTAGTATAATTACGTAAAGGAAATACTGATCTGCGATAACTTAAGTATCAGAATGTATGTCTTTATGTATACAGGAACAATTAAATTATTGTACTTTAATGCCACGCCTTCTGGCACTGATGTACTTCAATGCCACGTCTTCTTAATTATTGTACTTAAATGTTACGGAGTCTTGGTCTGTCGTAATTAGTTTAAACCTACACAATCACAATCTGTCAGATCCATCCATTTTATTTACATTTGTTACAAGTACCTTGTTTCCTAATTACTAAGATATGTTAGACATGTCTCACTTCGTAATGCAGGGAAGTAATCAACACTTTTGTTGACGTGTCTAACAAACTTTCATTTAGACTGAACTAGAAGGCGCCTTGAATATCAGCTAGAAAATGCATTCACTACTTCAAACTGAAGGAGTGTTCGTGCATGCTGTTATTTGTATTTTCTTGACGCTCACTGTGCGGGACACGAGTCACTAATGACCTTTGCAAACATTGTAGACCTAGAAGATAAGGGCTCCTAGACGAGCCATCTCATCAGGGTCTGCATTGTAAGTCATGTTACACTTTTCTTTAGAAAAAATCCTAAATGTTCACCATAAGCTTGACCTGTGTGAATTTTGGAGTAGTCCATTGGGAAACTTAGCGTTGTAAGGGTTAATGTTTACCGCAGCAGGTGATTCGATGATCACCTTTGTAAGCATGTTTGATCCAGATTGAATGCCGAGTGAATCTTGATCAGAATTTAAACTGCATAACAAACTGATCCCCCCGTTTCTTGAAATTGTAGACATTAGATGTAAGTCAGGTGACGATTGATCTCAATCAAATTTCGATTGCTTATTATAATAAGAACGACGGGATGTGTGTTCCGATGGATGAGATTAAGTAATTGGATAGAATGCATTATACAACATTCAGTTTAGCCCATTTCCTGTTCAATATTCATATAAGAAAATAATGACAACATGAATATTTATTAGCTCATCTTTTATAGCGTAAACTTCTCAAGGGATTGTTTGCTTTGGGAAAACAGGTCTACAATCAAATCTATATCATGTAAAAAGCAAGCAGAGCAGTCCCTAATATATGAGAGAAAGGGTTAAACAAAGTATAATCTGATCAGACGCCACTGTCAAACAAGACGATCACTGATTTCCTTAAAAAAGTTTACACTACGCAAAATATGATTAGCATACAGCGTAGTAGAGAGTCCTATTTAAAAATGACTCATTGACTAAAATTTGCCATTTAGTGCGGGAAACGAGTCACTGGTGACTTTTGCAAACAGTGTAGACCCATATGAAAGGGCTCCTAGAGGAACCCTTCTTAAGGGTCTGCACTGCTTTTAAAAACTTGATTATTTACAACAAACTTGACCTGTTTGAATTTGGAATACTCCATTTGAAAATTCACCGTTGAAATGGTTAAAAACCAACTGCCTTGTCGGTAATTCTTAATGGGACATGATGCACCAAGCTTTGAACAATACACTTCTTATCACGAAAATGTATGTAATCAGCTTTTACTCTTCAAAAGGGCGTGAGTAGTGTTGCATGTTTAATAACTGGTCATGAACAGGATCAATAAAAGAAAGTCTGCAATTCTGGCATTGCTACTTTTACTTTCGAAGGATCTCCGACTTACAGAATTAAACACTTTCACGCCTTTGCAAATAGAATTCCTCCAGATCAGACGGCTCATGTAGGGCCAGGGTGCGCTCTGTGTGCAAATAGAATTCCTCCAGATCAAACGGCTCATGTAGGGCCAGATCAGACGGCTCATGTAGGGCCAGGGTGCGCTCTGTGTGCTTATAGAATTCCTCCAGATCAGACGGCTCATGTAGGACCAGGGTGCGCTCTGTGTGCAAATAGAATTCCTCCAGATCAGACGGCTCATGTAGGGCCAGGGTGCGCTCTGTGTGCTTATAGAATTCCTCCAGATCAGACGGCTCATGTAGGACCAGATCAGACGGCTCATGTAGGGCCAGGGTGCGCTCTGTGTGCTTATAGAATTCCTCCAGATCAGACGGCTCATGTAGGACCAGATCAGACGGCTCATGTAGGGCCAGGGTGCGCTCTGTGTGCTTATAGAATTCCTCCAGATCAGACGGCTCATGTAGGACCAGATCAGACGGCTCATGTAGGGCCAGATCAGACGGCTCATGTAAGGCCAGGGTTTGCTCTGTGTGCTTATAGAATTCCTCCAGATCAGACGGCTCACGTAGGGCCAGGGTGCGCTCTGTGTGCTAATCGAATAATTTCGATCTCATTCTACAGTTTCTGCCAAAGTTAAAGATTGTGTTTCCATATGCCAGTTATAAAATATAATATAATATATATTCATAATATCATTATTAATTAGTTGGTTTTTTTTAAAAATAACATATGAACATACAAGTAATTAAGCAAGACAGAAAGTGTAAAATTAGATCTATATTATGTCGTAAGCAATAAAAGTATGTAACATTGATTTAACCACACTGCATGTTTAAATCTTAATCAAAGTAATGTAGACTGTATAACATAATTATAAATTGTCACGGGTGTCGAATTCTTTTGGGGGCTATCTACCATGGAATCTTAATATTAAAATGCATTCTTAAATTTTCTTTCGCAATCGTATGGACAATTTCATTTGCATGCATGCATATATCACATAATCTGCCGCGAGGGACTGCCGAAACAGAGTGCTGAAAAAAGCGGAAATGCTCTTAGACTAGTGCATTTTGTATGCAAATGAGCAGTTTGAATTCGGCTGTACTACGGTGTAAACAATGACAGAAACAGCCGTCAGATATGGTCTGTTTCACTGTATATGGAATTTGTTATATTATTATAGTAAACTGATTTCATAAAACCAATTTGTAATGAACACTCATGTAAGATCCTCCATGTCTTTTCTAAAGTCGACTTTCATACGTAGTTTAAACCCATTTATATGGCATGTAAAAGTTCCCCGTCAACAGAATTATCACGGTTATACAGGTCAATATGCATTTCCTGTAACATATGTATTTTTTAATGTTTCAAATGAGGCCGTTAACCCATATATTCCCATATTGATTCAGGAAAGCCCGCCCAGATACTCTTCTGGAACCCATTGATTTGCCATGTTGCGGGGACACAGCAAACCTATTAGTTGCTGTTATAAGCCATTAGTTGCTGTTATAAGCCATTGACATTTATTGGTTCAGCAAACAGTGCAGCTCCTGGTCAGATGTCTCATTCACGAACCCTCTGATCTGACTCTACATTGAATCCCTGTGCCCTTTAAGGGAAATGGGGCACACATGGGTTAAATACCATGTACATTTTGATAAGGCCAAGCGTTCCTGTTGCAGTAGTTGTACCTCGGCTGCTGTACCTTAACGGTAGCTTAGCTACTGTCTTACATACTAGATGATACTACTAACTTATTAACCAACACAACAAATAGTTCTGCTGATAAATCTCTATAATTGTCATTGAAGCTTCTGCAATAACTGCACTACAACAACATCGGTTTCAATGTAAAACCGAATAGGACGATGATGACGTCAGTGCCAATATTTCATCAGATTTGGTTAACGATGTTGTTTATCAACATATCAGTATAAATGTAAACATATCAGAAATCGTATGTAAACAGTTCGATAATAAACCCAGATTCTTATCAAAATCCAAACGGGTTGACTGACAAGTTGTACATAAATATATATAGAACAAATTACGAATTGAAACAATATTTTATCAGGCGCACATTCAGTTTACAGACTAAAGTTTCAAATCGATTTCGTTTTACAGTACCGTTATGGTAACAGAAGCGCAGCAAAACAGCTTGGAAAGATGCTCTTACACTAATGACAGCCAGCAACAAAGAAAGTTAGATAGTAAAATGTTGTGAATGCAATTGCATTACTTACCAAACATCCATCAGCTACTCTGTGACTATTTCGTCATGATGAAATAGTATTTTATCCAAACTATTTGCGAATGTTTTCAATTATTCAACGCCAACATGCAAACCGTTTACTGCTAATTATGAATAATGTCTGAAGCTGATTTATCCTAAGAGCCCTTCAGAATAATGCTGGTAAATAAATCATGTAATACCGTTCTTTGTAACACAGTTCTGACATAATTTACGTTAGACTGTAGCGAACATAACAGTTTTAGGGTTTAGAACGTTTAGAAATCTTCCTTTAACCTTTCACGTTTAACACGGGTATTGGTGAATACATCATTTTGACATACGTTGGTATGACTTTTCAGTCGGAATTATATAGATAGTATACTTAAAATCAAACTATTAATCAAGGTCACTCTTTTCAGTTTTTACGCAGCTATACATATACATGCATACTCGGAAAATGGATTGATAGCTGAAAATACATGGAATTTAAATTTTAACCCTTTACTCACTATATATGCCTTTATACTCGTTTGCAAACAGAGTAAACTCAGATCATGCGGCTCCTATAGGTATGTCCTGTTTGCTTATGATATAGATATAATATTACTGATTCAGTTATGATAAAACATTCCCTTGCTTAATGTGTTGTTTTTTTAAAAAACAAAATCATCAATTTATTGTTGATGATGTCAGTATCTCTTGCATAAATTTATTGTTGATGATGTCAGTATCTCTTGCATCAATTTGTTGTTGATGATGTCAGTATCTCTTGCATCAATTTATTGTTGATGATGTCAGTATCTCTTGCATCCATTTATTGTTGATGATGTCAGTATCTCTTGCATCAATTTTCATGACAAAAAGGGTTAAACATACATTCAGGTATTAAGTGCGAGAAATGAAGGACACCGATGTTATCGGGTTTACACTTGGGGCCCCGTTTTACTAAAGGTCTTACCACCAAATTCAAAGTTATTACAATCACTACTACTAGAAAACAGTAAACCCCTCTCATGCGACCACCAAAACAAGGTATAATTCTGGGTTTTACGGGCAGGTGGTAGCTTAATGCAGGGCGACAGCAATTCAGAAAGCTCCAGTTGGAGCTTTCTGCATTACTTTCGTCCTGCATTAAGCAACTACATGTTTTGAAAGACACTAATGTATCTTCATTAAGTGGTCGCTTTAAAGGGGTTTACTGTACTAGATTTTGTGCATTATAGTGTAACCTTTATAACGCTGAAATTTCAAATGGACTATTCCAAATGATAAACAGGCCAAATTATTGATGACTATTTAGGGATTTGTCTAAAGAAAAAGTGTAACATGACAAACAGTGCAGACTCTTATGAAATGGCTCGTCTAAGAGCCCTCTCATCTGGGAAACCTTTAACCAAACCCTTTATTGTGGCCATTCTTTAGAATTGTCTCGAAGATTATATAAAAATAGTCACAGTGTAGGGTTTGGTGGGGGAAATAATGAATAATGGAGCTGTACAAGAAAATGAAAAAAAATATTAACGCATTGGAATTCTGTGAAGCAACCCATAAGTCTAGGAATTAATCCTGTGCTCGCGCTGCCAGTGGGATAGGTAGTCGGAAACATGTGTTTTTAAAGTCAATTTGCAAGAATTCAATTATTCGGTCTGTATTGTGTGTTAAACAACACTGTCGGGACAATTTTAGATATAATGAATACGATTGCACCATAAATACAATAAAACGTCAGGTTTTCTCATCGAATCCAATCATTAAACCTTATTCTCATGGTAAATTTCCCTACCTGAGGGTAGAGCTACAGATACAGGTGCGTACCCAAACACTAAACTCGTCATTTCTTGAACAAACTAAATGCTGTGACCACTCTATAGAATCGACTCTTCGAGACGATTCTAAAGAGTGTTCCCAGTTTCGGGCTTGATGGAGAAATAAAGGAGGTATTGTTGAAAATGTTTAAGTTTACGCATCGTATCTGGACCTCTGGTAAGCAATACATGTCTGGAAGTAATCCTCTAATCGTGCTGTCTGTAGGCTATGTAGTCAAAAACATGTGTAGCAAGATTTCAGTTATTTTCTCTATAGTGTGTGTTAAACTACACTGTCGGGACAATTTAACCTTGAACAGAGCATCCAAATTTAACAATTCCCCTAGGATACAACGCTTGATCTGAGACTACAGTCACCATAGTTAACGCTATCGACACTAAATTACAAATTACCCAAAAGCGAGGGGGGATTAACTTCAATCCTATTCAATTTCATTATTATGTTGCTGAATACGAATTAATTCAAGACCAGGGGCTATGTTTTGACGGGTTATGTTTTGTATGAATACCACATTACGGCTAAGGTTGTGTTTTCTCGAAGCGTTTAATTTAGAAGCCGACACCAATTAGATTGCTTAAAATTAAATATATGCTATTCCGGAGACCTGCTATTCACAGGGAAAGTTATATAATCCGAACTACTTCATTAACACGCGTAGTGCTACTTAAACATTTGAAATCTGGGTACGAGTGCACTGTCAATGGCAACTATGGACCCAGATCAGAATGCGCCCCTAAGAGCCCTCTGATCAGGGTATGTACTGCGCGTCATTCTAAAACCTCTAGCAAACTTAATCTTCACAACAGCAGGTGTTAAGTGCTTGTGTGGCGGCCGTAAAACGTCGCCCCGTACTTCATTCTCAGTGTTGTTATACCTTCTGATCATTCGCGATCATGAATTTCAGTACAATGTACTTATTGTTCTGAAAATTGAATACCGCTTAAGCCGGTGCTAGGGGGCGTGAGCAGTGTTGCACTTTCAATTACTGCTCATGAACAGACTCAATAAAACCGAGTCTGCAATTTTCTCTTTTTGTGTTGCAATTTTTGCTTTCGGGGGATCACCACCCTTCAGAATGTTTAAGCCTTACGTACTGAGTTTATAGTTATACTCATTAGCTGTCAGTGTAGTATATGCGAGTACAGTTGCAAACAGTTTGGGTCCAGATAAGACGACGAGTACCTAAAACTGGATCAAAACTGTTTGTTACTGTCACTACGTTTTTTGAAAAATAAAAGGAAGGGAAACAATGAAAATTGTCCACAGACGACAAATGTTGCAGACGACAAAATAAGGCAGCAGCGAAAGGATTAAAATTTACACTGTTTGGCTATTCCGCTCTGAAAATTCAGTGTATAGAAAGTGTTAATAGAGGACAGTTGTATAGGAGGTGTTAATAGAGGACAGTTGCTGTATAGGAAGTGTTAATAGAGGACAGCTGCTGTATAGGAAGTGTTAATAGAGGACAGTTGCTGAAAAGGAAGTGTTAATAGAGGACAGTTGTATAGGAAATGTTAATAGAGGACAGTTGCTGTATAGGAAGTGTTAATAGAGGACAGCTGCTGTATAGGAAGTGTTAATAGAGGACAGTTGTATAGGAATTGTTAATAGAGGGCAGTTGCTGTATAGGAAGTGTTAATAGAAGACAGTTGCTGTATAGGAAGTGTTAATAGAGGACAGTTGGTGTATAGGAAGTGTTAATAGAGGACAGTTGCTGTATAGGAAGTGTTAATAGAGGACAGTTGCTGAATAGGAAGTGTTAATAGAGGACAATTGCTGTATAGGAAGTGTTAATAGAGGACAGGTGCTGTATAGGAAGTGTTAATAGAGGACAGTTCTGAATACACACCAAAATGAATTCAATAACTTCTTTATGGGACTTATGCCATGATGAATATGCACACTAATAAGCACGCACTCATGAATATTTATTAGCTTATTGGCAGTATCTATGAGGTATTTTATAATACTTAATAAAGGTAATAAAATAAGATAATTATATAAGAATAATAGCCGCATGTAATTGTTTTCAGCTTCCTGATGCAAACAGTTGCAGACGATGTCATTTGGGAATTATTTTTACATGTCAATAATTTACATATTAACATTCATCTCGGTTTCCCTTTGCAGCTTACTGGTAATGCTGCTTCTTTTCATTCCATGAATAAATCGGGACAAATAAACATAAACTGTTATATTGATTAAACATTCAACAAACAGTAGCATTCAAATCAGTATGTACATATTACTAAGAACACGCATATATAAATAAACAGAACACTTTACTTCATGAATAAGGTTCTCAGAATTAATGATGTTATGATTACTGATTACATGAACATGTATTATGGCTTACTGGAAAAAAAAGAATTGTGATGACAGCCGGTGTAGCACCAGCTCTATATTATTCTATAAGAAACCTGATCAAACAGCTCCTACGGGGTATTATTATGAGGATTATTAAGGCGGGGTTGGGGGCAAAGTCATTTTGGATTATATAGGAGGCTCAAAAGCTCTTTAGACAACTAAAATGTCTGTAAACATCACTTAACCTCACGCTAATTGCGACCTGACTTGCAACTGCAAACAGTTCAGATCCAGATGAAACGACGAATAACTCACATACTTTCAGGGTCAAAGCGGCAAGCGTTCAGCAAATGATTGGACGAATCGGAAGTAGTCACACTTGCATCAGATCAGAAATTGAGCCAACATTACATTTTCATGGCCGGGTAAGTGTTAATCACACACAGTCCCCAAAGTAATCGGGGGTGTTTGGATAGGGTTTACAGCACTTTACAGCCAAACACTTGACAGATAGCGCAATATAATCACTGTGCAGAAGATAAATGTCACAAGTGTGTTTTGTGAATTAGATATGTGGTTATTGTCTACAGAAGATTATTACTCTTAGACAGATTGATGGAGGCTTCACAGAGGTCTAGATACCATATAGGTAAATGTAAAGAATTTCAACAATAGTTCCTATTTCTCCACAAAACCGTATACTGTGACCACTCTTAAAAGTTAAGTACACGTACCTAGTTATAGTCTACTTTCAGTCGGAATGACCGCTCAGCCGACTGTACATTTACTCTCCTGGTCATTGAGCCATTGACCTACAATATTGAGCACTGCTAAGATATGGCGCAATCATGCAGCCGCAGTACCGGCGAGTGACCCTCACAGGTACCCATTTTAACCCCTGGGTGGAGAGGTTGTGCGGGTGGGAGATACGGAAAGGCGTCTCTGAAATTTCCGGGCGGGACCGGGATTTGAACCCCGGACCTCTGGACTGATAGTCAAGCGCGTTACCATTAGACCACCGCCACCTTTATAACTGTCTCGAAGAGATGATTCTAAAGAGTGATCACAGTATAGAGTTTAGTGGAGGAATGACGACTTTAGTGATTGGGTACGTGTCCTTATCTGTGTCACGAGTCAACTGATGCATTTTTATGTTTTTGTAAGTATTGTTGTATTTGGCCTCAGATTTTGAATAGCAGGTCGATAGCTAACGTTATGTAAGCCAGCTAGATTTACACACTGAAAATGAGTTACTGAGTAAAAGTACACGCACGCATTGCATTAGATCTAATGTAGGGTTTTATTGCATAGGTTCTTCTGTGTACTTACATGTTTATTTTACTTAAATTGATGCAGTAATAAAGATTTTAGATTTTGTCAGTTATATTAAACATATTTGGCATGACGGGTCTCAGTTTTTCTATTTTGCACAAGTCAGTTATCAGACGATTTGGGTATGCAATTCAGTGATTGGACGTTTTAAATCCTGATTTCTTTATGCACGTGATATTCAGGCTAGGTTTGGGTATAATTGGACATGTAGTCAAGGATATTTCGACACACACACTGGTACAGCTCTGACTGACAGGTAGCACTAAGGAATCGGGTGTCCTTTATGAACGGCAGATGAGTGAATTTTAATAGCATAAATACGATACCTGTTGTGGTATGCTACTCACTTCCCCAATTTACACTATCCTGGAAGTTTTCTTGGGGAGTCCCGCGGTGTCAACCGCATCATCACGGACCGTACCGAATACCAGCAGGTGCGTGCAGAGTTACTTTCCTTTACTTCCAGGACGCCCTATTGATAAGCTGAGTGGAACTAACATCCGATTCTTTTTATTAATTGTACCTAACCCAATATACTAAATATTACTTTATCCTGTACATATTGTGTTGCTTGTTTTTCTTTAACTGTGTCTTTTTTTTTTTTTTTATCTCAGTTCAGTTTTGTGTATTAGCATTCTTTAGCTGACGGCGTGTTTATCGCCATGTCGCTTGCAAACAAAAGTCAGTCGACCTGGACATGCGGCCACGTCAATGCCAATTTGGATTCTCATTCCGATTGCCTTTCGTGTTGTAAATGTTCACGGTCCTCTCCTTGTGTTATTTCTAATGAGTGGACCGAGGATATTTGGACGAAGACCGAGTCCCGGAGGACTTATTCACAGAGGCGGAGCTGTTCTCGAGCTGGGTCTAAAATAGACTCAGCTGGGAATCGCTCCCCCTGTGAAGTTCCCGCGCCTATTGCCCCTACTGTTGTTGAGCCTATGGTGTCCAATCCTTCGTGCTCTGGTCCTCTCAAGGATCTATTCTCTTCCAGTTTGAGTTCTACCTCGTGTAGTTCTCAGTCTGGGTCTGAGAATGGGCATGGCAGGCAACGACTTCGTCGTTCGCCGCACGTTCCCCCTAAGGTTCGACGTCGGCGCTCGAGATCGGGGAGTGTACGTTCACGCTCACAGAGACAAACTTTGTCATAGACAATCCGCCAATGTGACCACCGGTCACCGCTCACCGGCCGATCACCGGCCACCGGGTTCCCGGACACCGGGCGTTGGTCAATTCTGACCGCCGGTACCTATCTTCCCTTGAATAGACAGGGATAGATACGGACCATGTGACCGGTCACCGATCACCGGTCCGGTCACCAGTCACCGGTCACCGGACACCGGGTATCGGGCACGGGGCGCCGGGATCCCAGTACCGACTTACACTTTGAGTCCTCCCCCCCCCACGTCATCGGCACAGGGGTTACTCTGGGTCGCCCTGGGTCTCCTGTTGACCTACGTTATAGGTCTCTAGACCGTGGTCAACACAGACGCCGAGAGTGGGACGACTCCAATCGTTTCCCTCCCTATCCCAATGACACTAGATCATCGGGATATGGGTTTATGCCGCCATTTGCACCCCATATTTGGCCTTATGCTTTTGGCCAATTTCCGGGGGATTTTGCAGGGAATTTGCTTATCCCCGTGAACGTTCTGGTGCTAGTGGTAAGCCCCTTGCCTCTGCTACTGTTTCTAGAGCGGATCTGTCTCCGGTTAGGGACAGATCTCCATCTCCCTCTCATATCCGAGAGGCTGTGCTGGATAATTCTACACGAGTTCTCCCCACCCCTCCTTCATCGCAGATGTCTGATGAAGGCTTGTCTTTGAGTGGACAAGGATCGGATACATCACTCTGTATCTGATTCAGAGGTGAAGGAGGAGGACGTTTACATTTGTTCTCTCAACCAGATCTATTTTCCAAAATCTGGGAGAGGATATGTGTCCGCGACCCTCACCGTCTCAGGTGAAGGGTCCAGACACAGTGACTGAGGCTTTAGTCCGGAAGCCTTTTCCAGACAAAGCTCCCTCTAGGGCACCAAATTTACAGTTGCCCATTTCTCAGTCAGTCAAGTCATGCTTTGAGTAAATGGAACTGCATAACCAGACCAGTCTCTCTACTCCTTGGTCTTTGCCTGCTCATGTCATTAAGGCGTCTGAACATTCCGTCGCCTTTAGACATCCGGTTCCCGAGACGAAGTCATGGCTCGATCTCGGCCAGCTTCCATCTTTAGATGCTGACTATCATCAGGCTAAGCTTTCAAAGCCTTCTTCCTCGTCTCCTCTAGCAATCCACTTTGATTTGTTAGAGTCTTGGGAACTACGAGAGAGGAAGTCGTCACTGGGCATTGCGTCACAGCTCGACTTCTTCTCTGCCACCTTGCTACAGCTCTTGACTGATAACAAAGAGTGCTCAAAATATGCTCTATCTCGCTCGTTCGACCAAGAGCCTTGCGGCTAACACGTCTGCTTAATTTGCAGAAATTTGCGTCGTAGGAGGAGTGAAGTTTTATCTACTTCTCCTTTGGGTGTTTTGTTAGCCATTGCGCAGAACCGTCTGCTGACGGCTCCGCTGTCGTCGGGTACACTCTCTGGTGGTCGTGTGTCTGACAGTGAGCACTCGCGACTTCCAGGTCTTCGGGTAGTGGACAAACTTTCAAACGTCCGAACACTACGCCTTTTGTGCAAGCACCTGCTGTAAAGAAGAAGAGGAATTCCCTTCCTTCTACTTCTAAACAGCCGAAGTCTGGATCTACTTCCAGATCTAAAAGCTGGAAGCGTAAACCAGGGTCTAGACCACCAGTCGAGCCTACCCGCACACAGGACGCAGCCCCTAAGACTCAGCCCTAGGAACTCTCCCTTTCTACCACCATCGCTCCCGTGTCCCGAAATTCCAGTGGTAGCCAGACTTCTGCACTTTGCAGAGGCCTGGGAAAAGATCACCCAAGATCCGTGGGTGCCTCACATTGTGAGAGAAGGGTATGTGATACCTTTCCATCACAAGCCTCCTCTTTCACGAACTCCCATTCCTTTCACTTCGGGGCACCCTTCTCTTCCGGACGCTATTGCGAATTTGGTAGAGAAAAGAGCGGTAGAAAGGGTCCACAGCGTTCATTCTCCGGGTTTTTTACAGCCGTATCTTCCCAAGAAAAAAACGGCAAGTTACGCCCGGTATTCGATCTGTCTATCCTGAACTCCTTCGTACATATCGAACCGTTCAAGATGGAAACTACAGCTTCCATCCGGGCTTCTGTTCAACATTTGCACTGGGGTGTGTCTCTAGACCTTTCGGACACGTATTTTCACGTCCCCATTCACCCCAGTTCACGGAAATACCTCCGTTTCGCTTACAGCGGTCATGTTTTCAAATTCAGGGCCCTTCCGTTTGGAATTTCTACGACTCCGAGAGTTTTTACAAAACTCATGGCAGTCGTAGGGGCTTATCTTCGTCTTCGAGGTTCTATTCTCTTTCACTACTTCGACGATTGGCTTCTTCATCAAACCAATCGCCAAGCACTGTTGCGGGACCTCGAGGCAATTTGGCAGGAAATTCTGTCTCTAGGCCTTCTGTTAAACCCGGAGAAAACAGATCTCGTTCCGTCCCAAGACTTCGTCTGATTGAACTTTCTGACGGTGATAGACAGGGTGCGTTTTCCACTACCTCGAGCCCAGAATCTTGCAACGTTAGTTTCAAGAGTCAGTGCTCAGTCACACATTACAGCTCCCGCTTTCCTTTCCCTTCTCGGAGTGTTGAACGCAACAACAGATTTGGTGGTTCAAGGTCGTCTTCACCTTCGTCCACTCCAGTTTTATCTGCTGTCTCTCTGGAGGCCCCAGCACAACAGTATGTCCGAGTTGATTCCCATTAAGACAGACCTAGCTCGATCTGGGACGTCTCCTGGCCGGAGTTCCGCTATCTCCACCAGAGGCATCACTTCAGTTAGTGACAGACGCCAGTCTATCGGGATGGGGTGCTCACCTCGAACCCCCGAGCCCGATGGCGTCAGGCAGTTGGTCTCCTTCCGAGACTCAACTCCATGTCAATAACCTTGTGATGCGAGCTGTCAGACTAGCCCTGACTCATTTCAGACAGCATGCGTCAAATCAGTGTGTACTGCTATCGACCGACAACACAACTGTCGTGTCTTATGTCAACTCTTTTCAAAGAGACCCAGCTTCTGTTTGCTCTGTGCCTGGAGATTCAAGTATCTCTTTCGGCCAAGCACATACCCGGCAGACTCAATGTCCGGTCCTCAGCAGATTCTACCATCAGAATGGTCTCTACATCACGAGGTGACAAATCTCATTTTTCTGAGATTCGGTCAGCCGATGGTCGACTTGTTTGCAACAAGTCTCAACCATCGGCTTCCTCTCTATGTCAGTCCAGTTCTGAACCAAGCTGCCTGGGCCCTGGACGCTCTGACTCTGGATTGGAACAGATTGGTGGGGTACGCGTTTCCCCCATTCAATCTGATTCCGCAAAATTTGAGAAACATCCGGTCATCGCAATGCCAGATTCTCCTGTGGTGGCCACAGCGAGCGTGGTTCAGCGACATTCTGGAATTACTCAGGGACTATCCCAGAGCACTTCCTCTGTGCCCAGACCTGCTGTCCCAAAGAGGCGTGTTTCACACCTCTCCGGACATGTTTCGTCTTCACGTCTGGCAATTATCAGGCAAGCCCTCCGAAAGAAACGTTCTTCTTCAAGGGCTTCCGTTCTCAATGCTTCAGCAAGAAAATCTTCCACACGGGCTGTCTATGACGCCAAGTGGAAGGTATTCTCAGATAGGTGTCTTCCAAGGAAGATCGGTCCTCTCGATCCCTCTCCTAGAAGACTAGCAGATATTTGACGAGAAAAAATCTAGCTGTCAGCACTATTCAGGGTTATAGATCTATGATCTCTCATGCAGCTGTTTGTGCTGACCGTTCTATTTCGAAATTGATTCGAGCTTTTGAGCTTAAGAGACCTGTTTCTTGTTCTCTTACTCCCACATAGAATCTTTCCTGTGTTCTTTGGTCTCTTACCAAGAGCCCATATGAACCTCTAGATTTAGGCTTCTCTCAAGCTTTTAACTTGAAAGACTGTTTTCCTTCTAACGTTAGCTTCGGCTAGGCGTAGAAGTGAAAACCATGCCTTATCAGTTGAGGAGGACCATATCCGCTTTAATGCTTCGGATGACTCAGTTTCTCTTCTGTATCAGTCGGGTTTTTTGGCTAAGAACCAGCTCCCGTCAGTCGCTCCTTCTCCTATCTCGATTCCCAGTTTGTCTCACTCTCTGGGAAACGAGGATGAAGATCGTTTGCTCTGCCCTGTCTGAGCATTGTGCTTCTACCTTCAACGGGTTAAGCATCTTTGCTATTTGCGTAAAAGGCTTTTTATTCATTTGAAAGGGGGGACATATCCGCCGCCACCATTTCTCGGTGGATTGCGTCAACAGTAAGGAATGCCTATGCTTCCCTATCTGACAGGGCATGTCTTTACATCAGGTCAAAGCTCGTGAATTGAGGACTTTGTCTACTCCCTGGGCTTTTGTGAATCACACACCCTTGGAAGATATTCTTAAAGCTACTTTCTGGAGGAATCCCTCGACTTTTTCCTCTTTCTATTTCGGAAGCTTCTCTTCCCAGCTTGATAACTTATATCTTCTGGGTCCCTAGGTAGCTTCTCAATCTGTTATTGCTAACAATACTAACACTGCTCAGTTGGCGTCGCAACGACAGTAACAGTATTGAGCATTGCTGTCGTCACGTTATTTGGGATGTATACCTTCCCACCATAGCTACAAAGGCAGCATACCATAACAGGTATCGCATTTATGCTGTGAAAATATTTTTTAAATGTAAACTTCCTTTTAATTAGTAAATACTTACCTGTTATGGTGAGAGTCCCACCTCCCTCCCCGCTTCTTCTTTTGTGGAAGTGAAGGGAAGTAACTATGCACGCACCTGCTGGTATTCGGTACGATCCGTGATGTTGCGGTTGACACCGCGGGACTCCCCCAGAAAACTTCCAGAATAGTGTAAATTGGGGAAGTGGGTAGCATACCATAACAGTTAAGTATTTACTAATTATTTTAATAAAAGGAATTTTACATTTAAAAAAATATTTTTAATATTTATTTTCGATTATTTCTTTCGTGTTACTTTAGCGAGAACAGCTGTTTTTCTGCTGGGTAGTGCTGTTAACGGCAGTGAGATTTGGTAGAGAAAAACTTTACCGAGTAGCCAGTTTACTCTAAAAGGTTTGCAGAGAATTTAGCGGAGGCGTGACCGAATGCTTGTTTAAATTGTTGTCTATTTTGTATATCGTATCCCGTTAGTCTGTATGCTAAATTTGTTTACGGTTGCAAAGTTTGAGCAGGGAAGCAGTTGTTTATCATTGCTGAAAGTTAATTTGTGTATACAGTATGTCTGTATTAAGCAGCCACTAAACGGATTAGCAAATTAGTGCTTTCGACGAGTTAGTCTTGCCTTGGAGGGCTACCGTCTTTAGCGGTCATATTTATTACCTCCCCTTGTGTGACGGGTATTTATTACATGTACTTCCCATTAGTGGCAGCTTGAAAAGGGTTTTGATTTTAAATCATGTTTTGTTAGGTTTGCAATTCATATTTATTTGCATTTTATAATTTTCATACATAGGCGAGGTAGTACATGTACGTGGCTGTTATTCGTATTAGACTTAATTGGCATAGTGGCTTAATATGCAGTTATGGATCTGTATATGTATGCCATACGGGCATGTATGTGACTTGTGAATAGTAGATTTGCTGTACTTAGTTACGTGAGATAAATAAAAGGCTGTCAGTGTTTATTATTTAATTAGTGTTATAGCTGAGGGAAAACACTTATATTGGTTATATTGTTGTAGCCGTTCTTACTTGAGATCAAGAGGCTGGCACGCAGCAGACGCCATAGGGATGTCTTGATCTGCCTAGGCCATACACGTTGGTGTCGCCTACTCTGCGGGGGGAATTTGCGCCATACACGTTGGTAACCACCCGGGATCTGTTAGTTGTTATTGGGACGACGTAGAGAGTCGTAAGCTAGGAGTCGACATATTTGTACTTCCATATAGAGAAGCAGTATTATAGACTGTGGGTAATGCACCCTAGTATAATATTGAAGAACTGCATTCACATGTGTGCGTGATATAATGCTTTTCTAAGACAGCAAGAGACGGTGATTTATAGTGAATAACTTGTGGCCACGAACAAGTAGGGGAACAGTTTTTTCGCCTTTATAATATTCTGTATGTTTATGTAACTCTTTGTAAATTTATTTGTTACATTTACTTCTTGTTTGTTGTTGGTTGGCGACCTAAGGTATCACCCTCGGTAGCTTGTCGTTACAATCTGTAGCTCTGGCAGCTTCGAAATCTATATAAGGGATTATTAATACGAATATACTATCGTCACGTTGATATATATACGTGTATTTAATGTATACAACCCATATTTAGTTGAGGTTGTAATGTGGACGGGTGTATCATTAGCTTGCAATGCAACTGTTAATTTGAACGAAATAACATATTAAGAGTCTTGCTACGAATAAATACTAACCTGTCAATATCAATTTGCACATTCGTCCGTCTGTGAGTCGTATGTCAGAAATGTTTTTTTCAATGCAACATGGTGTTAATGACTACTACCATTAGTAAGCGCGGCCTAGTACATGTAAATATTGCTGCTTAGATTGACATTGAACACCAGATTTATGGCCAGTTGTTTATAAACAAAATCACAAAATGTAAATCAGTTTGTCCTCCCATCCGCAGCCATATTTCAGACACGGTTTCGATTTGATCGATGTAATATATAAATCTTTACTACCATGGTTGGCGTCTCTCGTTTCGTTCATCCTGAGTCATATATCAGAAACGGCTTTGTTGCCACTAGATTCTCAATCCTTCATATTACAACATTTATCAATCACTCATTTTTGAAATTTAATAATGGAATCAAACAGTCATTTTAATATTGCATTTCAATTCATAAACACGAGTGCAGTTTGACGGGCGGGGGGGGGGGGTATCAAATTAGCGAATGTGCTTAGTTAACTGATTATATAATGTCTGACATAGCCAAACCATTCTGTGTCGATATACTTTTATAACAATTAAATGAATATTCATGGAGTAAATGGAGCAAATTAGGATGAATTTATTACAAAAACCCATCTCCTGAGCATATTGTTTCAGTAATATGAATAACACTTAGCCTGCGAAAAATAATATATGCTCATCGTCTGATCAGCCATTAACGTTGGCTCCGTTAACCCTTACAGTGACGACACAAGTCACTAATTTCTTTTGCAAACAGTGTAGACCCAGAAAAGACCCCTTCTTCAGGAAAGTCCCTAAATATCCACCATAAACGTGACCTGTTTGAATCTTGGAATAGGTCATTCATTGTTGTAAAGATTAAATCCAATGAGAAATTAAAGACCGAATATCAAACAGCGTGGATCCTGATAAGACGCCAAGTTACTTGTTGTCTCATCTGGATCCAAGCTGTTTGCAAATTCCAATCAGATCGCGCTTGTAAGGCAAATGGTTAACATTTACACGGATGATGGCACATTTGTGATTAGATCCAGGTTAAGATGACACGTACGCCATTGTCTCAACGGGATTCTAACTTTAAACTAACTTCTAGAATTATGGACGTTTGAAGAAAAAGCAAAACACACACACAAATAAAACCCGGGCGATTGAGAATATATTGAGTAGTTTAAAGGTAAATCGTAAACCATAATGTCAGTTTTATCTCTTTTCCAGAGTTGGCAGTTAACCTTTTCCCTGATAAATATTCACGTAAGAAATAATGACATCATGAATATTAATGAGCCGAGCTATTTACAGCACTATTAACAAAGGAATTTTGACCGTGACAGAGAGTGTAGAAATTGATTTATTTAATATCATAAGCAAACAGAGCTGATTATGATCAGCCGTCTGATCTGGGTCTACTCTGTTTGCAAATAAGTTGAAAATTCGCTGATATGAAGGAAAGGGTTAAAGAGTGATTTTCGTATAACAACTTCATATGAAAGGAAGACAAATACATGCGTAATGCAAAACATGATAATAATAATAAAGGAAAGCTTGGATCACTCGTTTCCATGGAACCTACTTGTGTAGGACGTATAATGGACGAGACATAATGTTTACCGAACACTTCTATATTGACCTGAGTTTCTTTATCATTTGCAGCGTATTGCTTGTACAGTTTGTTTGATTACAATATAATTTACCAGTGAATAGTTATGTATGTACAATACAGGTACGCAAAGCTCAGTCAGTGAAGCGCTCACTTTTCAAAGATGTGCACGTAGCTCCGTTTCCATAACTTTCCAACTTCAGCGTTCATGGCTGACCGAGCAAATTTAAGATACAGAATCTATGTTCTGTCTTCATTTGTTTCTATAGGTTGGCATACGTAATTATTATTCATTTCTTAGACATGAAAAATAATTATTCGTGTATCGTATCAATCACCATCTTTTAGACTGTTACACGTATTACTTACAGGAACGTATAAGCAATGATAATTAAAACTATTTTTTTGAAAGCAATATTATGTGTGGACGTAAATGTCTGTATGTCCATTGGACATTTGTTGAAGTATTCAGTACACTTGTTACAATTCAAACGCATACAGGAAAATTAAGATACAAGCCATAACTTTTAGCCTGCTGTGAGCGGATGAATGAATACCTATGCAAACAGTTTGGATCCAGATGAGACGCCGAGTAACTTGGCGTCTAGCCAGGATGCAAACTGCTATATTTACATTCGCCCTGCAACGTCCTTATGTAACCTTATTCTAAAAAAAAAGTTGCATTTCCCCATGAACGTTCATTTCAATACCGGTTTGAGTCGGTTCTCCTTTTCCCAGAATTCCGCTGTGTAAGCGCGGAGTAATACTGTACTGACCCAGTTATGACCTATTTTAAGATTTATCAATGGAGAATCGATACGTGACAATGTAAACTAGAAAGGTAACCTACAGAACAATTAGATTCTATAATGGTATGTAAAGAAATGAAATTTTCTTTGGTTTTGGGTGGTTTGGTTTTTTTTCGTGAGACCTCGACAATCATAAAATCCTGTAATTGAACTTGTACATGATGATACAACACAGCATGTTGTCAATGGGTGTGAATCAAGTGTAGCAGACATTAACTGGAGCCCCCATGAGTTTTAAGCGCAAAACAGAAAATGGATTGCTTCTAAATTTTCATTTTGTCCGTGTTTTGCCGTTCAAGCGGCCCTGAAAATTTGAAATGTGGCATCTTCTTACTGAGAATTATCGCTTGAATACATAATATTGCCAACTTTAACACCCGTGGCGTATCAAAATATATTATCAAGTAATGAGTGAAGCATAGATAAGTCAATGTCCTTACCGTTAACAAAGAAAAATCCGAGAATAAAATCCAACGTTGTGACCCGCTTTCTATCAAGCATGGCGGTTGAGTAAATTGGCTTCGACACCGCGACCTACATTTAAGAAGATGCTTTAATACCAACATTTCGTAAATATATATGATTTGAAATATCTCGATAATCTTTTCTTTAAACATAGCTGGACAATTTACTGATTAAAATCTTGTATTCATTCTATATTTATAATATGTGTTTGGGACTATTTTTCATACCATATATAGAGATCCTACTACGTTAGAAACGAACCTGGCAACGACCTAGATAGCGGCTATTACGTGACCGGTATATAATATTTAAAAAAAAATCCGTTGAAATATAAGAAATACAATGGAATATAAATATAAGAAATAAATGACGTGCTCCCGGTGTTCATGAGGTTATGCAACGCATAGCTTTACGAGCAAAGATTCACGTGAAGCCCTTCGGGCTTCACTAACTTTGCTCGTAAAGCTATGCGTTGCATAACCTCATGAACACCGGAAGCACGTCATTCATTTCTTAAATACACTCTGGTTGCATTTTGGTAGAGAAATTAATTATAGTTGACTTTTGAAAATGTTGTTGGTGAAACATTCTGTAAAAATAATTTGCTCAGAAGGCTTAAGGTTAAGAAACAACCCTGCTTACGGTGTAATTAGTGAAGAGTTTACACACAAATTAAATCAGGCATCATTATTACCGTGTGTCGCTTAACTCTAGTATTAATAGCATGTTAATCCGAGTTGACCATTTACCCTGTGAATATTCATGTAAGAAATATTAATATCATGAATTTAAATTACTAGATGAAATCTAGTAATGTCTCAAGAACACTAGTATTTCAACAAAAGCAGTAACTGTAGAAACAGATGCATTTTGTTTATTATTTCATAACCAATCAGAGCCGCTCCCTATACTGTGGATACAAAGGCATAAACACGTGTATTCATACAGTAAAGGATGAACAATTTGTAGATGTATCTGACTTTAATGACCGACTTCAATGAAATGGAAAAGGTGTTGAACCTGTCTGAAACGGCCATTAATATATTGAATACAGGTTGCATAATGCAGGGTAAAAGTAATACAGAATGCTCCTTATACAATCTTTCTGTATGACATTTGACCTGCATTAAGCAACCACCTACCTTACATATACCCATAATTAGAGCTATATTTCAAGGTCACTTAAGACAGGTTCTACTGCATTTCCTTCAGCGTTTTCAATACAAATACTGTATGAATAAACCTAGAACTCAATCACACATTGAAAGGTTGAGCCTTATTACACTCAACACACGTTCAATGCTAGCACAATGACTCTCTGTTCCGATACACGTTTATTTGAAGACATATGAATACCAAATACTGTTGCCGGAAAATTAACCATAACTGTTGCGAGCGGTACTCTTTTAACAGGTAGCACCACTCTTATACATATAGCTTAAAATAGTTGTTTTCTGTCTCTTCTACATTTCCGTAGCAAATTTCGCATTTAATATATCTATAGAACCATGCTATTTAATATTACGAATTTTTCGAGTCACGTACATGCCGATTATAAAATCATTTTTATAAAACATTACTGAAATATTAGCAGAGAACAAAATGTATTAGATAACATTTAACTGTTTCTGCAATACGGCTAGGTAATCTGTTTTTGTCTTATTGTTGGGACTTATCTTAATTACTGCTCAAATCCTCACGTTTTCTAAGTGAAATCCCATGCCGTTGCGTTTTTAGAGAAAGTGCCAGACACATACAATGATTTAACTAACCCTTGTCCTGCTGTTAAAGTAATATCTGCGTTAACTCCCATCTATTGCAATTATTTGCTTACTTCCGATTTGTTCGAGCTTTTAACTCATACAAAGGACTATTTACTAGAGAAAAGGAAACAATAAGCGTTGTGTAGTTTTGAAACCACTGTGATAATACAACATTTGCTCCATAGGAGCAAATGCTCTATTTATCACAATGGCTTCAAAAATAACTAACAGATGCGTCAAAAGGCGTCAAATGACGTCAGTAGGAGGGATGTGTGAAACAGTATAGTACTTGATGACACGCCTAGTTACATTGACACGCCTAGTTGTCTGGCATCTCATCGCATGTTCCAAGCTGTTTACACATACCAGCCAGGTCATACCGACAGGATGCTCATTACAGACATCTATAAACTTTTCCGTTCTCGTCCATACTTATTAAGTATTCCTTCCAGATTAAATAATGTCGATTAAATCGTATATTATACTCTCAGCTACAACTCATGTTAGAAATAATGAGATCTTTAATATTTATTAGCTAAATGTATATATATTGGCGTATGTACACGGGATTTTGTAGTATTGGTAGGAACTAGGGATGGGACCGAGTATTCAGCCAAACGTCCGAGTATCGACCAGCATGTTCAGTACTCTCAACGAAATAACAAAAAAAGAAACCAAATGCACTTTTCATTAAGATAAACCATTAGTTGTGTTTGACAATTTAGCTATTAAGTACAACCATATTCACACACTCTTCTCCCTATCAGCGAAATCGACTGGTCGATGGGGTCATAACCACTCTTATAGTCCATGTAATTGCTAATCAAAACGAAAACAACAGAAATCGAGTTGTCTGGTTGGTTATCCGTAATATCTGGCTGGATGTTTGCAAGACGCGCACCACAGATGATTGTGTAAAAACCTGTCAATAAAAGACTAATCATTTGATCAAAATAAAAAATAACCAATTCATTTTCAATTATTTTGCTTTAACGATATTACAGTACGCTCGTACACTCGTGTTAGACGTTGTAATATCACAGTAAACTGTTAGCATAGTGAAAATATACAATAGAATCTTCGGGCCCACGTGGAAGATTTGGCTTACCTCAATGTGTAGCCTCGTTAAATAAAGTCATTATTATTATTATTATACAACAGCTGTCGGAAAGCGTATTTACACTTGAGGCGACGTCTTGGCGCCACCGACGTCAGTAATGTAACTTCATTACTGTTTTATAAACATGTTTGAGAAGTTAGAAGATTAAAAGGCTACGAACCAACACAACGCGAAGTTATGATCCATTTTGGCATTTTGGTGCCGTGACTTAAGAAGATGAATCTACAAAAGCTCATTTTTCTGCGAGAGGACCATCGTCGCGTTATTGCTATTCAGGTGGAGAAATTCAACGGATATTTACAACATGGGGACGCGACGAAGCTTATCAACATAATCGAGCAGAATTTAGAAATTATCAAAGGGTTGAATTAGAAGATTATCAGCCATCCAGAGATAGAATACTTGGCAGCAGAACTCATCGAGAGTGACGAGTACTCGATCAACCTGGACCTGAAGAACAGCAACTTAGCATCTCAGGAAGTACTTACCCCACCCATGGATCTTACAGGGACGTCTTCGGAGCGGCAGACCAGCAACAATGCAACCAACGGGATGGAAGAAACTACAGATAGGACTAATCCAGGGGATTCCATTTTGACAATAAGGAGCGGAACAAACCATACTATGAATACTAGTAGATCTAATCGTTTATATCACACACATCACAAGTCACTGAATTCGATGGAGAAATCAGGGGTTGCCTTTACTTTGCCGGTCCCTGGATGTTACTTTACTGCGCAAGTGCTGTGATGTCATTTGGTTGGTTTGCACTAGTAAACAAATGACGTTATCTTGGATTCGCTACAATCGAAAGTCCGCTCGTTGTTAGCGGGGGTTTTATCTAACCATAAAAAGGTGCGTAGAATCCGATTTTGGGGTCAAAACTCTATATTAAACGGCTTAATCGGTATCTCACTCGATATCTTTTATACAGTAAATATGCCCTATTGTCCCGTACTTTTCTGGCGACCGGCAAAGTAAAGGCGTTTCGAAATCAGACACTGGCAAGCGTTTTGGGACAGTTTTGAATCTGCTGTACACACAAATGAAACCCTATCGGACGTACAGAAATTCACTTATTTGAAATATCTACTCCGTGGTGACGCCGCATCAGCGATAATAGGTTTTTCATTAACATATACCAACTATGCAAACGCTTTGGACTTATTACAACAGAGATTTCGAAAAGCGCATAAATCAAAGACAGGTACATGCAATGTTTGCTACTGTCCATTTCAATCTACTTTGTCACTGAATTTGAATCGAGAATTTTTTTCATTTCTTACCGGATCGAGATCAAATTTAAACCACTTGTGTCATCGTTTTTCAGGAACTCTGTGCCCGAGTTTCCCTTGAATCCATCTTTAAATAAATAGTTCATGCATAAAAACAATGTTTTCCCATTGTAAACACGTTCATTTCAAATTGCAAATGGCGGACGATTGACGCCGAGTGGAACGTTCGAATTTAACTAAGGGTAATTATAGCTCTTAAAAGTTGACGTCATATACGAAATTACGTCATCTATTTCATATCAGTATGCAATTCACCCCTGTTGAAAAATGATACGCTCCATGATCCATACATACAGCGGCCATTTGCAAAGAAACAGCTGATCGAAATAGCATGTAGAAAATGCATTTTCGGCATTTTATTACTTGTTACTAAATGATATTAAGGGATATTTAGCATGGGAGTTCCTGAAAAACGATGCGATCAAATGAAGTATATTTAAGATCAGTCTGACTCGAAATGAAAAAAATATCGACTAAAATTCAGTGACAAAGTAAATTGAAATGGACAGTAGATGTTACAACACCAGACAGTCAAGTTTCAAGTTTGCGAAATTTTTATGACAAAATGGAGGCATCAATTCGCGGTTTGGAGTCATTGGGGCAGTGTTCAGACTCGTATGGTGACTTGCTCGTGCCAATTATGAGAGAAAAATTGCCAAGTGAGATTCGCAGAAATATAGCGCGCGAACTGGGCGGAGACAACAGGTGAACACTGAATGAACTGAGGAGATCTGTAAATAGTGAAATAAACAAGCGGGTCAATCGAAAAATTCAAACGAATGTCATCAATATATGCCGACGGCTTCATTCTTCGCAGGAGCCGGAAAGAACAGGACGCGTCAATTTGAGAAAAACCGGAACAGTATTTCACAAATGTGCGTGTTTTGTGGGAAACAACATTCTATCATCAACTGCACCGATAAGAAAAACTTACAGGAGAACCGGGACACACTGAAGTCAGAGGAACTGTTCTTTAATTGCCTTGGAAAACACAGAGTAGCTGTAGTAATGTATAAATTAATATCAGAAACGGGGGAATGTTTTAATAAGCCATAATGCATAATACCTGTGTATGACATCAATAATACACATTACGTCACATATCAATGTTATTCTTTTGCTGAAACACACTAACGTAGAAACCATTATCACATTAAGTGATGTTCACAAGGCATACAGATTCCCGTACTTGCAGTCTACATGAAATTATTCGAATAGGTCAACTCAATGACCATTAACTTTTTCACTTATATTGTCCCCAAATTAAAAACAGGTTAGTATAAGATATACATTCAAATGGAAGCAAATTCATGCACAATGGTGAAATATGCAAAACGGTCAACAAAACCACGAGTAAAAGGTCTCAGCTAAATAACTTTACCTAAGCCAAAATGCAAACAAAGGACATATATTGTATGTACAAAATGGTTTTAAACCCACGTAAAATAAGGGTGCTAAGAAAAAAAAAAAAAAAAAAAAAGCTTCCACCGAGGATCGAACCCACGACCTCACATTTCCTAAGCTATCGTTATAACCCTTAGAACACGCTGACCGCTATAATTGGGAATGTGATTTTAATCAGTTATACCCAATTCACTAGCATTTTCACTGAAACTGGGTCAAGGCAGAAAAGAAATAATTAACCCCGGCAAAAATATCAATCTCCTTGCAGAGTTGTCGTTCGTTACTCCCACATACCCCTCAGCGATGGGCTCATGACAAGAATCTTGGCAAAACCAATAGTTTGTGTTTTATGGTTATCTGAGTCGATAGTTTTTATCAAAATAGCCTGAATCAAGAATTAATAGCTTTTATTTTATCATAAAACTGGTAATACACTGACGTCAGTTTAATTTCAGGGAATATTTGATGACCTATTTTCTTGCCGCTTTACGCTTCAGGTATTGCACAAATGTAAGCAAACAAAATGTAATGATGTCTGCTCAATATTTCAAAAACAGTTTCTACAAATTGTAGATTCCGAACTTCTTATAGGGGCACTGAACTTCTGCTATAACCCCAAAGGGCACACAGTTTATGGGAAATCTCAGCCTTTTTGCTTTTCTTCCGTTGAACTGTCAAAGAAACACACAAAGCAATTTACTTTCTGTTTTGTACGGGAGTTAGTTTCATTTCGGACTACTTTCTGAGCCATTTACAGAGGTATATGTAATGTAACATGGTGTAAGAGAGTGCAAAAATATGTGCCCCCTCTGAGAAAAATATATGAATCAAAATAAATAAAATAAATGAAAATATATACGTATATATAAATAAAAAAACTTGTCTCACAGTAAACCATAGTTATTAAAAAGATTGGCTTTTATAGAAACACAGGAACACAGAAACGCATGGTCAAAATTCAAAGTCGTATGAGATTGGGCTGCGAAATCGCTCTTTTACTACTGAGAAGCTAGCACAGGATTTAAACACACAGCAGACAAGGAGTGGGAACATTTGTTTGTCACATTTCGGTGGCAGTTCGAAGCAGCTCAGAGTTCTTCGAACAGCAACTTTAAAAATACACACGGAAAGAGGAGATAAAATTGACATTAACATTTTGATTGTGCCGAAAAGAGCCACACCGCTTGAAACTTTCCACACAGAAGTGAGTAAGTTGAGATATCTGAAGGGACTGAAACTAGCACACCCTGTTTCCAACGACAGTGCATTCGAAGTGTCTCTTCTCATTGGAGCGGGTTATTACTGGAAAATAGTGCAAAGCAGGGTTGTGAGAGGCAACGGACCTACCGCGGTCACGTCGAAACTTGGCTACTTACTGTCAGGACCACTCCCAAGTGTAAAATGTGAGTTTGAATGTGCTTACAGCACCACCGCACAGATGTGATATTGAGAAATTTTGGAAATTTGAATCCATTGGAATTTTCTCAGATGAGAGTGACAGTACAAATCAACAAAAGTTAAAGATATATCAAAAAGACGCAATATCATTATCTGACGGAAAATATTTTGCAAAGTTGCCATGGAAACAGACCCTTCGGCCGTTACCATACCCAGATAGAGGACCCCATAGACGCAACATAGACGCATCTGTTACAAGCGACTAATTCCACGACTACCAAATGGACCCGTTGATTATCAGCAACTTCCCTGAGCGGTGGAAATCTGAGTATCTCACCACACTGAGAGAATATCACCAGAAGACGGTGCACAACCGGCAGACAATCAAGGAAGGCGACGTGGTCCCGATTTACGATGATAGACCACGATCCACTTGGAAGATGACCGTCATTTAGCAGCTGATAACCGGTAACGACGGGCTTGTCCGCGCTGCCAAACTGAAGACCCAGCACGGCGAGACGACGAGGCCGATAGCCAGACTATATCCATTGGAAGTTATATAGAGACGTTTATATTCGCACTTCCGTAGGATATGAATCTTGCAACAGTTATATATGTAGTGCTTTAATTTAGGACTGAATACTCTAAATAGGGCAGTGATTAGGAATGGACAAAATATCATATTCTTGCTTGTATTTTACATTTACTTTTCATTATTTTAGCCTTCATTACATTTGCATATGATAATTGATTACTTTATTACTTTTGCGGCCGGGAGAATGTCAGAAAACGTCTTTACACCGCCACCGCGCCAAGACGTCACGCCGCGACAAAGAGTGGCGTTAGTAATGTAACGTCATTATTGTATATAAACATGTTTGAGAAGTAAGAAGATTAAAAAAAAGGCTACGAACCAACACAACGCGAAGTTATTATTCCTTTCCTTTACAACAGCCATTTCAGTCGATGACTCTTGTAACACAACAACTCTTTCAGTTTCACCTTGGATTTTCTTTAATACTTTCCTTCATATAAACGCCTTCTCGTTCATTTACAGAGTAGACCCAGAACAGACGGCTCATATAGGAGCCGTCTGATCAGGGCCTGCTCTGCTTATGAATTTTATAGTTCTGATTATGCAGTTTTCACAACAGGAAAAAAACCTTTCAATGCTCCGTTTTATTGATTCGGTGACTGAATATTCATGAGGTGAAGACTTTATGAATAAACAGGGGGAGTAACCATTGTATTCGGAGAGCTGTTTCGTCTCGACTCCTGGCTCTCTTTATACAATACTCTAAATACCTGTTACAACCCGTTTTAAAAAAAATATAGTTACAATTATTCATTGGGTAAAAATTATTGTAAACAAAATCAAACGTTATTAAAAAGCTATAATTATTGAACAGTTTGGTAGTTTTAAAATATTAGGTTAAACTTTTTTGGAGTATCGGCTAATTAGACAGTTGGAACGAAGACATATGTTTCGCGTGTTTTTTAACAGGTCAGTATAGTTTAAATGTTATATAATGCTCTATGTCGCATTTCTTATAAGTTTTCAACGAAGGGTCATAAAAGTTGTGTTCTATACTAACTGAAACGGTTGTAATTAGTGTACTGATCCGACTGTGAAAGTGTCCTTACCGCGTTGTTGTCTGTAAGCCGAATGACCAGTCATTTTTATAAGCGGAAATATTGGATAAACAAACAGAGACAAACGTTTTATAAAATAAATAAACCAGATCATCTCATTAGTTTAACAAAAATACGCTTCCATGTCCGTGTACATGTATACCCTTACCGTGATGTAGGTCACTTCTAGGTATATTTTAGCCGCACATAATGTACCCTCGTCATACCGTGAGTCGCGGTATTTTACTGAGTTTACCCAGACCTTCATCCCAAGTTTATCCCAAACATTTGCATTTCCATTATACATTAATTTCTCAGCAAAACAAACTTCTTTCGATACAATCATTAGTTGTTCTAAGTATATGATATTCTATTCAATACGTAGTGCCACTTTTACACTCGTTAACCAACAAAATTTACATTTCAACAATGTTCTCACAATTCTTGATAAATCAGCCCTCCAACCAGTGAAACTGTATCATCAACTTTCCATTAGAAACCGCTCTCCGGAACGCCACCAATGAGAAAACACTTCAGAATAGACATGTGTATTTGACTACACACTGCATGATTAACTCTTTCATTCATGTAACCACTTTTCACGCCTGTGCAAACAGAGTACACCACAGAGCACACGCAGATAATATATCTGCTGTAGGAGGTGCCTGATCAGGATCAACGCTGTTTGCTTATGCAATTATGTAGATCTGATCACACAGTTTTTGTCTAAAAATGAGTCATAAAAGTAAGAAATCCCTCGAAAGTAAAAGCAGCAATGCGATAAAAGAAAACTGCAGAATCGGTTTAATTGAGTATGATCATATGCAGTTACTTAAAGTGCAACACTTTTCCCCGCCACCCTCACCTCCCGTTGCACCGACTTAAGCGATAGTCAATTTTCATAACTAATAACAACAAAACTAATGATCCCAAAGAAAATATAACAACACTGAGAACTAAGTATACGGGGCGGCCTTTTACGTATATTAGTTCTAAAAGTAGGAGATTCATCAAAAGCAAAAGCATCAATGCGAAAGGAGAAAACTGCAGACTCGCTTTTATTGAGTCTGTTTAAAGCAGTTATTTAAAGTGCAACACTACTCATGTCCCCAGCAGCGTCAATGGTATTTAATTGTCATAACTAATAACATAAAAACTACTGATCCCGAATGACTAGAAAATATAACAACACTGAGAATGCTGTTGCATATCAATCATTACCTAGCTGTCTGCTACCTGACCTGCATTTGAAAACGACTTTAGCCTAGATGATGCGCCGAGTAATCCGTCATCAGGATCTAAGCTGCTTAACACATGGTCAATCTGTCTTTAAAAGTCAAACCGGAGTAAGGGTATTCTCCCGAAAGAAGGGTATACAATTTCATATACATGTACATACACTGACTGTCTGTTTCGAACGAAAAATATGACAATACACAATGCGCAGAACGTCGGTAATCTTTTATATGCATTTGTGGTATACGAAAGGTTGAGTAAATATCAAAAAGCATCTTCATCTCACAAAAAGTAGTCAACTGATGAGCAAAGGCTGTAGAATGTTTTTATTTGCCGTAAAATTACCTTACGTAAGACCGAAATCATGAACCTAAGGCAGAGGTCCAGATAAGATGCGTAAATTGAAACATTTTCAAGAATAACTTCTTTATTTTTCCACCAAACCCTATACTGTGTCCACTCTTTAGAATTGTCTCTTCGTCTTACATTATCAAAACCATTGTTGTTGATCCCAGTCGTCTGAAACTATATATTTGCAATTAAAACTGTTTGCAAATGTAATATCAAAAGAGTTGAAGACCACTAAGTGTCCCAATCTTCCGTTGAATTTCATTTCGCTGTCTGAAAATCATGTTATGAGATATGAAAATACGCTTAGGTCTCAATGTAACTTGCTGTAAACGTTTCATTGCTAACCAGAAATGACCACATACATTGTTTTATAAATCCCACACATATTGACGCCTTTTGACGACTTTGTAAATGGTAAAGTTTGAAATCGTTGTTATAGATAGAGCAATTGCAAGTGTTCTATTTATCACAATAGTTTCCAAACTACAAACGTTTAAAAGTGTCCCTTTTTCTATTAAATTCTCCATTTCAGTTCGTTTGTCAAAGAAGTGGGTCTAACACTAAAACAGCCTTTGACGGAAATGATTAAAACACAGATATATGGATACTACTTATTTTCACTTAAACTGTCCTTGACTTATATATGCATGTACGAGCGTAGATACTCAGTCAAAACCAATATTACCGGTTTAAGATTTTTTTCTGACCTCTAAGACAGACAAGTAAACCCACTATAAACATCACTTTACTACGTTCATCCCCAGAGTAATACTGTATATTTGGATAAGATTTTCCCCAAATAATTGGCAAATGCCTGACAAATAGCTATTTAATGAGCTCAGAGAGAGTAAACGCAATCGATATCAATTCCCGGTCAGATAGATGACACCATGTCCGACAGAGAACGAACATTTGACCACTGCATCAGTCTTTATGTCGAGACCACTAACACTAACCACTTTACGCTACAAATAAACCTTTGTACAAATTTGTAAACAGAGTATACCCAGCTAAGAAGACTTCTGTAAGAGACGTCTGATCAGGATGTGATCTCTTTGCTTGAAATATGATATAAATCTGATTCTAGTATCTGCCATGGTCAAACTTCAATGTGACCATATGCTACTATAACAATTAATCTAATTAATTATTATTTTTACATGAATATTCCTGGAGTAAAGGGTTAAACATAAGAACGTATTACTCTTACATTTCACAGGTGTGCCTTTAAAGTATTAACCGTTCGGCTTCATGTCGTTGATAAACAACTTGGAGACAAACCGAGACCAGGGGCAAAGCTAGCAATACGCACTTACGCACGCGTGCGTAACTTCGTTCTAAAAGTGGAAAACATTATCAGGGCAAAAATTGGAACAACAATCAATAAAAGTTGTCATGTCTCTCACACCATTCTCTCACATTAACACCTTTTGGCGTCGCTGTATAAATCACATTTTGAAGCCATTGTGATAAACCGAGCATTTGCTCCTAAAGGAACAAATGCTCTATTCATCACAATGGTTTAAACCTGCACTATTCTAAATTATATCGGATGAGCATGCCCCCGTACCCCAAAGCCACAGTGCATTTGGATTCAGCTACTCTCTTTGAGACGCCGATCCTCTCACCAGAGTCGATGTTGTTGCCATGAAATCAATTCGGTCTAAAACGCTTGTCTGTACTAATAGAAACTTGTAACAGATCATAGTTTGATGAGAACGTTTACAGCAAAGAAAGATATTAGACTATTTTTTAGGCATGACTTTAAAATAATACTGCTCGTTTTACCCATTTATTCCCTTATTATTTAACGAAACTCCTTCCAGTTCTTAATTTGAACACATCAATTTTCCATGTGCAGGGGACATATCAAACAAAAGTATTGCTGGAATAAGCCAGTGGCAGTAATATGTTAAGCAAAGAGTGCAGACCCATGTCGGAGGGCTCCTCTAGTATCACAATATTTGCAATTGAAAGATTTGGTATACGTTTGAAAGAACGATCATTTGTAAAATAATCAGCACACGTTTCAACAGTGTCATTAATAACACATCATAGGGTGATGTCCTGCTGACGCAAGACTGATTAAACAGAGGTCCAGATAAGATTCGTAAATCTAAACATGTTCACGAATATCTCCTTTATTTCTCCACTAAATCTTATACTGTGACCACTCTTTAGAATCGTCTAGAAGATATGATTCTAAAGAGTGGTCACAGTATAAAGTTTGGTGGAAAAACGACGATATAAGTATTTGGGTACGCACCTTTATCTGTAGCTCTTATTAAATATATTCAGTTCCAGAAACAAGGAAACCAGTTATTGTTTTGTAACACCTGCCGATACCTCATACCTGCGGCATTCACGTCGGTTTTTGTTTCAACACGTACTTGTTTTATCAATTATCCAGACATGCACCGCATAGCTCGCATGTCTTTCCGAATATTGTTCTCGGTCACGAACAGAATAATTATCAATAGGTATATAAAAAAAAAAGCTCCGTTTACAAAATGTTTTGGACAGTACCGAATAATAATGCATATTAGTGTATACATAAGGAATCACGAGGTTAAACCTTTATTCAATGAATATTCATAAAACAAATAATGACATTATGAATATTATACAGTTGTTTTTATAATGAGTATAACACATCTGTTATAACACATCTGTTTTATTGCGTGCCTGGTATTTTCAACACATTTTCACACCTTTGTAAACAGAGAAATGCCAGATCAGACGCCGACGTCTGCTCTACTTGTTTATGAAAAATATAATAGACCTGACTCTACTGTTTCTACCGATACCAAAATGTCATGATGTCATGATGCCGAATTTATCACTGACAGAAATGTTAGATCATGGCAGAAACCCGAATAGACCCTATGTGAGAGAACAGATGCAACAACGTTAAACGTTAACAGGCGTGTTTAAGGAGTAAATGGTTTAAGAATTTTTTTTCAATATTGAACATATCGGCAAAGTTCATCACGTTTTAGGTCATAGTCATAAGTAATTGCAGGATTTGATAAATTAAAAATTATAATTTTAGCATATAAACTACTGTGTCGGGTCTTTTGACCACGTATCCCGCTTACCGCGACTTAAATCGCTTTTGCAAACTAAACAATGAGACGGTTTAACAGTATCCAAATTTTGTTAGACATTATTGTTATTTATCAACTCGGAAGAAGGCAAAACATGCGATTTGACCAGAAATTATTTATAGCAGCGGGACAAGGGAAACAATCGGTTGCCTTATAAAAATAATTAGTGCGTGAGTGACACGACGTTGTCATATGCGCAGACGAGAGCGGTGCAAACAATATGAATGCATAATGAACAAAGGGTAATGTAATGAACTGCTTCATTTTATTGTCCCATGTTAACATTTTGCCTGTTGAATATTCCCGTAAGAAATAATGACAGCATTAACCCTTCGGTGCCAAATATCTAATTGTCGTCTGCAGTCCAATTTTATTAAATCATTCGGTAAAATAAGGAAATAAGAAAACTAAATGCAAACTTCAAAGGAATAAAGCACATATATAGAAAAATAGTTTGAGACAAAAAGTGAAGTCCCTGATAAGACGCCGCCTTAAACAGGTGGCGTCTGATCTGGGGCTGCACTATTCGTCGCGGTGCATTTTACTACTTATTAGCTGAGTGTTTATAATTGCATTTGTATATAGAAGATTTTGTTAGTGTTAGAAACTGTAGTCAGATCTATTTAAATTACGCAATAAATCAGAGCAGACCCAAATCAGACGGCTCCTACAGGAAGCGTCTGAGCTGGTTCTACTCGGGTTGTAAAGGCGTCCAAAGCGTTGGTGTGAGTGAGGAACATCCTGAACTCTTTACTCCATCAAACACCTGTCTATGCCTTGGTAAACAGAGTAATCAAGATCGTACGGGAGCCGTATAGTCAGTCTCTGTTCTGTTATGCTATAATATAGATAAATTCCAACAGTGTCTGTCCTTGCCAAACATTCATATGTGCTATTATAAGAATTACTCTAACTAATATGCATGACGTAATTATTTCTGAAATCATAATTCATGGAGTAAAGTGTTAACCAGACGTACTGTTACATGCGCATATGTCAGATCCATCCAGCAGTTGAGAATGTTTTATATTATAGTTTGCTTCCGATAGCAGTGGCACAATTACATCACAAGAACACTATACAATGCATTGCCATGCTATTTAACCCTTTTCATACTCTATATCTATTCCAATACCTCCATGGTCATGTACAAAATAGATATATTGAAATTTGGAAGATGGAACATTTTAGAAACTAAAGAAACAGACTATTGAATTTCATAAGCAAATAGAGCATATCCTGATGAGGCGGCTCCTATAGGTGCTGTCTTATCTGGGTCTACTCTGTTTGCAAATGTATGAAAAAGCGTGAATATGAAGGAAATGATTAACACGGTACGAAATTCATTTGCAAATGTCTATATATCCAATTGTGCAATGGTAACATTCGTTTGGATCAGTTGTTATGCATGTTTTTCAAATGAGTACACACATATGAATGCGGGACACGTATGCAGTATCTCTTACAAATCGTGTAGATGTGAGGGCTCCTGCAGGATCAGTGTCTGCACTGTTGACAACGTTCATACTGAGTGCACTCTCGAGTTACCTGGATTTGTTAGGTCACTCAGCGTTGCAATGGTTAAAGGGGTCTGGTTTTGACAACCATATGTAATGTGTTTTTTGTTAATCTGCTTCGTGACAGTTCAAGTACACAGTCATATATGTTGGAAGATTAGCAAGTCTCACTGCAACACATAATCGATATTAACTCTTTCGCTGCGAAATTCTGTCGTCTATTTACTTAGTCGTCTACTACCATTTTCAGTTTTTTACTTGTCTTCAATTTTGTTCCAAAAACATAGTCACAGCAGCAAACAGTTTGGATCCTGATCAGGATCTAACCTCATCCAACCTCATCAGGATCAAACCTCATCCTCATCAGGATCAAACCTCATCCAACCTCATCAGGATCAAACCTCATCCTCATCAGGATCAAACCTCATCCAACCTCATCAGGATCTAACCTCATCAGGATCTAACCTCATCAGGATCCAACCTCATCAGGATCTAACCTCATCAGGGTCAAACCTCATCAGGATCCAACCTCATCAGGATCTAACCTCATCAAGATCCAAACTGCTTGCATGTGTAATCAAATTGAGTCCAAACAGCATCACTTGCGTAAACTTGATAGAGGATTTTGAAATAGAAGTGCTCACGTTGATCGGAAAGCTTCTCTAGGAGACTTCAGATATGGGTTTACATTGGGTGCAAATGCACGCGTGTTCCGATTTCAAATGTTCAAATGTTTTGAAACTCTGAATAGATCGTCATAGAATACACAATCAGTATATATTGATCAACGACGATAACGAGTCTAAACATATATTTACCTGTTACATGATGGCCATTGCTGCGCCGCATTAACTCCCTTCAATAGACAATAAACGTTTTCTAGTGAACAGTTTGAATAAAATGAAAATATAGTGTTTGCACAACAGCGAAAGTTAACAATTTATCATTTCAAGACACGAGCCGAATAAATACTTATTCTTCGATGTCAAACGCATGAAAGGTCTTCGGAGTTTATTCGACTGGTTTTCTTCCGATATTCTTATTTTCAGTGTATAAACAACTGTTTTATGTAATTGTAAGGCGTTTTAAAAAAACATTACAAGAAGAGACTATCACTTTCAAATATATCTGAAAGTATGATAGATCATCAGATTACATAATCAATATAAATTATATTGGTTTGATCGATGATCGCGTGTCTAACCATATATGTAACTGTTCCAATGGTACAAGGGAGAATCAGTCATAGAAATTCGAAGATATATATCATAGAAATATACACAGTCTATCTAATTCAGAGCTAGGTCACGTGGTATTACATGCATAATCTGGTCACGTGTTATTACATGCAACAAATCAAATTTAAATGACTTTATAGATACGTTTACAGAGAACGAGCGATTGCAGTGTTTACGATATTGACCCTTTGCCTACTATAAATGTCTGCTCCGAGTCCGATCTGCTACAATGTTCAAGTGCTTCTGATTCGCTCATAGCAGTATATAGAGAATACTAGGTTAGTGCCGTAGATGGGACGCCTTTATCCGACGAGGGGAGAAAATATTGAGGCGAGGCTTGCCGAGCGACAACTGTTTTCTCTCCGAGTCGGATAAAGGCGTCCCATCTACGGCACTTGCCTATTATTCGATTTATCCAGTCAATTTAGTTTTATATTTTTTCATAGACTCATTAAACATAACAATCTTGAAAAATGCGATTTTTCGATCAACGGACATGCCCCTTTTCATTTCAATTTAGACGTAAATAATGAGCTACCGCAGAGGAAAATAGTTTCGATATTTACATTACAAGAGGGGAAAACGTGGTTGAACTTGAAAAATAAGATCATTTGAATCGAGAGTCGATATATTAATTCAAACAGATATGATTATATTCTCCCTGTTCAAATTTGACGGTTCCGTCGTCTCGGTTTCTATTTTTAGATAGGGCTAACGTCATTCATAAATCGATGGAATTGAACAGGCTATATTTAGGTCTATGACAATCACCGCCCCTGTAAGAGTGTATCAATCAAATTATCATGAGATCGAAAAGAAAACATGTCTATCCGCCAATCTTTGCTTCCTGGCTTGATTTTATCAAAAATGCGTTTCGCCAGCGGTGGATTAAATTAATAAAAATGATAAATCAACGCCACTTTGATGTGGCCCCAGTGGCGTAATCGGTAAGCACGACGTCTCTAGAGTGATTAGAATTGACTTTTGTAGGATCAGGCGCGGGTTCGAATCCAGCTATAGCCATTTTATTTTATTTTATCTTCTTCTTTCTTGTATGAATAATAATTATTTTGGTGAATTTTCTGTTAGATCTATGCCATCAACATAATTTTTATGCATATTTACAGAAAATTAAAATAGTTCCATGGTTATAGAATCATTACGCCTATCTACTAACATAATAAACCTTCTACTACCGGAAGTAACCTAATAAACCTAAGTTTATCTGCACCCCATTTATTATGTCACTAGAGAAGCCTGGTGACTGGATAAAAAGGTTAAACATAATTGTATAGTCCGACAGGGAATTCCTGACAGTTACGTCATAAATAGTTTACTTGAATATTCATATGACATGGTACTTCTTAAAGAGAAGACTGCGACTATTTAAGAAATGAATGACGTGCTTCCGGTGTTCATGAGGTTATGCAACGCATAGCTTTACGAGCAAAGTTAGTGAAGCCCGAAGGGCTTCACGTGAATCTTTGCTCGTAAAGCTATGCGTTGCATAACCTCATGAACACCGGGAGCACGTCATTTATTTCTTATATTTATATTCCATTGTATTTCTTATATTTCAACGGATTTTTTTTTAAATATTATATACCGGTCACGTAATAGCCGCTATCTAGGTCGTTGCCAGGTTCGTTTCTAACGTAGTAGGATCTCTATATATGGTATGAAAAATAGTCCCAAACACATATTATAAATATAGAATGAATACAAGATTTTAATCAGTAAATTGTCCAGCTATGTTTAAAGAAAAGATTATCGAGATATTTCAAATCATATATATTTACGAAATGTTGGTATTAAAGCATCTTCTTAAATGTAGGTCGCGGTGTCGAAGCCAATTTACTCACCCGCCATGCTTGATAGAAAGCGGGTCACAACGTTGGATTTTATTCTCGGATTTTTCTTTGTTAACGGTAAGGACATTGACTTATTTATGCTTCACTCATTACTTGATAATATATTTTGATACGCCACGGCTGTTAAAGTTGGCAATATTATGTATTCAAGCGATAATTCTCAGTAAGAAGATGCCACATTTCAAATTTTCTGGGAAAAGGAGAACCGGCTCAAACCGGTATTGAAATGAACGTTCATGGGAAAATGCAACTTTCTTTTTAGAATAAGGTTATATAAGGACGTTGCAGGGCGAATGTAAATATTTGATTATGATGGCATACTTCTGGAGTCCGTATAGCCTAGTGGATAAAAGCGCTCTCATCCGAATCAAAATGTACCTGGTTCGAAACTCACATAAGTCAAATCTTTTTTTTCTTTTTACCTCAACATCACATATGTCAAAAAACAGAAAGCAGGATCAAACAAGAACAGAAAAAAGATAAAAAGAGAACAGACCCTATAGTGAAAATGTCCTAACAACAGTATTTTAAAATATTAAAACAACAAACAAACAAAAGTATAAACGCCTGTGAGTTTCGAACTCGGATAGCGCACATGCAAAGCCGCATACGCGTCCTTTAGACCATGGAATCGGATATCCCATGTGTAATGTTTGTCTTATTTATTAATTATCCAATTCACATCATATATTGAGGAAACCCTGTCTATTTTTAGTTTTGTTATTGTGTTGACGTAACTGCCAGACCTAGTTTGTTTATCTATACAGGCCTCAAACTACATTCAATTCAAAAGAACACAAGCGAGGTTTTACGCAAGCGTAAAATGGCTGCCTAACATGTATCAGGTGGCAAGATCAACAGTGTAAACCAAGAAGCGGATTATATATAAATGTATTTGCAGAGTGGTTCACATGTGGGTACTCAAATTGGTGATATCGAGCTACTTTCGGGTTTAACGATTTCCCGGCAGACGGCAACCATCACAAAATCAGCATGCTGTCTTACAGCTAATGGATGGATGAGAGACTACTTACAGAATAAAAAAAACAATGGAGGAAAAACTTGTAAATGAATGGAAATCAGAGAAAGAACATATAACACTTTTATTAAACCTATATAACCAAAGACAAAAATTGGTTAACAATGTTCATGTTATCAAGAGTAAAAATAAAATGAATCAAACATAATAAGGGCTAATTCAAAAGTGAATAACGTAAATGAAATTGTCATGGTAATAAGACAAGTGTAAAATGTCAGAACCAAAATGCAACCAAATACCAATTTTCAGCAACTTAAAACGATTATTAAACGAAAAGATACATACAAATAAGGAAGCCCTTGGTCTATTGGTTCAAATGTAACAGGCAGTTAGAGATTGCAAAAGTAGGTCAAAGGTTAAGGTCATACCAAGTATAGAAGCCCTATGTCCATCGCATCCTATATTAAAAGCATTTAAATATATTTGCAAAGGTAGGTCAAAGTCAAGGTCACATGGTAAAAACATTGGTATGTTTGGAAAGTCTCAAGACAAGAAAGATACCTAGTACTTCCTAGTATGGAAGTCCTAGGCCTTTTGGTTCTAATTGGATATGCAGTTAAGGACTTTTGCAAAAATGGGTCAAATGTTAAGGTCAAGGTCAGACAGCACATATGTCGGCATGGTCATACCAAGTACGGAAGTCCTAGGTCTATTGGTTCCAATGTTATAGGTACTTAAAGATTGTCGCAAAAGTAGGTCAAAGGTCATTGTCACATGATAAAAAACATTGGTATGTTTGAAAAAGTCTTCAGATAGAAAAGATACATACCATGTATGAAAGTAAATGCATTTAAAGACTTTTGCAAAAGTAGGTAACAGGTCAAGGTAAAGGTCAGAAAGGCAAACATATTGGCATAGTTATACCAAGTATGGAAGCCCTATGCCTATTGATTGCAATGATATAGGCATTTAAAGACTTTTGCAAAAGTAGGTCAAAGGTCAATGTCACATGGTAAAAACAATGGTATGGTTGGAAGTCTTAAGACAAGAAAGTTGCATACTTCCAAGTATGGAAGCCCTTGGCCTACTGGTTCCAATTTTACAAGCATTTAAAGAAGTTTGCAAAAGTAGTTCAAAGGTCAAGGTCAGGAGGTGAAAGATGTTGGCATGTTCATACCAAGTTTGGAAGTCCTAGGCATATTGGTTCCAATAATATAGGCATTTAAAGATTTTTGCAAAAATAGGTCAAAGGCCAAGGTAAATGTCAGAAGAGCAAACAATGATATTGTTGGAAAAGTCTTAACACAAGCAAGTTGCATACCAAGTATGGAAGCCCTAGGTCCATTGTTTCAAATGTTATAAGAATTGAAAGATTTTGCAAAAGTAGGTCATAGGTCAAGGTCAAGGTCAGGAGGGCAATAAAAGTTGGCATATTCATACCAAGTCTGGAAGTCTTAGGCCTATTGATTCCAATAATATAGGCATTTAATTTTTTTTTTGCAAAAGTAGGTCAAAGACCAAGGTCAAGATCAGAAGGGCAAACAATGCTATTGTTGGAAAAGTCTTAACACAAGCAAGTTGCATATCAAGTATGGAAGTCCTAGATCCATTGGTTCAATTGTTATATAATATAAACATTTAAAGACTTTTTCAAAAGTATGTCAAAGGTCAAGGTCTATGTCAAAAGGGCACACATATTGCCATGGTCGGAAAAGTCTCGACAATATTAATCTCCCCACCAAACGTCAGCATCATAGCACAAATATTAAGCTTTATATCAACCCGTCCCAAAAACTTTTACCTGGTGTTTTTTGGCCAAAAAGCCTAAGTCCAAAACATGTCAAAATTTGAAACAATTTAAAACAACCCGTCAAAAAACCTTTAACCTGGTGATTTGTGGCCAAAAGAACTAAGTCCAAAACATGTCAAAAATTGATACAATTGAAAAAACTTTAACATTGGCCTTGCTCACGCGCACGCTCACGCCGAGGGTATAACATAAACTCTACTGTTCTACGAACAGGCGAGCTAAAATAGATGGGATAGACAATGAAATATAAATTATACGTCCAAATAGATTGGTTTTCAATCTGTCAAACACACTTGCGGGTCATTCGATTGTCAAAATTGCATTATACAGTAAAGTCTCGATTATTCGAATTTTCTCTATAGAAGATTTTAGACCGTTTAAGGCAGGTGGCTGTTGAATGCATGGTGAAAAAGGAGCTTTCTGCATGTTTTTCACCAAGCATGAAGCTGTCACCTGTCTTAAAGATCGATAATAATACGAATTTCAGTGTTCGAATAATCGAGATTTGACTGTACATATAAGCATTATCCCGCAGCTATGCTCGACTGGACTCGCATATACAAACAGAGATCCAGTGGAGTCGTGGAGTAACTATGTGACTAATGATCATCCATGCTGTTTGACACTATGTCAACCGTTCCTCTGTTTGATCAATTCAAAATTTAGTTTATATTCAAATTGTAGCAAATCTTTTCACACCTGGATAAGGTTTTAGAAGCAGATCTGTATATGTTGATAAATAGAGACAAACGTGCCGGAAATCACAAAACAAACAGTAAGGAATAGACTCAGTAGCAGTCGTCTGAGTAGGGTATGCTTTGTTTACTTTAAAAATAACATAAATCTAATTCTAGATTATTTTATGGCATGAGATAAAAAGCATTGTGTTAATATACCATTTAAAAGATCTAATAAGTATGCATAATGCCATTATTTTTCACATGAGTATTCGTGGCGAAAAACGAATGAGACATTTGTTTGTTTGTGGCATTAGATATGTCTACTGTAGCTTACATGTACTGTTGAACCTCGATATCTCGAATTTCAAGGGGCCACACAAACTACTTCGAGATAACAGAGATTCAAGTTATCCCATTTTTAATCTGGATAAAGTTCACAGATCGAATGTAATGCTAAAAGTTCCTGTTGGAGCTTTCAACTTTACTTTCGACCTGCATTAAGCTGTTACATGTGTTTCCAGATATGCGTAGTGATACATTTTAGAACAATTCTGTATTGTAAATTTTGGAAGTACCGAATTGTTTAGTTCGATATATCCCAAGGTTCGAGTTATCTGAGTTCGAGATATCGAAGTTCAACTGTATATATAAGCTGAAACTATTATTAATATTATTATTATTATACCACATTTATATAGCGCTCTTTTCACACAGGACATGTGCGTTCAAAAGCGCTTCACATAGATACATTTTATGTACAAAACAGGGTATATTCAATGCATAATTATAGAACATTTAAAATAAAATACATTTAATACTTATATATTATCTATATATAATAATAATATAAAATAATTTACTTAGAGCATAGGTAAACCAACTTCATCCTTTCTGTAAGTTTATCTGTCTGTGTTATATTATGCTCTATTATATTGTGCTAACGCACTCAGAGCATAAAACCCCCCCAAAAAAAAACCACAAACTTGAATGTAACATTCTATGCACAGTGCCAGTACGTCACATAGTTATGACCCAGACCCAACAGACCTGGGTACATTTTTTGGCATACAATACTACACCTAAAATATTGCCTCACATATACTGGAAAATTGGGTAACAGAACAGATCAATTTGAAGTTCATACATATAAACTAAGAAATACAAATAAACAACTGTAATAGGGTATATCTAAAATTTAATTACAGAGTAAAATATCCTATTATGGGAACGCGAAAAGCCCAGCCAAAGTAGAGATAAAGAGGGTATCCTGTATACTGTTCCTACAACATATTCCACCGGCTGCAGTGGCAAAGGAATCATATCGGACAAATCGAGACTGACTGAGACGTGCGATGCTGCATCGGCGGACCGTACAGGCTTAAACTGCCCACTGCCCATATATTACATGACCCAGTTCACTGGTAAGCTAAAATAAGGAAACTGGGTTAGCTTAACAGGAATCCCTGGCACTGGTTGAGGACAGGGTAGCAAGTCATGCCAGCAAGACTCCCAATGTACCAGAGCGGTATAGGGATGCCCTGTTCCACTACGATGCTCCCTCCGGCATTGGAACTGGAGTTACCAGAGGTACCAAGCATATAGGGATGCCCCGTTTGTCAACAGCACTCCCTCGTAATCCAACACCTGGACAGCGGAATCCCGCTGACACAACACCCGTACGTACAACAGCAAGGGGATTCCCTAGAATCAAAATTATGGATGAGGGTTTTGTTGTTCGTTTATCTATTTTTTTCTTCTACATTTGATGAGCATTATGTTTGAAAAGGGGGTTTAAAAATGTCCAACTGTCATAAGAGAGTGGCAGGATCAACACGCTGTGGTTAATGCAACAGTTATGATAATCGACGATTATTAGGTACGTTTTCTAAACTGTCCTAATAATATATGTTGAATAAATGCGTTTTCACAGATCTTTTGAAACATGCCAGTGAGCTTGCATCTCTAATGCCTGGTGGTAGAGCATTCCAGAGTTTCGGAGCTGCATGTATGAAACTTCTCTCACCGTAATTTACCTTACAACCTTTTGGTACAACCAAAGACAAAGAACTACCTGCTTGTCTTAATTCTCTGCGAGGCCTGTACACGTCAATCATGTCGACAATGTACTTGGCGGATTCACTGTGCATAGCTTTATACGTAAGTGTCAGAATTTTGAATTCAATCCGATGTTGAACCGGAAGCCAGTGAAGTTCCTTCAAAACCGGAGTGATATGATTATATCGAGAAATCCTGGTTATTATGCGGGCTGCTGTGTTTTGCACTCTTTGGAGTTTCCGCAGTGTTTGTTTGAAATTCCATGCAGCAATGAGTTGCAGTATTCTATTTTTGATGTAACAAGAGAGTTCACCAATGTCTTGGTAGCAGCAGGTGAGAGGTACTTTCTTACATGACACATTCGTCGGAGCTGTGCATAACTAGACCTACATACGGAATTGATGTGTGATGTAATATCCATTTGTGAATCGAGCCATGCACCGAGATTCTTTATACACAAAGATGACTTGATTTTAGAGGGTCCTACTTGCACACGAATCTCTTCAGGTACTTCCGTGTTGTTTGTATGAAACAGGATGACCTCAGTTTTGTCAGTAATGAGCTTCAGCATGTTCTGGTGCATGCAAGAGACTATTTCTTTGAGACAGTTCTTAACTCGTGATAAAGCTTGGGCTTAAAGGATAGGTATAATTGTGAGTTATCGGCATACAAATGGTGGATCAACCCATGGGTTTTGCAGATTGAGCCGACAGGTCTTGTGTACATGATGTAGTGTTTGACCCTAGGACCGATCCCTGTGGCACGCTATATCTCATGTTATCTGGAGTGGACAATTCCCCATCTACTGACACTATTTGATAGCGGTCATTTAGATAGGAGGTCATCCACTCAAGGGTCTTTTTCTAGTCGTTTCAGCAACGTTTCGTGATCGATAGTATCAAAGGCAGCCGATAAGTCAGGCATCACTAGAATGGTAATTTCATTTTTATCTAGGGATTGAAGGATGTCGTTTTGAACTTTCAGAAGAGCAGTCTCTGTTGAATGATGATTTCGGTATGCTGACTGATGCTGCTCATGTAGATTGTTTGAGGTCAGATGGGACTCAATGCGTTTGTCAACCACTTTTTCTAACACTTTGGAGACAAATGGCATATTTGATACAGGCCTATAATTCTTAAGTTCATTTGAATCGAGATCAGGTTTCTTTAAACTGACAACTTCATCTAAATGTTAATCGGGGCTGGTTTTACATAATGCTAGAAGCAAAGCAGAACTAATGGTAAACCGTGTCTTTTTTAACAGTATTAATAAATACGGTATTGTCTTACTCCTCTCTGAGTAACCATTCCCTTCATATAAACGTGTTTTCACGCATTTGCAAACAAGAGTAAACCCAGATCAGACGGTTCCTATAGGAGCCGTCTGATCAGGGTCTTCTCTGTTTGCTAATGGAATTTGAAAGATATATTCCTTTACTTTCTAAAATGGCTACAATATGCCATCTTTCATATTGTGTTGCAACTATTTTGTCCATGAATATGCAGTAGGTGTATAAATTTTGAATAACCATAGAACAGGGAAAGGATTAAACCCAACGTGTAATTTTTTAACCATCCCAATAAGAAACTAAACGGTACAAGCGAACATGAACAGGGAATCTGAGACTAAATCCCCCTCATATAAACGCTATTACACACCTTTGCAAACATAGCTATATAAAACCCCAGCTAAAACGGCTCCTATAGGATCTGCCTGATCAGAGCCTGTTTTGTGGTTTATAATAAACTTTTTTCTAAAGATTATATCAATATCAAAACATCATATGTAGTCGTACGTATGCTATCATGCACATTCATTGTGTCATTTCTTCTTACATGAGTAGTCGACAGGGAAAGGGTTAGTCAAGCACAAATGGTAAAAACACATGCTCTATTTATTACAACGGTCTCAGAACTACACAATTCTAAAATGTTCCTATTTTCTAGTGATTGCTCCTTTTCAGTAGATGTATGCAAAGACATTGGGTCTACAATAGCCTCTGGGGGAATGGGTTAACATGAATTAAACATTTCGGTTAGGTTCTTGTCTATCGAAATATTATAACTCTTACGATGCTGTGGCAATAATTATGTTCAAATTTGGATCTAGTACAATTTCGACTAATACCGATTCCAACAAGGTTTTGAGAACATGTTGACCTAGTGTCAAACAGCTTGGATATTGAGTACTCGCGAAAGACCGAGTTACGCGGTGTCTCTAAAGCACCCGCACTGTTAGCAACTGCAATTCAGGTCGCGAAAAGCAAGATAAGCAGTATGTTAGAGACATTACTTTTAATAAATTTTATGATGGTGTTATTTTTATTTTGAAAACAAAACAAAACAATTCAAAATATTCAGTTGCATAACATACTTTATACATTCCCATATTTTCAATGTTACAGTAGTATACTTCATCTTATTCAACGTGTTTGTAACAGACGTTTAGACTGTGTAACCTGTCAAAATAATGCAACATATAATAGAAGGCATACAGTTATGAAATCTAATACTGCTATAGAAGTGCCAAAAATAGATATTCTTCGAGAGATGTTTGCTCTGTAATATATACTGATATTAAAATAGGACAAAGAGTACGTAAAACACGCAACTAGGATTTTGAATATCACACAAAAGCATACTTAAGTTTGCTTGAGGTACACAGTAGTACCCTGTTAACTGATCATCAAAGATCAGTCTAATTATGGGTCTGCAAGGCGGCAGGTGGTGTCTTAATGCAAGTTAAAAGTAATACAGAAAACACCCATACGAGCTTTCTGTATTACTTTTGTCCTGCATTAAGCAACCACCTATTTTCGAGACCTCTATGTTCAGGGAGCTAAGGACAGGTTCTACTGTACAGTGAATATGTTTGGCTGGAATTTGTAAGTTGTACACTGAGGTATTCACCGAAGAATTAACACGAAACTTGTTCAATTTTGTGTTGCATATTGATATTATACACCCATCTAATAATGATTATTTAACACCTTTGTTCTGTTAACCGATTCCCTTAGAGGCTATTGTTAGACACAACCTTAGAAGAAAACTACTGAAAAGAGGCATTAATGTTCGAAACAGAAAATATGACTGACCGGTAACGTAATAGATAGAGCGTTGGCTTCGGAATCGGGAACCACTGACGCGAAGTACCATGGAAGCGGTAGTCCTCTTGCTAACATTATTGAGTGAGTGCTACGAAGTACTTCTAATCGGCCCGGTGTCAGTTTATAATGCAATTGGGTGTGACATCATGCTATTTGTCTATGACATAATATCACAGTGTGAAAGTACCATATCTGTCTCAGGTAGACATACCGTCTGTATATGACTGTATATGACCATGTCAGTGTGACTGGATACTGTTTGCCCTTCTGTCGTAGATCCGGATCCTAACCTCGATACCTGTGTGACAGAATCGTCAGATAGTCGCTGTAGTGGTTCTCAGACCGCAAATAATAATGTCTCATTCTATTCAAGCAAAGGTGATGCGAATAGGGATATAGACGAAACAGTGGACCCTAGTTTGTCAAAAGCTAAGCATGTGTCATCTATGGCTCGCGCCACAGAGGTACAAATGCGTAGTTCCTTTGACAATACTAGCCCTATTGGTGCACACAGAACGCATGGGGATCAGAATGCTCACGATACAGTATATAGACACACGGGACAGTCTCCCGGGTCACCAATTTTGGTCACTAGATTATCGACTGATCATTCAGGACGTTTTCCCATCAGTAATTTACGTGTGCCTGTTGATATCCATAGTTTTGATGAATTTCCTGTCCTGCCGATAGTGTCAGGATGCGGCCACCCATCAAGTGCACGTACATGTACCTTAGAGACCAGCTACCAGTCAGAACACAGAGCAATTACACCGCCTAGTGTTGTTGTTAATCGGTATGGGTTGATCGGAAAGCCCTCCCCACCTGGGCCCACCCCCTCCCAACCCGGACCCGCCCACCTAGGCACGCCTCTAACGCCGCTAATTCGGACAGTAGCGCTCAAATAGATTCAAAGTCGATGCCTGTAAGGGTCTCTCATAGTGAAACCTCATTTCGATCAAAGAATCAACTGCATGCACCACGTGATAACTCTGCAGACCGAGGTGACTTCCTCCCGGATTATGTGAGGAAGAAAACAAAAAAGGCTTCAAGTCTTCTGTGACAGAAAGTGCAATTGCACTTCACGTGCGGGACAGAGAATGACCTGAATGCTTTGCTGGTTTTGCAAGATGACTTTTGGCCGGACGGTATAGTTTGTCGACCATGGGTGACTAAGCCGAGATACAGATCGAGGAATACTGATGCTGGTAATAATGTCTCGTCATCGTACCATGTTGAAACACTAGTACATCGTAACAGAGACGAGTGGACTGATCATAATCAATATTCTGCTCTCTCAGTACGAAGTTGATTAATTACTGTTTCGTTATGGAATTTAACTTGCAACTGTTTTCGTGGAATGCAGCATGCATAACATCAAGTTCCTCTTACCTCGCGAACGAACTGAATGATTACAAAATTGATGTATGTGGTATTTCAGAACACTGGCTGTTTGAGCGAGATTTACACTTCTTTGGCCGAAGTAACAGTTCATACATTATGCGGCTTCAGATAAAGACCTTAGTTCTTTAGATTCTAGGAGTTGGGAAAGGTAGGGTTGCTTTATTATGGAAAAAGTCATTTGACATCCTTGTATCTAGAATACCATTGTTCAGTGACAGGATTATAGGCATACGACTTGAGATTAGCCCCGGCAATACTGTATTTATTTTTCAAACGTATATGCCCTCTAAGAACAATGCAGTGGACATGTTAATTGCAGTTAATTCACTAAAGCACTGGACAACAGATATATAAAATTTCAAAGTTTTCTTCAAACGTCTAGATTGGTTTCGGTGTCTACCCTAGATACTTGTACTGGTCCAGGATCTACCTATGATTGCAAGACAGGTCGGAGTTTGGTAGACCATATTCTACTTTCAAATGATGATATAAATTGGTTAACATCCTGCAAGGTGGTTGATGATGATGCTCTCTGTTATTCCGACCATCGTCCACTCACATGCTCGTAAAATATTCCATGCCGTTTGGCTCTTGCTAACAAGTACCCATATCCAATTAAATGGCGTAATGTTTCCGATGGGGCGAATCAAGCCTACTGTGATAGTTTAAATTGTGATGAGGGCCTTCTAGCAGCATAGATATGGAAGTTTTGAGCAAATCTGATATAGACTCTCAGTACAGCATAATAGTTAGCGCCATGAAAAACACCGCGCTATTATATGCCCCTAAAAGTGTTACAAGTCCTACCTTAAACCATACTGGTGTGAGACCCTGTTCGTATACCATACTGTTATGAAACGCTGTCGATTGTCTTGGATCTCTGCTGGCAAACCGCGTTACGGTTATATTTTGATTATTACAAAGACTCTAAACGAATTTTTGGGAATGCTCACAGGAAAGCTGTGGATATATATTTTTCTAAACTATATGATGAAATAGACGAAGCAGCAGAAATCGATCAGGAGAAGTTCTGGCATCTAGTTAATCGGAAAAGGAGTAATACAAACAGGTCAGCAGGTTTAGAGGTTATTTTTTACAATAATTCTTGCAGTGACAGTGAATCTATTCGTAAAGGCTGGCATGGTTACTTTAGCGATTTGTACAGCATAGACTATAACCAATCTTTTGATCATGCATTTGCGGAATATGTGTCCGATTTTTTGTCTCATAAAAGACAGTCTTATGATTATACCCGTAACTGTAACGTAAAAGCTGATTTCTTAAAGTCCATTCTCGAGAATACGAAAATTAATAAAGCTCCTGATGAGGATAGCATAAGTTATGAGCATATGCGTTTAGAAGGTTATATAATTTTAAAACTTCTACGAAAGCTCTTTTCTGCCATGTTGCGTTTTTGCCATGTTCCGTTAATAATGAAGAAAGGTATCATTTTTACTGTATTTAAAGGTGGGTCCAAAATAGAAAGGATCCCAATAGTTACATGTACAGAGCGATTACTTTATCGTCTACAATTTTGAAACTTTTTGAACATGTTCTCATCAAACGCCTCGAACAGTCAACTAACCTAACTCATCCTTTACCAGGAGGCTTTAGAAAGGGTTTAGGCTGTATGATGACATCGCTAGCAATTACAGAATGTATATACTTTGCCAAGGAAAACGGTAGCAAGTTGTATGTTTGCTTCTTAGACTGCAAACAGACCTCTGATAGGGTATGGCTTGAAGGCCTTTTCTAAAAACTCTTTAAAAAAACGTCGATTGGTGCACGATAAATTGTTTTATTAGTATGTATTAGAAATCAAAAAGCATGGTAAGGCATCAAGGTATGCTCTCAGCACCTGTCTCCATTATGCAGGGCACGCGACAAGGTAGCGTGAGCAGCCCCTCCCTATATATTTTATACATTGAGGAGTTAATTGTTGAATTAGAACAGTCAGGTCTTGGGTTCTGTATTGCCGGTCACAGTTGTAGTTCCGTAAGCGTTGCCGATGACATGGCACTGCTTTCGTTCTCAAAATCAGGTATTCAGGCTATGATTAACAAGTGTTACCAATATTCACTGAAATGGCGTTTCAGATATAACGCAAGCAAGTGTTCTGTTGTAGTATTTAACGAATCTAAAAATGCATATAAATCTCAGTCAAGACATTATAATCACCTAGATATTAATTTGAACAAGTACCTTAACTTTTCTGAAAATATACAGAGGAGTTGTATGAAGCTTCACATCACGCTTTTAAGTTTAGTAAATGTTGTTCTACACCCAAATGGCCTGGCTACTATGACATCCTACAAGTTATATAAATCCATTGTAGTCCCAAAAGCACTATATGGCTGCGACTTGTGGCCATCTCTATCAAATAGTAAGCAGCTGCAGGTTGAACAGGCACACAGATTTTGTGTAAAATATGTAGAACACGTGCCTGTGTACACGAAAACAGACATTTGTATGAGCCTTATTGGTTGTAGGAATATAGAATATGACATTGACCTGAAGAAACTTACTTTGTTTGGACAGTTATGTCGCTTAAATACCAATCACATTTCACAAAAGATATTCATGTATAGGTTTCTTTCATTTAAAGATTATGAAAATGTCCAAATGGGGTTTGCTCGCGAAATTTACCGTTTGCTCAAGAAGTACAAAATTAATTAGAGATTTTTGATCAAGAATCTTTGAAAATGGGGAATTCCCGTCTAAATATGTTTGGAAGGCGATTCTGCATCAAACAGTGAACTATGTTGCAGAAAAAGACTGGTTTGATCGGGTTAGCTCTAGCTTAGTCCTCCGTGATTTTCTGCTCGTGAAACCTGTTCTTCAACACCTTCTAGATGTACTGTACATTAGTAGCTATGCTCCTAGTTATACAAAATGTGCAAATGTGTATCTGCAGATATACTGCAAATTATTTTCCGATACATTTACTCACAAGTGTCCCAGTTGCTTATCTGAGGTGAACTTTCTATTGTTGAGCATGTATTGTGCACATGTAAATATACAATGGTATCCAGAATAGAAGTGTATAATGTAATACTTTCTCTGTGGGGCAGGGAAAAAATGATGTCATTTTTTACCTCGAGCCGAGGTTCAGAATGATAGCATTATTGACGGGTTTTCGAACCCATGTGGCAAGTGACGACAAGATTTTAAACTTCTACAAAAAGACGGATAGATACATATCTGAAATGTTTAAAACCATATCTATATATAGCAAAACCTCTCCTTAAATACATCAAATTGAGCTGGACTTTGGTTATTCTATGCAGGTGACAGATCAGTGCTGGACATGGGTAATGCAGTAAGCTCTATAAGGGGGCTTTCTGCATTGCTTCTGTCCTATAGTAAACGGTACTTAAGTAGTGACATCCGTTTTACCAATATTCGCTCAAGAGAGGGAGCACTGTAATATCTTAGAAACAGAATACTTATTTAGGAGTATGCCTTTTTCTCATCGATTCGTGGTTTCTCATCGATTCGTGGCTCGCGTATTTTTTCTCGAAGAGAAGCTCGTGCTGGATGAAAATTTATTTTCAAGACGGAATACGTTCGTGTCCGATAAAAACAAAGTATTTAGCCAGAAAAAATGCGCAAGAAACAGGTAAGACTGTCACAATGTACCCATTTTCCTTATTGCTCTATAAACCACAACATTTTACATAAAAATATATTACTAGCACTCAGTTTTTCCCTATTTTAATCCAGCCGAAAACACTTTCTTCCATTCTTTGTTTTAATCTATGTCATGTAGACTATTGTCGAATGACGTCAGAAAAATGAGGACTACAGTCTAATACAAAAGTCTGTCCAAAGTGTACGGTCTACGAAAATTTCTGGATCCAATTAATGAAATGATAATCAAATTAACGTCCCATTAGATGTCCTTTGTTTTGTTTTTTTTAGGTTCCACGGAAAATTATCAAATATCGACGGTATTCTAATGAGGCACTTGTAAATGCTTACAAGTCCGTCACTGTCAATCATGCATCAGTTGAGAGGGCTGCGAAGATGTATGGCGTACCCGCACAGACACTACGGGACAGGGTGAAGGGGAAAGTAAACCCTTTAAATTTTGTGGTGGGCGGAGAGACAACATTTACTAGAGAAGAAGAAGAGTCTCTAGTAGAATATGCTGAGACTATGGCAAATCTAGGATACGGTCTGAGCAACGTGAGGTTCCAACATCTGGGTGGGGAAATGGCATTCCATATGCAAAAGAAGAAAAATAATAAACCCATGAGTAACAACTGGTTGTACGGTTTTCTAACCCGTTGGAGAGGGCGCCTGGCTTCAGTGAATCCTAGGAAATTAGATAGCAACAGATCCAAATCATCAACCCCAGAAATAATCAAATCATATTTCAACAATTTAGAAGAAGTTTTTGTTAAGTATAACTTAAGCAACAAACCACAATTTGTTTACAATATTGACGAGACCGGTCTGCAGCCAGAACATAGACCACCAAATGTCATAGCAAACTCACAATTTAAAACACAATCCATAACATCTCCACGTAACACAACTACCACTTTGATAAGCTGTGTTAATGCCATTGGGAACGCACTCCCTCCATATTTTGTCTTTAAAGGAAAAAGACTTAATCCTGAACTCATGAAAGGTGCCTCTGCCGGATCTAATTATTCATTGTCAGAGTCAGGGTGGTCAAATGCAGATATATTTCAAACCTACTTGAAAGATCATTTTCTCCCATATGCACGACCTTCTTCATCAGACACACAGCCTATTCTTGTCATATACGATGGCCACGCATCACACAAAACTCCCAATATAATTAAATGGGCAAAAGAGCAGAACATAATTTTATTCGTACTTCCTGCCCACACTTCACATATTCTGCAACCTCTCGACGTGTCCGTGTTTGGCCCATTTAAAAACTTTTATTATGCAGAATGTTCTCTCTTTATGCAGAGAAATGTTGGAAGGGTTATTACAAAATATGACATGAGTGCGCTAGCCTGCAAGGCTTTCTTGAAAGCTATGTCACCACATAATATTCAAAGTGGGTTCACGAAGACAGGCATATTCCCTATCAATAGACATGCCGTTGCCGACGAACAACTCTTTCCTTGTGAAAATTTCAGAGAAGAAAGACCCAGGGAAAAGGGGAAAAGAAGCAGTGGAAGATTTCCTCAGACTCAAAGAAGACAAACAAATACACGAAACTGAGATGAGATATGACAATTGCAAAAAAAAGGAAATCGTGTCCTATGGCAAATACGTCAGGGAAAGAAATTACGGGGGACAGATACATGTAAGACATTGAAATAATCGGTTTTTCTACAGACAAAAACACGACAGCAGACCCTAAACCATCCACAAGTGGACTGAATAAGCGTGATAAAATTGTACATGTTGAAAATGATTCCGACTCTGATATTGATGAAATTGACGATGAAGACAATGCTCTGTGTGTGGGAAAATATCACCTCCAAATCTCAATAAATGTCAAAATATCAAAATTGTTAACTGGGCTCAGTGTGATAAATGTAGTCACTGGGTCCATTTAGCATTTTGTACAGAAATCAGAGTTGTCAGACGACACTCTTCGTTTCTGTGCAAACATTGTTAATTGACACTTTATTCAGTTATTTTAGTTGTTTCTGTTACTGTTCGCGTTTTAAATTTAAAACATAAATGTGTTAAGGAGTTTCATATCTGACCTATACCAGTTTGTAAAAAGTCAAATTTTATTTTACCAAAGTGAAACTGCAAAGTCGGCATTTTTCTAATCATACTTCTGGACAGAACTGTACAAGAACAGCGCGCACTTGCTGCAGATAATGACGTCACACTTCGACCAATCAGATTCCACGAATCGATGAGAAACTTCTGACTGACACAGATCGCTGATAGTGAGTGTAAATATTTTGTTTTTTCTCCGATAACTATTTCTAGTAAGCAAACAGTGGTAATACAACGGTAAAAGACAAAAACTGATTGAAGTACTGCACCATTTATTATTTAATATTTTATTGATCCAAGCATATATATCGTAGCTATACATGATTAGACCCACGAATCCCCGAGAAAACAGCATAGATTGTAGGCAGAAATTTATTGAATCGTAGTACATGCATTATAATCCTAATTTCAAACAAAGATCATGTAAACTGCATGTGTTGTATATATAATGTTAATGTCAATGTACGCAGTGTTGTATGTGTGTTGGCGACTGATTGTGTGTGAGAGAGAGAGAGAGAGAGAGAGAGAGAGAGAGATGTGTGAGAGAGAGAGAGAGACAGACAGACAGACAGAAAATGTCGGGTGTCTGTCTATATGTGTGTACCTGGGGTATATGTCTTTGTGGGCGGCCATGTTCCTGGTTGTTTGCTATGTTAAGTCAAATTTATCTTTCTACTTTGTGTATCTTTATACAATGTTTGTGATATACTTTGATTCACTTCCTTTCATTATTTGCACATGCTCATCATATGTGATGGAAATAAAGATACAAATCATGCAAGACATGTGTCTATGGTATGTGGTCGGCACAGCTTCAGTGTGACTTGATGTTATGTCATACATGTCATGTGTCTTCGCCATACTGTTACAGAGTCTCACGTTGGCACACCGTCTCAATATATCTGAAATACTGGTGACGGGGATAATCCATCATATAGATTCAAAGTTCCGTAAGGAAAAGTGCGAAATGAAAGAGCTAGACATTTACACATCTGTTTTAGTATCGGTCTCATACCAAACAGTGCATTGGGCTTTCGTCCGTCTTTTTGCCTACCTTTTTCTATTTTGATATCGCACGGAACAGTTTAAAGGCCTTGCTTTTGTGTTGACGTATTAATGCCTGCGTGATGAAAGACGATGTTTGCTCAGATGAGAATAAGATTTAGATTTGTTTGTAGCATTTCGGTAGTTTCTTTTACATAATATAATACATAGATTTGCGTTTTGATTAGACGCAACATCGGCAGTAGGGACTTATGGTCTGTAGTTTGCAGTTACTGTGGACCCTTTGTCAAGTACAATTATACTACTTGAGCATGCATATGCATACTCCTCTCGCATGGTTGGAAGCTAAAACCTAATATTACTGTAAGAAATTCGATTATAAAATGCCATGATGTACAATTTAATCGTTCTCACGCTTGGATATCAATTCAAGATAGTGGGAAATGTTGGCGGGACACTCGCTACTGCGTATATAGTCCATGTACATGCAACCGCAGATTTTCGCGACACAAGCATTAAAGGGTCACGCATTGATATGTAAACAATGATAAAGTCTTATATTTCCCAATTGCATTTAAAGTGGTAATATTAATGATTTAGCATGCTTATGCCTTCGTGAATGTAGTTCAGTTGGAAAATCAACTTCTTATGTAACTGAGACAAATATGCATAGAAGTCAACCGATGATAAAAACGAAATAACAAAACGGACATTTACTAATTTAGTAAGTTTTCCCATACAGTTGAACTTCGTTATCTCGAACTCGTATAACTTGAACTTCGGGATAAATCGAACTAAAAGTTTGGTCCTTCCAAAACAATAAGAGCGTTCAGCATTACGTTACACCTGCATTAAGCTGTCAACGCGAACAAATATCCAGATTAGAAATCCGATAACTCAAACTTCTATTAACTCGAACTAATTTGTAAATTCCCTTGTAGTTGAGATATCGTAGTTCAACTGTATATGTCTTTTTAAGAGACTGGTGTATTTATGAGGGGTTCACAATTAGTTATAAATTCGTTTCTGAAACAGTAGTGCTTGAACCCTTAACTCTATTCTCTTCCTTTGTAAACAGAGTAGATCCAGATCAGAGTCGTGTAATCAGGCCTGCTCTGTTTGCTAGTGGCATTATATAGATCTGATTCTACACTTTTTGTCTTTGCTAAATATTCATGTGTTCATATGTTATTATAAACATACAGCTAATAAAATACATGGTGGCATCACATGGTGGCATCACATGGTGGCATATCACATGGTGGCATCACATGGTGGCATCACTTCATACTTGAATGTTCATGGAGTAAAGGCTTGATACGAGAGTACGTATTATGTTTGTGGGTTTCGGTAAATTAAGCGAATGCAAACGCTAACAACAAACGGAGATGAAGCCCTATATAATACCTAATGCATACAAATTATTCGGATAGAGTTTAAGTACATTTTGAGTTCAACGGTTATTTAATGTGTAAAGCAGCTGCAGGCAGTGGGATTGTACCTCACCGAACTCGTGTAATCCTAATGTCGGCCCAGTCTTAGCATTTGGCCTGGCTAATATACTGCGCAATCAGTGAGTTTGTCAAAGGTCCTACGTTCTCGTTGGTATTACCAGCCCGGGAATAGCAACCGCGACATTCTTGCATGTGTTAAGTAAATGGTTCCTGGAAGACTTGGTAAATGGCGCTTTCCAAGAACAACTGTGCCTAATATTTATGTCAGCTTCAAAATAGCTGATACTTTAAAGATCATGATTAAAAAATGATCGGGGAAATGCAATTTTTAATGTTCTTCCCCTGAATCTTGTTCGGATAAATGACACTAATTACGCCAGTAGAAGGCACGCAATTAACAAATGATTGATAACAAGCAGGGTATCAGTCTTCTATCATTAACTCCTTCGCTGGAAATGTCGCATCTGTGAGTACCCCTGCAAACAGTTTGGATCTAGATGAGACGCCGAGTAACTCGGCGTCTCATTAGCATCTAAACTGTTTGTTACTGTTTTTAAACACAAAAAAGAAAACTAAAGAAATGAAAATTGAAGCAGACGACAAAGTTTGCAGACGACAACATTTGGCAGCGAAAGAGTCAAACCATACATCACTTAACTATTTCGCTTTCAATGGCGAATTTGTAATTACAGTTTGTAAACAGTTTGGACCCAGATGAGATTAATAATCAAACTGTTTAGTATTATTATTATTATTGTAAACAAACCAGAATAAAACGAGCAGACAAATACTATTGCAATTGGCAGCATATGGCGGCAAAAGAGTTAACGACGGTACCTTTGTATTACAACTGACAGCAACAGAGACACACTATGTCGGTGATGGTTATTGACAGGAACATGTTATCCTTGCGAATATGTGTCTGGTAATTTGTTTTGCACTTAATTTATGTTGTCTTTACTTTTTTCCCCGTTCAATATAGAATGTAAGAAATAATGACGTCATACATATTTACCAGCTGAATTTTATAATTTACTCTTTTCAAGGAAACCTTTTGATTTGACAAAAGCGGTAGAATCAGATGGGTACCATGTCAAAAGCAAACAGACGAGACCCTGATCAGGCGGTTCCTATAAGAGTCGTCTGATCCTCTACTCTAATTGCAAAGGCGTTGAAAGGCGAAATTACGGAGCAAATGGTTAACATTATTGAAATGTTATCTTTATACGAGATACATGTGCATGCAGTTCTCATAAAATATTGTTTATAAGGTTTTTGCAAACACAATATATATATTGGATGTTCCTACAGTAGCCGTCTGATCAGGACCTGCTCTATATGCTTATGACATAATATAGATCTGATTTTACAGTTTCTGCTATGAATAAATATTGCAATATTCGCCATTATAAAAATCGTGTAATCAAGCATTCTTGTATAAATAATACTGGGGTAAAGGGTTAAAAGATTGCAAATAACCGTATGGATATAACAGCATATCGTCGGTATAAAAAAACCACAATGACTGAACAAATACACAACGTTAACAAGAGAGACGACAAACAAGGATTGCAAACATGCATCAAATGCGTTTGCCTCGTTTCCATGGTAACGAAACCTTAATTGCCTGAAGCACAAAATTGACGACAGACATTATAAATTGCAAACTTAAATCAACCAGCTACTGGGGAACGGCTTTGTTATTTTACCGTTTGATTGGTTATACGCGTGTAACCTGCTATTAATTGTCAGCAAATGTTAGCAAGATACAGTAAACCTCGATTATTCGATTTTTCTGTTTAAAAATATTTAGACCCCTTTAAGCAGGTGACTACTTAATGTATAGTGAAAGTCATGCAGAAAGCTCCTAGAGGAGCTTTCTGTATGACTACCAGTTTTTTAACCATACATTAGGCTCTTAAAGATCGATACTAATACGTAATTTAGTGTTCGAATAATCGCGATTTTACCGTATACAGTGCAGGTAATTCGAAACTAACTGTTAGATTAATTAATATACAGCTGAACGTCCATGTCTCGAATTTCCAGGAACCATACGAATTACTTCGCGATAACTGAAGTTCGAATCATCCGATTTATATCCTGGGCAATTTCTTAAGTTCACAGCTTAATGCAGGTCTAAATTAATGCTGGAAACTCCTGTATGTGTTTTAAGAATTATTTTCGACCTGCATTAAGCTGCCACATATGTTTCTACATGTTCGTAGTGATACAATTCTGTATCGTGAATTTTAGAAGGACCGAACTTTTACTTCGAGTTATGCCAGAGTTCGAGGTATGGTAGTTCTACTGCATTTATCTAAAACAAATAGCAGAGAAACCCAATATAGGAAAATTACACGAAACGCCTTTGTTATTAATGGTAAGCTTTCGACGGCATAATATCTTTCCATTCACAAACCATTCGCTCTTGTGTGAAGCAAGGTTGGTTCGATTTTCGCCCAGGTTTAAATCCTTAAACTCATAAAATACGCCTTTCTATGCCTATGCAAAACAAACAGTCAAATATTCCTGTGTTCATGTGCAATTATAAAAATAATCTACACACAATGTAATTAGTATTCATAATGTCAATATTGCTTGCATGAATATTCATAAAGTACATGTATTACCCCGCTGCAAAACAACATCAGCTCATATTTGGACATGTTGCAGTTTTGACTTCTCCTCGATTCGAGCAAGCCCCTAAGAACTTATTGAAGGTGTATATAACAGCTTGGGGTATCAATTATGTTTTGATTCTTTTCTCTTTCTCGTTTTGTTGGAAAATACGAGCAAACTGGTAGTGACACATGAACAGGTAAGTTTACAAGTCATATCAAATAAAGTTTTTCTCGAAATATGTTGATTGTGATAATGCAAGGAAGTCATGTAGACAGTAAAACCTCTCTAAAAGGCATCCCTCTACAAACAAAAGTATTAATTCTGGTCTCAAAGACTGGTGGAAACGTAATGCAATGTTAAAGTTGTAGAGAAAAAAAACCACGAGGAGCTTTTTGCATGACTTAAACCCGATATTCAGCATCACTCTGCCTAAAAATACCTGTATTCTTCTTCACTGGTTGAGTTCCGGTTTAGAGATTGTGTTACTGTAGTTATCACCGGTATGCATGTATGTATGTATATAATATCAAAAACATGCATGGAAGTAGAGTGAACCCTCTCTAAACCGCACGTTGAATTTAATATAAATATCGGTCTTGAAGACAGATGGCAGCTATTGCAGGGTGAATGTCATGCAGAAAGCTCCACTGCATTTCACCCTGCATTAAGCAGCCACCTGCCAAAAGGTATCTTAATTCTTCTCTACTAGAACTCCCGTTTTGAGGGTTTTTACAGTATACGGTATGCCCAAATTATAACTTACTGTTGTTAACGCTTCCATACTCTAGGCTATTTCTCAAAGGAACATTTTACATGATTCATATAAAGATTGATATTGCTCATAAAGTTTATTAAATTTTGTAATTGTTTATTATAGAAGCTCTGTACAATAACCCAGCTGTTATAAAAACAATAACTGCAGTTAAAGTACACGTATTTACATATTGATTCTGCATCTGGTGTGCGTTTTCTTTGCTAGAGGCAAACTAGAATCGATCAAAGTTTGATCAAAGCCTAAACTTGAATACTGTTACGATTTGTACATTGATGTCTATTCACTTTGTTTAGACTCTACATTGTCTTCATTTTTACAATATTTCTTTTAGAATAGTTTCTACACACACTTTCCGAAATACTTCCAAATGCACATATATGAGTTTTACTGGTCACGTTACGCCCATAACAGATCTATTCCATGTTTTCTGTTGATACATCTAAACGACGGTCATTTGTTTAGTTAAAGTACGCTGCAAATCAGATTAGATTGGCACTGATATTTCATGTGAAATTGCATTTAAAGGAATTGCCTCTGGTGGCTGTAGGCGGCTGTATACTTCATGACTATTCATTGCATACTCCAACCATTATGGACATTAATTAACTATTACTTTATATTGTTACAGAGGTCCAGAATAAATGCGTACAATGTACATTCAGATATTTTCACGAAGCCATATTTAGTTCTCCTACAAACCGTATGTTATGACCACTCTTTAGAATTCTTTCTTCGAGATGATTCTAAACAATGATCACAACATAGGATTTGATGGAACAATAATGATTTAGTACTTGGGTACACACGTTTATCTGTTGCTCTGTTGTTATATAAAACAAGATAATAAATAGCTATCCCAAACAGAGTAGAATCAGATATAAGATATTCTCAAGCAAACGGAGCAGACCCTGATCAGACGACTCATTCATTGAAAGGTGTCAACAGACGTCTCTATGAAATCAAGAATTAATTCTCTAGACTATTTTAGACCCATTGAATAAATCTACCGAAAGAAACATTTACTAGATAAATAGAAACGTTTTAGAATTATATAGTTTTGAAACCATTATGATAAATAGAGCACTTGTTCCTGTGGAGGAAATTCTCTATTTATCACAATGGTTTCAACAAATTCCTTTTACAGAGGCGTCAAAAAGCGTCACTAGGAGGGAACTGACAAATTGTAAATGTGTTCCTTGTATTAAGATGATATTAAATTATCCAAACCTCGCTGTTAAGCACTATCGAAGAGCCACAAATGGAAGTGCTCTAAATACAAATTGCTACCTTGACATATTCGATATTCAATCTAAATGAGTACAGGGAAGAAACGAAAGAGTAGTTGTAATACAGATGAATTTTATCTCTTCGAAAAACATTGCTATAAAAACAATGATGTGTTCGCCATTCTGTAACGCGTTTGATTAAACCAGCTTAAAAGAGAATATATATAGAATATGGAATACGCTTAATGTGTATAGAATGTGGAACACGCTTAATGTATATGTGGAACAGGCTTAATGTACATAGAATGTGGAACACGCTTAATGTATATAGAATGTGGACCACGCTTAATGTGTATAGAATGTGGAACACGCTTAATGTATATATAATGTGGAACACGCTTAATGTATATAGAATGTGGAACACGCTTAATGTATATAGAATGTGGAACACGCTTAATGTATATAGAATGTGGAACACGCTTAATGTGATACATTTATGATCTAATCAGATAATGCACTGAATGGTCGCGTACTGAATGCATGATTGCACTGAAATACTTCCATTCATACATCACACTGATTCGATTTACACAAATAAATGCATATAAATTCCCGATTGCTTTTTGGACAAAATACCCAAAATGGTTATCGAATTGCAGAGAGAATCACCATTTTAAAGGATTAGTATGAGGCATTGGGCTACTTTGAAGTATCGCGTTACATACAAGTATCGCGACGTGTTTAACACCAATTATCTCCCATATGTGCCTAATATTTGATAATTGATTCATTTTCTAGACGAATCCAATAAAACAAATATATACTTATTACCACCGTTAAATGCGTCTACAATATGTATGGTAATAATTATTTCATAATCAGTCGTTAACCATTTTCCTCATATAAACTCATTTTCACGCCCGTGCGAACAGAGTAGACCCAGATCGGTCGGCTCCTACAGGAGCCGTGTGATCGGGAGCTGTTCTGTTTGCTAATGAAATTATAATAGATTTGACTCTACGGTTTCTACCAATACCAACAAGTCCAATGTACATGTACATAGTACATATGCTATCATAAAAGTTAGGCTAATAAATATCCATGATGTCATTATATCTCTGTACAGACAAAGACATATTGAGTTGGGGCCTCCGTGGTCTAGTGGTTATGTTTATCGACTGACAATCACGTAGTTTCTCTCTGCTACCTTTCGAATCGCGATCTGGGCATTTTGATTTACCATGTGAGGAAACTTTCCAGCTGGCTTACTTACGAGGGAAAGGGGTCAAAGGGCTTTAGCATGAAGGAATGAGTCAAAATACGTAAACATGAGTTTATCGGCGTCTTACGGGGATCACAGTTCTTGCATTTAAAGGTAAATAATTTCTCAAAAAAACCTGTTCGAATCGAATTTACCTTGAGCTGTTTTACCTTGAGTTGGGGCCTCCATGGTCTAGTGGTTATGTTTATCGACTGACAATCACGTAGTTTCTCTCTGCTACCTTTCGAATCCCGATCTGGGCATTTGATTTACCATGTGAGGAAGCTTTCCAGCTGGTTTACTTAAGAGGGAAAGGGGCCAAAGGGCTTCAGCATGAGATAATGAGTCAAAATACGTCAATATGAGAGAATTGGTCTTAAGACACAGAGTTTCTCGGCGTCTTACGGGGATCCAAGCTCTTACATTTAAAGGTAAATAATTTCTCAAAAACCCGATGGAATCGAATTTAGTCAAAACGGCAATTCTCCAAATATGATCATTATTTTACTACAGAGGCAATGATTAACTTACAATACTCAATTCGATTATTCGAATACTGAAATACTATTATCGATCTTTAGTGCATGTGGTAGCTTAATGCAAGGTAAACGTTATCCTTTGGAGCTGTATGCGTGACTTTCACACAGTATTAAACAGCAACCTATCTAAAAGTGTAAAAGTTATTCTATATTAAAATGTCTAATTGTCGGGTTTTACTACTTATTGAAGGTATTTACACTATGACGTTTGCTAGGGTTTCCATACACGTATCTGTACTCTTTTTCATACAATTCAGAAAGTTTAAACGGAAAACAACAACCCGATCACACACTGATTGGAGATGGGGGTTTCTCCATGAAATTCTCGTAATGCTTTTCCATTTACCCTTTCCCTGCTGTAAAAATGTGTTTGCTCGAATCAGGATCTGGTGTAATTCTTACTGCTTTGATTATGTCAAGCTTCTGAGAAACTACTAGTCGAGAGTCAAACAGCTTGGATCCTGAAGAGCCGATATTAAATTAATCGATCGACGTCTCATCTGGATCCAAAATGTGTGCTAATGCAAGTGAGGTCGCGAATAGCGACGTAATTGTTAATGATAGGGAAGAGGTATTGATTGAGCTCAAGTTACAATAACAAACTGCAAACAGAATAGTTTAGCAATGATTAACCCTTATCTCATTTTCCACGACCAAACTCGCATTTGCAAACAAGTTTGTTCTAGATGGGAAACTACCAATTTTGCGTCTCAACAGGGTTCAGACTGTTTTACACTCCGTCAATAGTTTCTAAAATGCATGATCCAAACAAAAGTACTGTAAAAACTCGATTCTATGAATTTTCAGTAATGCCGAACATATGTCTTAGTAACCAGGTGGCCGGTTAATGCAGGGTGAAAGTCATGCAAACATCTCCTAGAAGTGCTTTCTGCATGACTTTCAACGTGCATTAAACTGCCACCTGTGTTACAGATGATCAATAACGCTAACTGCCACATGTGTTACAGATGATCAATAACGCTAACTGCCACATGTGTTACAGATGATCAATAACGCTAACTGCCACATGTGTTACAGATGATCAATAACGCTAACTGCCACATGTGTTACAGATGATCACTAACGCTAACTGCCACCTGTGTTACAGATGATCAATAACGCTAACTGCCACATGTGTTACAGATGATTAATAACGCTAACTGCCACATGTGTTACAGATGATCAATAACGCTAACTGCCACATGTGTTACAGATGATCAATAACGCTAACTGCCACATGTGTTACAGATGATCAGTAACGCTAACTGCCACATGTGTTACAGATGATTAATAACGCTACGAATTTGTGTATTTGAATAATCCAGTTTTGACTCTAATCATAATTGAACTAGATTCATCAAACATCAACATTCTTCTCAGCGGGATAAGGGTTAAATGAATAGAGGCAAAATCATGATATGTTTTCAACACTGTATTGAATACTGAAAACAGTGCTCCTCTATGGAGGACGATCAACGCCAAAAATGCATCATGCGTTGTGGCATTCAAGTTTGCTTCGTGTTAAATGCATCATGCATTATGACATTTCAGTTTGCTTCATGATACATGCATCATGCATTGTGGTATTGAACAGTTTGTTAAACGATTTTACATGTCAAGATGGGCTTCCTTCTTTCATTGAAGTTTCTTCCTAGATCCTACATTTAACGAAAATGCATCGTGCATTGTGCCTTATTACAAGAGCGTATTCGAAATTACATGCGGGGTTGTGCTTTATTTAACAATTAATCTTCTTTCTTCATCCGTCGTTCGTCATTATGCCTGTTGTTAACCTCCTTTCTGCTTGTTTGCGGTCCTTTGGTTCATCTACAATGACACATGACCCAATGCGGTAAGCCCCTAGCAATAAGCATAAAGCCCAATGCCAAAGGCATAATGCAATTCAGCCGAAACTTGCCAAATAGGTGGCGCTGCATAGAACACCAAATAATCAAACTGCTGAGAGTACTGAGGATGGATTCAACGTAGATCGAATTAAATGTTTGGTTTGGTTTTTAAATGCAGTTTTAAGCAAAAAGAACATTATTGAGAAGGGGTGGGGGGTATTCTTTAAAAACAAATGTTGCTTTTGGTGCAATTTTATTTTGTTGCTTTTTATGTCCGTCTTACCAGGTCTGTCCTGTTTGCTGATGATCTGTAATTATATACATGTATATGATTCTACGTAGTTTGCCCCGGTAAAACTCACGTGTCCATGTGCTATTTTAAATATATATATATTTAATATTCACGATGTCATTATTTTTCACATGAATATTCATTGAGTAAAGGATCAACCCTGATTGCCGAGGTGTGATAGACCAGTGTGGCTCATTTTAGGGGCCGTCTGATCAGGATCTGCTCTCATTTCTAATGGAATTCCATTCATTTGTTTATTTAGAATTTCTGAAATGACTGCAATGTCTCGCCTTCAATATTTTCATTATAATTATTTTTGTCCATAAATATTCTCTAAGTATTGGAATTGGGACTAAATATAGAACAGGGAAAGGGTTAAGATAAGATTATAAATGTTTAATATAGCATAAAAGAACATATCTTTATAAGAATTATATCAGGTTTGAGAAATAGTTGGCATGCTGCCTTTAACCCTTTACTTCATAAACTCACCTTTCTACGCCTTTGCAAACAGAGTAAACACAGACCAGACAGCTCCTGTGGGAGTCGTTGAAATCATGGTCGGCTCTGTTTCCTTACGATATGATAAAGATATGCCACTACGTTATAGCAATTTAACAATGTCCCTGTTCAAAATTCATGTAAAAAATATTGACGTCACTAATATAATTATATCAGGTGATTTTTGTATCGAGAGGTAATGTGTCACATAGAGATCACTTTTCCGTCATCTATCTGCCTTTCTGTCTGTCCGTCCGTCCATCTGCCTGTCTGTCTATCTGTCTGTCTGCATATCCGTCTGCCTGCGTGTCTGTGTGTCTGTTGTGTTTCCTTTTTAGCTCGCCTATTCGAAGAAATGGGGGCTTATGGAATCACCCCGGCGTCGGCGTCTGCGTCGGCGTTGGCTTTTGCTTTTGGTTAAAGTTTTGGGGTAAGTGTTGAAATGCACTAATACTACATGAAATATTTGCCTTAGGAAGCTGATACTTAAATTGGAGGTTCCCGGTGTGTTGAACACTGATGTAGTGTAGTTAAAATGTAAAATAAAACTGAATTTTAGTCAAAATTTTACCTGTTTTGGACTTAGCTTTTTGGGCTGAAATCTCAAGGTTAAAGTTTTGGGGTAAGTGTTGAAATGCACTAATACTACATGAAATATTTGCCCTAGGAATCTGATACTTTAATTGGAGGTTCCAGATGTGTAGAACATTGATGTAGTGTAGTTGAAATATAAAATAAAACTGAATTTTAGTCAAAATTTCACCTGTTTTGGACTTAGATATTTGGGCTGAAATAGGAAGGTTAAAGTTTTGGGGTAAGTGTTGAAATGCACTAATACTACATGAAATATTTTCCCTAGAAAGCTGATATTTAGAATGGAGGTTTCCTGTGTGTTGAAAATTGATGTAGTGTAGTTAAAATATAAATTAAAATTGAATTTTAGTCAAAATTTCACCTGTTTTGGACTTAGCTTTTGGGGCTGAAATCTCAAGGTTAAAGTTTTGGGGTAAGTGTTGAAATGCACTAATACTATTTGTAATATTTGCCGTAGGAAGCTGATACTTGAAATGGAAGTTCCTGGTGTGTTGAACATTGATGTAGTGTAGTTAAAATGTAAAATAAAACTGAATTTTAGTCAAAATTTCACCTGTTTTGGACTTAGCTTTTTGGACTGAAATAGGAAGATTAAAGTTTTGAGGTAAGTGTTGAAATGCACTAATACTACATGAACTATTTGTCCTAGAAAGCTGATTTTTGGAATGGAGGTACCCTGTGTGTTGAACATTGATGTAGTGTAGTTAAAGATTAAAATAAAATTGATTTTTAGTCCAAATTTTACCTGTTTTGGACTTAGCTTTTTCGGCTGAAATCTCAAGGTTAAAGTTTCGGGGTAAGTGTTAAGATGCACTAATACAACATTAAATACATGCCATAGGTAGCTGGCATTTTGAATAGAGTTTGCCAGTAGGTTTAACATTGATGTAGTTCAGTTAAAATAGAAAACATTAGCAAACAGAACAGACCCTGATTAGACGGACATGAAAAAAACAAAACGAAATAGAATTGCACCAAAAGTAACATCATTTAAAAATTAAAAAACAACAACACCCTTTTCCCATAATCTTCTGTTTTAAATTAAATGTGATGACATCAGTTTAAAAACTTCACCCATTTTCCCATAACCTTCCGTTTTAAATTAAATGTGATGCCATTAGTTTAATTAATTTAACACAGGTACACGTGGCCTATCACACATCGGCGATCATGGTACTACACAACTGGCCCATTACTCATTGAATATTCATGTGAAATATAATGACATCGTGAATATTAATTATATTGTTAAAATAGCACATGGACACAGGAATTTGTTATCATGGCAGACTTTGTAGAATCATATCAATAATGACAGATCACTAGCAAACAGGGCAGACCCTGATCAGACGGACATAAAAACAACGAAATAAAATTGCACCAAAAGCAGCATCATGTTTATGATACCCACCACCCACCCACACCCACCCACCCACCCACCCACCCACCCACACACACACACACACACACACACACACACACACACACACACACACCACACACACACACACACACACACACACACCACCACCACCACCACCACCACCACCATAGTCTACTGTGATGCTATGAGTTTAAATCTAATTAGTTTTAATGAAATATAGTTGTTTATCAAATATAACAAAGAATATGCTTCAAAGAAGTTTAAACAATCAAACACATCATTTGACGTTTATATTAATCAATAAATAAGTTTAGAGAAGGTTGAATGTCGGATCGAGGAAGAAGCTTCAAAGAAGAAAGCACATCGTGGCATGTAATAATCATTTAGCATAATGCATTTAGCAAATTGAAATGCCACAAAGCATGATGCAATTTTGGCGTTGATCGTCCTCCATACTCCTCCTTGATTATATTCATGGACTGATTGTTTTAAACATGCTATCTGGAAAATTCCAGATATTAATTCTTTCGCTGTTGTAGTTGTACAAAAATTATCGCCAGCTTTAAGTTTCTCTGATTTTCTTTCAAAAACATTACCACAGTAACAAACCGTTTGGATCCTGATGAAACGCCGAGTTTCTTAGCGTCTCATCCGGATTTCACCAAACATTTACCAGAGGTGGGGTAACTAATAATACCAACTAAGTAATCGTAGTTATATGTAGGCCAAACTAGCCATACTATATTTCCAGTCTACTTAAATGTTTTGAATATTAGACGCATTAAATTTCCTTTAAAGTGTTTCCTACTTGAAGTAAATTTTGAAATAAATCACGTTCATACATCCTCATACCACACTGGTTCAGGGTGAAGATAATATATTTATTTTGTATATTATTAGAAATTGAATATCAAATCAATACCCAATGATTTCCCTGCGGTTCAACTGAATATCGGAAACAATGAGGTAATATCCCAATTCAAGTGTTTGTAAGCGACATAAAGCGCCATAAACATCGGTTCACGTATCAACTCTTCGACCGACCAATATACAGTAAAACCCCACTAAAATAGACGTTCAGTTTAGTATAAGAACCTGCTTTGGAGACAGGTGACAGCTTAGTGCTCGGTGAAGGTCATGCAGAAAGCTCCTCTATGAGCTTTAAGTGTGACTTTAAACCTGCATTAAGCAGCCACCTGCCTCAAAGTATCTAAATTATTTTCTACTAGAATTCTGTTTTGGAGGGTCTTTTACTATATCAACGGAATATCTCATTTAATGTCAAAACTGGATCACTTTGTTTTGATATGTAAACTCTGCCGAAATTAGAATAACCCTGTGGACACGTATATCTAATATACAGAAGACCCTGTCTTAAGTGGCAATCAAAAAGAAGTCTAATTATAGGACTGTGTAAGGTAGGTGGTAGATTGATGCAGGTCAAAAGTAATGCAGGAGTTCTGCATTACATTTGCCCTGCATTAAGCATCCACATGCTGCATAAGGCTCTTATGTTCATTAACTGATTGGCCGCTTAGGACATGTTCTACTGTAGATACATATAAGTGTTAACTAGAGACTACTCTTGGAAAACCCACAAGGAAACAGAAACACTACAATGGGAATGAATTAACCCATTCCCTCATATTGACCGCTTTTGACCAAATTTATTCATAGTGACGCCTTTTTGCGCCTCTGTTAAAGTCACTTTTGACGATGTAACGGAGAAAGGCTAACGATTAATGATGGTCGAAACGTCGTTGATCTCTACACATTAGCAGAGACATATCTCGATATCGGAAATGGCCAGAAACAGAAGTTTTCAAACGATTTACGGGATCCTGGTACTCATCGTTTATTTTCCTAACACAGTAGCCTATCGAATAGTACGTATAAATTGTAAATAATGTATCTAGATCTGCCCATGATTTGCCCATGTCAAAACGGCCCATCCTTTGGTAGTAAATATAATGTAAATTTAGTGAAATTAATTGCTATCTATTTTATAAGTGATGCTTGAAATTGCTTATATGATTGTGTACTCTAAATGGTGATATTGAGCTACTTTCGGGTTGTAACGATATTCCGGCAGACGGCAACCATCACCAAATTACTGGCATGTTGTTTTAACAGCTTAAAAGAGAATATATATAGAATATGGAATACGCTTAATGTGTATAGAATGTGGAACACGCTTAATGTATATGTGGAACAGGCTTAATGTACATAGAATGTGGAACACGCTTAATGTATATAGAATGTGGACCACGCTTAATGTGTATAGAATGTGGAACACGCTTAATGTATATATAATGTGGAACACGCTTAATGTATATAGAATGTGGAACACGCTTAATGTATATAGAATGTGGAACACGCTTAATGTATATAGAATGTGGAACACGCTTAATGTGATACATTTATGATCTAATCAGATAATGCACTGAATGGTCGCGTACTGAATGCATGATTGCACTGAAATACTTCCATTCATACATCACACTGATTCGATTTACACAAATAAATGCATATAAATTCCCGATTGCTTTTGGACAAAATACCCAAAATGGTTATCGAATTGCAGAGAGAATCACCATTTTAAAGGATTAGTATGAGGCATTGGGCTACTTTGAAGTATCGCGTTACATACAAGTATCGCGACGTGTTTAACACCAATTATCTCCCATATGTGCCTAATATTTGATAATTGATTCATTTTCTAGACGAATCCAATAAAACAAATATATACTTATTACCACCGTTAAATGCGTCTACAATATGTATGGTAATAATTATTTCATAATCAGTCGTTAACCATTTTCCTCATATAAACTCATTTTCACGCCCGTGCGAACAGAGTAGACCCAGATCGGTCGGCTCCTACAGGAGCCGTGTGATCGGGAGCTGTTCTGTTTGCTAATGAAATTATAATAGATTTGACTCTACGGTTTCTACCAATACCAACAAGTCCAATGTACATAGTACATATGCTATCATAAAAGTTAGGCTAATAAATATCCATGATGTCATTATATCTCTGTACAGACAAAGACATATTGAGTTGGGGCCTCCGTGGTCTAGTGGTTATGTTTATCGACTGACAATCACGTAGTTTCTCTCTGCTACCTTTCGAATCGCGATCTGGGCATTTTGATTTACCATGTGAGGAAACTTTCCAGCTGGCTTACTTACGAGGGAAAGGGGTCAAAGGGCTTTAGCATGAAGGAATGAGTCAAAATACGTAAACATGAGTTTATCGGCGTCTTACGGGGATCACAGTTCTTGCATTTAAAGGTAAATAATTTCTCAAAAAAACCTGTTCGAATCGAATTTACCTTGAGCTGTTTTACCTTGAGTTGGGGCCTCCATGGTCTAGTGGTTATGTTTATCGACTGACAATCACGTAGTTTCTCTCTGCTACCTTTCGAATCCCGATCTGGGCATTTGATTTACCATGTGAGGAAGCTTTCCAGCTGGTTTACTTAAGAGGGAAAGGGGCCAAAGGGCTTCAGCATGAGATAATGAGTCAAAATACGTCAATATGAGAGAATTGGTCTTAAGACACAGAGTTTCTCGGCGTCTTACGGGGATCCAAGCTCTTACATTTAAAGGTAAATAATTTCTCAAAAACCCGATGGAATCGAATTTAGTCAAAACGGCAATTCTCCAAATATGATCATTATTTTACTACAGAGGCAATGATTAACTTACAATACTCAATTCGATTATTCGAATACTGAAATACTATTATCGATCTTTAGTGCATGTGGTAGCTTAATGCAAGGTAAACGTTATCCTTTGGAGCTGTATGCGTGACTTTCACACAGTATTAAACAGCAACCTATCTAAAAGTGTAAAAGTTATTCTATATTAAAATGTCTAATTGTCGGGTTTTACTACTTATTGAAGGTATTTACACTATGACGTTTGCTAGGGTTTCCATACACGTATCTGTACTCTTTTTCATACAATTCAGAAAGTTTAAACGGAAAACAACAACCCGATCACACACTGATTGGAGATGGGGGTTTCTCCATGAAATTCTCGTAATGCTTTTCCATTTACCCTTTCCCTGCTGTAAAAATGTGTTTGCTCGAATCAGGATCTGGTGTAATTCTTACTGCTTTGATTATGTCAAGCTTCTGAGAAACTACTAGTCGAGAGTCAAACAGCTTGGATCCTGAAGAGCCGATATTAAATTAATCGATCGACGTCTCATCTGGATCCAAAATGTGTGCTAATGCAAGTGAGGTCGCGAATAGCGACGTAATTGTTAATGATAGGGAAGAGGTATTGATTGAGCTCAAGTTACAATAACAAACTGCAAACAGAATAGTTTAGCAATGATTAACCCTTATCTCATTTTCCACGACCAAACTCGCATTTGCAAACAAGTTTGTTCTAGATGGGAAACTACCAATTTTGCGTCTCAACAGGGTTCAGACTGTTTTACACTCCGTCAATAGTTTCTAAAATGCATGATCCAAACAAAAGTACTGTAAAAACTCGATTCTATGAATTTTCAGTAATGCCGAACATATGTCTTAGTAACCAGGTGGCCGGTTAATGCAGGGTGAAAGTCATGCAAACATCTCCTAGAAGTGCTTTCTGCATGACTTTCAACGTGCATTAAACTGCCACCTGTGTTACAGATGATCAATAACGCTAACTGCCACATGTGTTACAGATGATCAATAACGCTAACTGCCACATGTGTTACAGATGATCAATAACGCTAACTGCCACATGTGTTACAGATGATCAATAACGCTAACTGCCACCTGTGTTACAGATGATCACTAACGCTAACTGCCACCTGTGTTACAGATGATCAATAACGCTAACTGCCACATGTGTTACAGATGATTAATAACGCTAACTGCCACATGTGTTACAGATGATCAATAACGCTAACTGCCACATGTGTTACAGATGATCAATAACGCTAACTGCCACATGTGTTACAGATGATCAGTAACGCTAACTGCCACATGTGTTACAGATGATTAATAACGCTACGAATTTGTGTATTTGAATAATCCAGTTTTGACTCTAATCATAATTGAACTAGATTCATCAAACATCAACATTCTTCTCAGCGGGATAAGGGTTAAATGAATAGAGGCAAAATCATGATATGTTTTCAACACTGTATTGAATACTGAAAACAGTGCTCCTCTATGGAGGACGATCAACGCCAAAAATGCATCATGCGTTGTGGCATTCAAGTTTGCTTCGTGTTAAATGCATCATGCATTATGACATTTCAGTTTGCTTCATGATACATGCATCATGCATTGTGGTATTGAACAGTTTGTTAAACGATTTTACATGTGAAGATGGGCTTCCTTCTTTCATTGAAGTTTCTTCCTAGATCCTACATTTAACGAAAATGCATCGTGCATTGTGCCTTATTACAAGAGCGTATTCGAAATTACATGCGGGGTTGTGCTTTATTTAACAATTAATCTTCTTTCTTCATCCGTCGTTCGTCATTATGCCTGTTGTTAACCTCCTTTCTGCTTGTTTGCGGTCCTTTGGTTCATCTACAATGACACATGACCCAATGCGGTAAGCCCCTAGCAATAAGCCTAAAGCCCAATGCCAAAGGCATAATGCAATTCAGCCGAAACTTGCCAAATAGGTGGCGCTGCATAGAACACCAAATAATCAAACTGCTGAGAGTACTGAGGATGGATTCAACGTAGATCGAATTAAATGTTTGGTTTGGTTTTTAAATGCAGTTTTAAGCAAAAAGAACATTATTGAGAAGGGGTGGGGGTATTCTTTAAAAACAAATGTTGCTTTTGGTGCAATTTTATTTTGTTGCTTTTTATGTCCGTCTTACCAGGTCTGTCCTGTTTGCTGATGATCTGTAATTATATACATGTATATGATTCTACGTAGTTTGCCCCGGTAAAACTCACGTGTCCATGTGCTATTTTAAATATATATATATTTAATATTCACGATGTCATTATTTTTCACATGAATATTCATTGAGTAAAGGATCAACCCTGATTGCCGAGGTGTGATAGACCAGTGTGGCTCATTTTAGGGGCCGTCTGATCAGGATCTGCTCTCATTTCTAATGGAATTCCATTCATTTGTTTATTTAGAATTTCTGAAATGACTGCAATGTCTCGCCTTCAATATTTTCATTATAATTATTTTTGTCCATAAATATTCTCTAAGTATTGGAATTGGGACTAAATATAGAACAGGGAAAGGGTTAAGATAAGATTATAAATGTTTAATATAGCATAAAAGAACATATCTTTATAAGAATTATATCAGGTTTGAGAAATAGTTGGCATGCTGCCTTTAACCCTTTACTTCATAAACTCACCTTTCTACGCCTTTGCAAACAGAGTAAACACAGACCAGACAGCTCCTGTGGGAGTCGTTGAAATCATGGTCGGCTCTGTTTCCTTACGATATGATAAAGATATGCCACTACGTTATAGCAATTTAACAATGTCCCTGTTCAAAATTCATGTAAAAAATATTGACGTCACTAATATAATTATATCAGGTGATTTTTGTATCGAGAGGTAATGTGTCACATAGAGATCACTTTTCCGTCATCTATCTGCCTGTCTGTCTGTTTGTCCGTCCGTCCATCTGCCTGTCTGTCTATCTGTCTGTCTGCATATCCGTCTGCCTGCGTGTCTGTGTGTCTGTTGTGTTTCCTTTTTAGCTCGCCTATTCGAAGAAATGGGGGCTTATGGAATCACCCCGGCGTCGGCGTCTGCGTCGGCGTTGGCTTTTGCTTTTGGTTAAAGTTTTGGGGTAAGTGTTGAAATGCACTAATACTACATGAAATATTTGCCTTAGGAAGCTGATACTTAAATTGGAGGTTCCCGGTGTGTTGAACACTGATGTAGTGTAGTTAAAATGTAAAATAAAACTGAATTTTAGTCAAAATTTTACCTGTTTTGGACTTAGCTTTTTGGGCTGAAATCTCAAGGTTAAAGTTTTGGGGTAAGTGTTGAAATGCACTAATACTACATGAAATATTTGCCCTAGGAATCTGATACTTTAATTGGAGGTTCCAGATGTGTAGAACATTGATGTAGTGTAGTTGAAATATAAAATAAAACTGAATTTTAGTCAAAATTTCACCTGTTTTGGACTTAGATATTTGGGCTGAAATAGGAAGGTTAAAGTTTTGGGGTAAGTGTTGAAATGCACTAATACTACATGAAATATTTTCCCTAGAAAGCTGATATTTAGAATGGAGGTTTCCTGTGTGTTGAAAATTGATGTAGTGTAGTTAAAATATAAATTAAAATTGAATTTTAGTCAAAATTTCACCTGTTTTGGACTTAGCTTTTGGGGCTGAAATCTCAAGGTTAAAGTTTTGGGGTAAGTGTTGAAATGCACTAATACTATTTGTAATATTTGCCGTAGGAAGCTGATACTTGAAATGGAAGTTCCTGGTGTGTTGAACATTGATGTAGTGTAGTTAAAATGTAAAATAAAACTGAATATTAGTCAAAATTTCACCTGTTTTGGACTTAGCTTTTTGGACTGAAATAGGAAGATTAAAGTTTTGAGGTAAGTGTTGAAATGCACTAATACTACATGAACTATTTGTCCTAGAAAGCTGATTTTTGGAATGGAGGTACCCTGTGTGTTGAACATTGATGTAGTGTAGTTAAAGATTAAAATAAAATTGATTTTTAGTCCAAATTTTACCTGTTTTGGACTTAGCTTTTTCGGCTGAAATCTCAAGGTTAAAGTTTCGGGGTAAGTGTTAAGATGCACTAATACAACATTAAATACATGCCATAGGTAGCTGGCATTTTGAATAGAGTTTGCCAGTAGGTTTAACATTGATGTAGTTCAGTTAAAATAGAAAACATTAGCAAACAGAACAGACCCTGATTAGACGGACATGAAAAAAACAAAACGAAATAGAATTGCACCAAAAGTAACATCATTTAAAAATTAAAAAACAACAACACCCTTTTCCCATAATCTTCTGTTTTAAATTAAATGTGATGACATCAGTTTAAAAACTTCACCCATTTTCCCATAACCTTCCGTTTTAAATTAAATGTGATGCCATTAGTTTAATTAATTTAACACAGATACACGTGGCCTATCACACATCGGCGATCATGGTACTACACAACTGGCCCATTACTCATTGAATATTCATGTGAAATATAATGACATCGTGAATATTAATTATATTGTTAAAATAGCACATGGACACAGGAATTTGTTATCATGGCAGACTTTGTAGAATCATATCAATAATGACAGATCACTAGCAAACAGGGCAGACCCTGATCAGACGGACATAAAAACAACGAAATAAAATTGCACCAAAAGCAGCATCATGTTTATGATACCCACCACCCACCCACACCCACCCACCCACCCACCCACACACACACACACACACACACACACACACCACACACACACACACACACACACACACACACACCACCACCACCACCACCACCACCACCATAGTCTACTGTGATGCTATGAGTTTAAATCTAATTAGTTTTAATGAAATATAGTTGTTTATCAAATATAACAAAGAATATGCTTCAAAGAAGTTTAAACAATCAAACACATCATTTGACGTTTATATTAATCAATAAATAAGTTTAGAGAAGGTTGAATGTCGGATCGAGGAAGAAGCTTCAAAGAAGAAAGCACATCGTGGCATGTAATAATCATTTAGCATAATGCATTTAGCAAATTGAAATGCCACAAAGCATGATGCAATTTTGGCGTTGATCGTCCTCCATACTCCTCCTTGATTATATTCATGGACTGATTGTTTTAAACATGCTATCTGGAAAATTCCAGATATTAATTCTTTCGCTGTTGTAGTTGTACAAAAATTATCGCCAGCTTTAAGTTTCTCTGATTTTCTTTCAAAAACATTACCACAGTAACAAACCGTTTGGATCCTGATGAAACGCCGAGTTTCTTAGCGTCTCATCCGGATTTCACCAAACATTTACCAGAGGTGGGGTAACTAATAATACCAACTAAGTAATCGTAGTTATATGTAGGCCAAACTAGCCATACTATATTTCCAGTCTACTTAAATGTGTTGAATATTAGACGCATTAAATTTCCTTTAAAGTGTTTCCTACTTGAAGTAAATTTTGAAATAAATCACGTTCATACATCCTCATACCACACTGGTTCAGGGTGAAGATAATATATTTATTTTGTATATTATTAGAAATTGAATATCAAATCAATACCCAATGATTTCCCTGCGGTTCAACTGAATATCGGAAACAATGAGGTAATATCCCAATTCAAGTGTTTGTAAGCGACATAAAGCGCCATAAACATCGGTTCACGTATCAACTCTTCGACCGACCAATATACAGTAAAACCCCACTAAAATAGACGTTCAGTTTAGTATAAGAACCTGCTTTGGAGACAGGTGACAGCTTAGTGCTCGGTGAAGGTCATGCAGAAAGCTCCTCTATGAGCTTTAAGTGTGACTTTAAACCTGCATTAAGCAGCCACCTGCCTCAAAGTATCTAAATTATTTTCTACTAGAATTCTGTTTTGGAGGGTCTTTTACTATATCAACGGAATATCTCATTTAATGTCAAAACTGGATCACTTTGTTTTGATATGTAAACTCTGCCGAAATTAGAATAACCCTGTGGACACGTATATCTAATATACAGAAGACCCTGTCTTAAGTGGCAATCAAAAAGAAGTCTAATTATAGGACTGTGTAAGGTAGGTGGTAGATTGATGCAGGTCAAAAGTAATGCAGGAGTTCTGCATTACATTTGCCCTGCATTAAGCATCCACATGCTGCATAAGGCTCTTATGTTCATTAACTGATTGGCCGCTTAGGACATGTTCTACTGTAGATACATATAAGTGTTAACTAGAGACTACTCTTAGAAAACCCACAAGGAAACAGAAACACTACAATGGGAATGAATTAACCCATTCCCTCATATTGACCGCTTTTGACCAAATTTATTCATAGTGACGCCTTTTTGCGCCTCTGTTAAAGTCACTTTTGACGATGTAACGGAGAAAGGCTAACGATTAATGATGGTCGAAACGTCGTTGATCTCTACACATTAGCAGAGACATATCTCGATATCGGAAATGGCCAGAAACAGAAGTTTTCAAACGATTTACGGGATCCTGGTACTCATCGTTTATTTTCCTAACACAGTAGCCTATCGAATAGTACGTATAAATTGTAAATAATGTATCTAGATCTGCCCATGATTTGCCCATGTCAAAACGGCCCATCCTTTGGTAGTAAATATAATGTAAATTTAGTGAAATTAATTGCTATCTATTTTATAAGTGATGCTTGAAATTGCTTATATGATTGTGTACTCTAAATGGTGATATTGAGCTACTTTCGGGTTGTAACGATATTCCGGCAGACGGCAACCATCACCAAATTACTGGCATGTTGTTTTAACAGCCAATTGATGAGACTATGAGATGTGAAAGTGTTCAATGAACCCTTTCCCTATTTTGTGTTAATTCCAAATTTCCATACCAAGTTTTTATTACCAACTGAATATATTCATGGACAAAATAGTAATAACGAAACATGGAAGGTAGAAAATTGTAGCCATTTTAGAAAGTGAAGAAACATCTTTCAAATTGCATTAGCAAACAGAGCAGACCCGGATCAGATGACCTCTATAGAAGCCGTCTATTATGTTTGAAATATGTGAAAACAAGTTTTAAATATGAAGGAAAGGGTTAGATGAGATCTTTTTGTAACAATTTCTTTCTTGTTGTGTATTGATGATGGAATAATATATTTTCAGGGAACAGACTTTACCGTTTACTCCTAAATACACCTTTGCAAACAGGGTAGACCCAAATCAGATGGCTCCTATAGGAGCCATCAGATCAGAGTCTGCTTTGTTTGCTTATGGAATAATATACGTAGATGTGATTCAATAGTTTCTGCTTTGGCAAAAAATTCATTATGTTAACCAATTCCCTCATATTGACACCTTTTGACGCCTCTGTAAAAATCACTTTTTGAAACTATTGTAACAAACGGAGAAATGCTCTATTTACCACAATAATTTAAATACTACATACTTGTAAAATTTCCCTTTTGCAAGTAAATGCTCCTTTTCGGTAGATTTATTCAAAAAAGTTGGGACTAAAATAGTCTATCAGATAATGGATTAATATGCCATTTTTTAAGATTAATCTGCTGGTAATTAATATTCATGACATCATTATTTCTTACTAAATATTCATGGAGTATAGGTTTAAAAGTGTTACATGTATATCCAATATAAAGTTTTATAATTGATTTGATAGAAAATCATCATTAATCTTTGTAATATAGATTTAACTCTATAATGACACCTTCTTCGATGTTGTTTACATTTAAAGACAGTCATTTCAGTCACAAAGCGCTTTTGAACGCACATATTCTGTGTGAAAAGAGCGCTATATAAATGTGGTATAATAATAATAAATTGCCTTTTTTCATAAATCCTGATATTCTTTGAATAATTCAAAACGGCATCCACTAATTACCCACAATGATTAAATCTGGAAAGGGACAACCTCAATCAATAAAAAAGGATAATTCATTGGTATGAACATATTGATTTTAAAAAGTAGATATAATATGACATGTCATGATGTGCTGTTTACGAGATGTGCTGCATTTAAAAAAAGATACTGTTGTGTGCCAAATAGTGCAGACCCTGATCAACAGCCACGTCAGGGACAATGCAGCTGTTTAAGTGTCACTAAGGCTTAATTTATGAGACCAAGACTCAGATATAAAGATAAAATAATGTTTATACATAATAACTTCACACGTTATATCATATGTGATATATTCATATGATACATTCATTCGTACATATATTCTTACATATTCATACATGGATGTTACATGTTACTATATCATAAAACACCTTCCTATTCAGTACCCAACCTCATCAGACTTAATTACATGTTGTATCTTACTTTTATAATTACCCCTCTGAATAATATCATATTGGATTTAATTTCAAGGAATATCATACATGGATGACAGGAGAAAGCTATCAAATGCTTTATGCAAACAGTGCAGATCTTGATCAGATATATTCTGAAAGTGGTATCATGAATTATATTGGATCATACCAGATCTGAAAGATCAGACTAAATTGTCTGATATAAATAGAAGCATTGAGACCAAATGAATTATTGTACCTCATTCATAGTGTATTTTGATTTTCTGATCTTTCGAGTTCATAATTTTCAATGCTTTTTAAATCGGTTTTTATTTAGTATGAAACCGGGTGTTCTTATAAAGAAATATACCCGCTTTGACCCTGGATCGAACCCGGGTCGCCAAGTTCGCAGTCATACACTCTACCACGTCGCCCATACAAGTGATGATAAACCTACACACTGTGACATACTCCCTCAATAAGTTGAAATTCGTCCCGAATTTCTATGGGTATGAGAACGACTGGAAATCGAACTTGGAGCACATACAATCACAGTTCCATATTGGGCGCCAAATGTAACCGGATGATCGTTCTTATAACGAAATATACCCACTCAGACCCGGGATCGAACCCGGGTGGCCAGGTTCGCAGTCATGCACTATTTTATGTCGCCATAAAAGCGTGCTTGTACAGCAAAACCGTACAACTGATGATAAACCTACACACTGTGACAGGTAAATATCCTGTTCGATCCAGTTCAATTCGCTAAATTGTCACACTGGCCCCAGGCTGAAATTGTCTGACCTGGAACAGCACTGGTTTCAAAATATGTGAATATTCAATAAGCATTTGTAATGAGTATTTATAAGGGATAAATTATGTTGAACGATGCGATGACGTCTACTTAATTATTTACTCCATGAATATTCATGTAGGAAATAATGACATGATGAATAGTAATTAGTTTTTTTGCTATAATAGTACTCTGACACAGGTATGTTTGACCATGGCATGTATACCATAAGCACACAGAGCAGACTCTGATCAGCCTCAGGTGGTTCCTACATGTATGGGACCATCATATCTGGATCTGTTCTGTTTGCAAAGGTGTAGAAAGGTGTATTTATGGAGTAAAGGGTTATGTTAACCCCTTAACCCTTTACTCCATAAAAACTTAATAAAGACTTGATTTACTGATGGATTCTTTGATCTAAACCAAAACATTTGCAAACAGAATAGACCCAGATCAGATGGCATCTGATCAGGGTTTGCTCTGTTTGCCAAAGGAATTATTCAGATGTTTTTGTAGCTTCTGCCCCTGGTGGAAAAAATCCAATAATCATGATTTAATATTTTTTATTGAATATTCATCATGTAACTTTAGGGTGGTCTTAGATAAGCTATCGGTAGTATGGTAGCAATCTGTATCTTTAGTTGTCCTGTTGACCATTTCGCAAGACGGTGCCACCATACACATTATGCAATGACGTCAACTGTCTTCAAGTGAAGTCTTGCTTGGATCAATTGTCAATGGGACCAGCTGCCAGGTTTGAACCTAGCAGCAAAGAAAAACCTTGAAGAGCACTAAGCTGTCGACTTTGGAGGTAAGAACATTCATTCACATATATGAGTCATTCTTTAACCATTTACTCTGTAGATATACATTTGCATACTAAGTAGACCCAGTTATAATGGCTCCTGTATTTATTTACCGTATATAGCATTTTATCTGATTAAGCTAAATTAATTAATAAGAAATAATTACACCATGAATATTAATTAGATTTATCATTATAATAGCACATGGACACATGAATGTTTGGCCGTGGCAGAAACTGTCAAGTCATATCATAACTTATAATGTCATAAGCAAATATATCAGACCCTAATGCGAGTGCTCCTACAGGAGCCATCTGATCTGGGTCTTTTCTTTTTGCAAAGGCATAGAAAGGCATATGTTTGCTCAGACCATTTTACCCGTTACGGAACTTTGAAATCGTCTTCACTATATAACATGAAGTGAAACAATAGTATGTGTCCAACACCCCATATACCAATGTGAGGTTTTACTTCAAATTTTCATTCATGAACAGCGGTCAACCTTGATGTTAAGATTTTCTTAAGAAAGGATTTATTGCTCTGGTTATGGGTTATGGGACTCTGAAATTGTCTTTATTATATATCACAAAGTCAAAAGTGCTTGATATAGAAAGTGCTTGATATTGTTGTTACGAGAGGGGATGCATCCGTGTCTTAGAAACAATTATCTAGTTAATTTTATTTTTTAACTGTTGTATCCTGCCGTGCTAAGTTTAAATATATTTGTAACTTAATAATTTGTCATATTGTTAATGTCACCCCACAGTATATAATTATTTGTAGGGTATTTAGAATCACAAGGAATATGTCCAAAATTGGTGGAAGTGTATATATGGATAAGTGAATGGTGCATGCTAATAACTGTTATGATCCACCAGATAGTAGCAGAAGTATGGCCCTTTGTTACTTTCAACTAATGGAGTGACGGCGCTTTACTACATTAAACTACATGTATCAATCTTAGCTCCATTGGCACAAAGTGGCAAGTTGAGCTATTGGAATCGCCCTGTGTGTGACATGTGCTGTAAAACATTTCTTTAAATGGCATCTAAACTACTAACATGATTTTCAGAAAAAAATCACAGCAAACAATCAATATAATATATATTTTGTCCGAAACCTTCAGTACTGTCAGTACTTTGATTCTTTTTTCTAGTAAATGTTTCTTTTCAGTTTGGATCTAAGATAGCGTATGAGATAATAGCCTAACAATAGCCTATAAGGTAATGGATTAATGAGGGGAAATGAAGACACATCTTATACATTCAAAAGCCGAACCAGATAGCAATACTTAATTCTGTTGGCGAAAAGAAAATCGTCCTAAAACATAGATGTGTGATTTAACCCCTTTTCCCTTGTCTATGTTTATTAAAAAATTCAAAACATACTGAATATTCAAGAACAAAATAGTAATAATGAAATATGGAAGGCGGAACATTATAGCAATTTTAGAAAGTACAAAAACAGATATCTTTAAAATTCCATTAGCAAACAGAGGAGCAGACCTTGATCAAACAGCTCATATAGGAGTCGTCTGATCTTAGTCTACTCTGTTTACATATGCGTGAGACCCTGATTGTTCTTCTCTAATACCAAAACGTTGAGTGTCAAACAGTTTAGGTCCGATGATACCGATCTAGAGTCAAAATGTTTACAAGGGTACACACGCATTCATCCAGTGCAGTAAACCCAGTGAGTCGCTAGTTCGGCGAATTCGGCGTCGAAAGAGAATGAATCATTGATGTTTCTCAGCGTGTCAATAAATATTCTGTTTATCCTGCCACATAAATTTCTGTTGTGCCACTGTTCCACTGTCTTTAATCTAAACTCCTATTTCGCTTTATTGTGAGAGTTAAATTGCTAAAGCAGGGTTTTATCAAGCACAGGAGCTTGAGTGAGTTTACAACATTAGTTTCACATGCTTCACATGCAGATGCTTTCACTAAACAGCTCGTAACACATTTCATACCTGTTTGTTAGTTATGGTCAGTAAAAGCAAATAAAATCAACATTTAATGTAATATACATTGATCACAACCCACCGTTTTCGATTAATCTGATTCCAAATGGTGAATTCGAAGGGCATGTCTGCAATACTGCTAACTACAATAGAGGGACACGGAAGTATTAACCCTTTCCTCCATGACTATTCATGTAAGAAATAATGATGTATTAGATGAAGTTGTTATTATAGCACATGACTCATTAATTGTTGGCCAAGGTAGAAACTGTAGAATCATATCTATATTATACCATAAGCAAACATGGTAGACCCTGTTCAGACGGCTCCTATATAGGAGCCGTCTGATCCGAGTCTACTCTGTTTTCAAAGGCGTATAAAGGCGTAGAAAAGCGTATCTATGGAGTAAAGGCTTAAAGGTCAGTAGGTGCTTAACGCTGGGCAAAAGTAATGCAGGGCATCCCTATACCGCGCTGGTACATTGGGAGTCTTGCTGGCATGACTTGCTACCCTGCCCTCAACCAGTGCCAAGGATTCCTGTTAAGCTAACCCAGTTTCCTTAATTTTGCTTACCAGTGAACTGGGTCATGTAATATATGGGCAGTAGGCAGGTGAAGCCTGTACGGTGCGATGCAGCATCGCGTGTCTCAGTCAGTCTCGATTTGTCCGAAACTATTCCTTTACCATTGCAGCCGGTGGGGTATGTTGTAGGAACAGTACACCGGGTACCCTCTTTAGCTCTACGTTGGCTGGGCTTTTCGTGTTCCCATTATAGGACATTTTACTCTGTAATTAACCCTTTTGGCGCCAAATTTCTAATTGTCGTCTGCAATCCAAGTTTGTTAAATCATTCAGTAAAATAAGGAAATGAGATAAATAAATGCAAATTTCAAAGGAATAAAGCACATATATAGAAATAGAGATTGAGACAAATAGTGAAGTCCCTGATCAGACGCCGCCTTGAAAAGGCAGCGTCTGATCTGGGACTTCACTATTTGTCGTGGTGCATTCATGGGACTGCGCGGTGTAAGGGTTAATATTTTTATATACACTATTACAACTCTGTTAAAATACGGGTTATCCTTTGTGTACTCCCTCATTGCCATAGCGGATCGAAGAGTGTTTGACTGGAGGGGTTGCATATTGTGCGTATATATCAGTTGTTTATTTGTATTGCTTAGTTTATATGCATGAACTTCAAATTGATCTGATCTGTTACCCAATTTTCCAACATATGTAAGGCAATATTTTATGTGTAGTGTTGTATGCAAAAAATGTACCGAAGTCTGTTGGTTCTGGGTCATAACTGTGTGACGTACTGACACTGCATAGAATGTTACATTCAAGTTTCGTTTTTTTGTGATCTAAGTGCGTTGACACAATATAATAGAGCATAATATGACACAGACAGATAAACTTACGGAAAGGATGAAGTTGGTTTACAAATGCTTAAATAAATTATTTTTTATTATTATTCTTATCTATATATAAGTATTAAACATTTTTTTACTTTAAATGTTCTATAATTATGCATTGAATATACCCTGTTTTGTACATACAATGTATCTATGTGAAGCGCTTTTGAACGCACATATCCTGTGTGAAAAGAGCGCTATATAAATGTGGTATAATAATTATAATAATAATTATAATTTTGGTTAGCTCTATTGGACTGTGTCGAATTGATGTTGGGCCGAATTGACACGGTACAGTAACAGTAAGATTTGTCGTTAGTTTGTTTACAAATATGGCGAAACGTTTTGCTTCCTTAGACGCGGACGAGATTGAGAAAAAATAGCAACTAATAGAATATAGACTGGTGGTCATCGGTGGGGTAAATTCGTTACATAGTCATGTAGTGACCGGGTACGGGATGATACCTGGTTAGTAAATTGCTTCGCCTCGCCGGGTATAACATTTATGAGTCCCGTACCCGGTCACTACATGACTATGTAACTAATACTCCTGGCGTCGTCTCAGGCGATACATTACGGGGCAACATAAACGTGTGTTGGTTTGGATTCTTATGATTTGCGGACGGAAAAATTATAATTTAAATCTTACCCGGCCGCATTTTAAAAGTACATAAATACGAGTCTACTCAGTATGAAAGTCTTGAGCTTGGTAGTGGATTTCAAATGACAAACAGAAGAGGCACTGCTCAGAGGGCTCCTCTAGGACCTCTGACCTGGATATACACTGTTTTCAAAACATAGTTCCCACATTCTAAGAATGAACACATTGTCAGAAACAACTACAGTATTAATGGCATTCAAAAATTATCAGATAACAACTTACAAAGTGGTATGTCTAGTCATGTGATACAGTAATTGGATATCAATGGTACACATGTACATATGTTATGAGAGCACCAAGTACTCTATATACTGTAGCTTCTAACTAGTTATGTTTGCACCAAGCCTACCAGTTTGCACCAAGCCTACCAGTTTGCACCAAGCCTACCATGTAGTGTTGCCTTTAATTAACGTGTTCGTACAGTTTTCAACGGCAGTTTCAGATTGAACAGTCCAATTAGCATCCGATATCGTATGGTAGTGTATTCCGGTGGCAATCGAACCCTACATTCTTAACTCTTTCGGCGCCACATTTCTAATTGTCGTGTGCAATCCAGTTTTGTCAAACCATATGGTAAAACAATGAAATGAGATAGATAAATAAATACACAATTCAACGGAATAAACCACATATCTAGAATTAGAGACTGACACAAAAAGTGAAGTCCCTGATCAGATGCCGCCTTGTCGTGGTGCATTTTTGCGACATTGGCGGTGAAACGGTTAATTATCTTTAAAAACAAATTAACATCGATACGAATTCCAAGCTAAATCAAATGTACAGACTTATAAGAAAATGATTTGCTAACAACCCCCGCGGCAAGATCCGATGACTATTTCGAATATGGAGTGTGTACAAATACGCGAAGAAATGCGATATTTCATGAAAATATAGAATTTTAGGTTTGTGTTGCACGTACATGTAACTCTAAAACTAGTAATGCTACAGTGACGAGACCTTGCAAATTTATTAAACTCCATGTAAACGTGTTTACCTGGGTATTTTCATTCAGTGAACAATAATATGTGACAATGTGCGATTTTAATTGGCGTCGCATGTAACTTTGAAACCATTAGTGCTAGAATGATGAAATCTTAAGAATGTATTCATCACCATGTAAACCTGTTTATCTGGATATTTTCATTCACACACAGTGAATATTAATGGAATTGTATTAAAAGCATTTGTGCAAGTAACTATGAATTAATTGTTGCTAGAATGATAAATCCTTACCTCTTTCGTTGCCAAATATTGTCGTCAGCAAACTTTGTCGTCTGCTACAATTTTCTTCATTTTCGTTTCAAATATTCAGAGTAACAAGATGAGACACCGATTTACTCGGCGTCTCATCAGGATCCAACACTGTTTGCATTAGTAATCACAGATGCAACATTGGCAGCGAACAGTTAACAATGTTTTAAGCAACATTAACACTTAGTTATTGAGTTAAGGTCTTTCATTTTATAAAAATGGTCAATTTTCGATTTGCGTTATATTTAACATTGAAACATGGTATACCAGCTATGCAATAAAAAATCAATGAAACATAATGGAGTTAAGGGTCGTAATGCTATAGAAACAAAATGAGTTCATGTTTGTGTCGCATGTAACTCTGGAACCATGCCTGCTAGAATGATGCTGCACAGGTCGTGTAATAATGTCAGTAAACGATTCACATTGAATACCAATCTGAAATCAAAGTACTGACAGTACTGAAGGTTTCGGACATAATATATATTTATTATATTGATTTTTTGCTTTGGATTTTTCTGAAAATCATGTCAGTAGTTTGGAAGACATTTAAAGATTTTTTTATGAACATGTCACACCCAGTGCGATTCCAATAGCTCAACTTGCCACTTTGTGTCATAACTCTGGTAAAATGATCAGAGCAATAATTACATTTTATCCCGTCACTACAGCCGCTAGTGACGTAATAAAGGGGTAGCATAATAAACCTAAGTTTATATGTACAGTAGAGGTTTATTTGTATAGTAGGTGTAGGAATTTCTTCTTACAACAGGAACTATTTTTAATTTTTCTTCAAAATTGTTTTACGAAAAATAACGTATTAAATTGAAAGAAAAAACACTTAATATGGATAATTATCACTAACTATCCCAGTAAAAACCCAAACCGTCATTTAAAAAAAAAATAGAAAGGAAAAAGAGAGAAAAAAAGATTCGTCAACAGTGAGAATCGAACCGGGGCTGACTGCACGATAAGCGACCTTCATAACCACTACGCTATCAGGCCAAGCATACTTTTAGCGAAATTGAAGATGTATATAAAGTTATCATGCTACTATATTGACGATTTTTTTTAATAAAATTAAATAATACAATAAAGCTTCATTAAAACATTTATCACTCTCATGATAAGTTAATCGATAAACTCTTACAAGGGCGGTGATGGTCATAGACCTAAATATAGCCTGTTCAGTTCCATTGACGAGTGACGTTAGCCCTATCTAAAAATAGAAACCGAGACGACGGAACTCGAATTTGACCATGTAGAGCCTCCGGTAGAATAATAACCATGTCTGTTTGAATTAACATATCGACTCTCTATTCAAACGATCTTATTTTTCAAATTCAAGCACGTTTTCCCGATAATCGATAAACTCTTACAAGGGCGGTGATGGTCATAGACCTAAATATAGCCTGTTCAGTTCCATTGACGAGTGACGTTAGCCCTATCTAAAAATAGATACCGAGACGACGGAACTCGAATTTGACAATGTGGAGCCTCCGGTAGAATAATAACCATGTCTGTTTGAATTAACATATCGACTCTCGATTCAAACGATCTTAATTTTCAAATTCAAGCACGTTTCCCCGTCTTGTAATGTAAGTATCGAAATTATTTTCCTCTGCGGTAGCTCATTATTTACGTCTTTAGAACGGAAATGTAAAGGGAGGTCCGTTGATCGAAAACCCGCATTTTCAATGCAAATTATTTCAATATTCGTATGTTTTATGAGTCTATGAAAAAAGATATAACTAAATTGACTGGATAAATAGAATAATAGGTTAGTGCCGTAGATGGGACGCCTTTATCCGACTCGGAGAGAAAACAGTTGAGGCTCGGCAAGCCTCGTCTCAACGTTTTCTCCCCTCGTCGGATAAAGGCGTCCCATCTACGGCACTAACCTATTATTCTCTATCTTTAAGAAAATCTTCACATTAAGGTTGACAGCTTATCATGGGTGAAAATTTGAAGTAAAACCTCCCATTGGTATATGGGTTGTTAGACACATAATATTGTTTCACTTTATATTATATAAATATTTCACTATATTATATAGTGAAGACGATTTCAGGGTTCCATATCGGGTACAATTTGTCTGAGCAAAATAAGCCTTTCTGTGCTTTTGCAAACAGAAAATACCCTTAATAGTTTATCCATGCCTTTACCTTGTCTTTTTGTGTGATTGTGTTGTATTTTCTTACTTCTTCCTGAGGAGACTGCGAGTGTGAGTCTGTTCAGGGTCAATTTGTGAGTCTGTGCTGCAAACAATACATACCCCGATCAGTTACCACAACTGGCCAGGGTCTTTGCTATTTGCAGCATCATACATGTAACAAGTATATCAATAAATGATATAATTAAAAATAAATTAGTCATACATGCAAAGTACAGTTAGTGCTGTAGTAAACACTACAGACCCTGATCAGTAACCGGCGTCATAGAAATAAATTATATGAATTAGAAATAAATTACATACATTACTATAAGATACTATAAGACACTATAAGATACTATAAGCCTGACAGGTAAATCAATAAATGATGAAATGTATATAAATTAAAAGATAAGAAAGTGCTTTGTCTCATTTTGTTTGCCTTTCTCCTTTTTTTCATTTTAATGATTTTTTAATAATATAAAGGATACAAAAACTCTTATTTCCTTTTAATAGTAATTGTTAATACTACCATCCAAGCTACTTAAACAATAAAGGTTGGCAAAGTGGGACACCCTGTTTGGATTCAGATCTAATACCAAGTAACTGTCTGACCAAAATCTAAACTGTTTACAACTTGTGACAAATTTGCCTTAGGTCAAAATGCCTAAAACTGATCTTTTAGAAATTCAAATGACGACAAACCTGAAGCAGACGATATTACATATCTCTACAGCTTACTTAATCCTTATAATGCTGAGTGATGTTTCGTTTGCAACAATTGACGTCTGCTTCAATTCTTCAATAAACTTTCTTTCATTTTATGCAAAAATATGATCAAGATGACAAACAGTTTGGATCCTGATGAGACGCAGAATTATGTGGCCTCTCATCTGGATCCAAACTGTTTGCATAGGTAATCACAGTTTCGCCGCTAGCGTACAAAGAGTTAAGCGTATGACCTCTAGAGATTTTAGCATGATGTAACAGTTGCCCTGCACTACTGACCAGCAGTGCGCTGTAACCTTTATACTGTAAAGGACGTAAAGAACAGAAGAAGTCTATTTAACCCTTAATTTCCCCATATAAACTTGTTTTCATGCATCTGCAAATAGATTCGACCCAGATCAGACAGCTCGCTCCCATAGATTCGGGGTCTGCTCTGTTTGCTAATGGATCCACCTTCCATATTTCATTATAAATATTTTGTAAGATTCCGGAACCGGATTGTAAGCCAAGCACTGCACATGCGCGTATTCTCTTAGGGGGATTCCCGCTAGGTAGCGCTCGTGCAATAGGGTTTTCCGCCATAGTTTGAGTCGCAATCCATTTTATAATGATTTCGGCAAAAGCCGAAACCCTAAAAACACTCATGTTGTATTGCACCTGGAATGTAACAAAGATGACGGACGGTAACTCTGTGTTCTATTGGCACATTTCTAGTTACCTGTACTTCTGCAAAACATATTTGCCGATTTGAAATTTGGAAAGTTATTTTACGAAAAAAAAAGTGCAGAATCTTATCCTAATCATCTAACACAAATTGGTCACGCCTTATTTAAATATACAACCCTCCAATAAGTACAATGACTGCAAAAATGGGTAACAAACAGCGGTTTAAACCAAATTTAACCTTTACAACTCTGAAATTTCAAAATGAACTATTCAAAAATTCAAACGAGTCAAGTTTATGGGGAATATTAAGGGATAATTCTTAAGAAAAGTGTTCAATGACAAACAGTGCAGACCCTGATGAGAGGGCACCTCTAGGAGCTCTCTCATCTGGGTATAGACTGTGTAAAAAGGACATTAGCGGCTCGTGTCCCGCGCTACAAGGGTTAACGAATGACTTATAGACGCAATGGGACATCGTGTTGAAGTTTTGAAGTTGCCAATAAATTCGGAATCGACATCAAATCAAGGAGACCGCATACCTAATAAAGGCGATTGGTTTGTGTTTTATTATAACGTATCAAGATAGCTGTAGTGACAACCTCTGTAAAAGTCACTGTTTGAAACTATTGTGATAGGTACAGCATTTGCTCCTTAGAAGCAAATTGCTCTATTTATCAAAATGGTTTCAAAACTACACAATTCTAAAATTTTCAATTTTTCTAGTAAATGCTCCTTTTTGGTAAAATTGTTTAAAAAGGTTGGGTCTAAAATAGTCAAGGAGGGAATGGTTGTATAACTGGCATGTAGTAATAGCTGTCCAACAGTTACTAAACATGCCTTCTTTAAATATTTTTATGTCTGTGAATTTCCAGAAGCCATTCTTGTAAATTTAAAACAGATTTAGTTTGTTCCTATTCCAAACAAATAAACAACAAAAATACTCTTTTCATCTCATGGAAGAGTTGCTTAGGGGAATTACTTCGGGAAAATAGTCTTTAATTAGCTTAGTGCATGGACAATATCTGCCTTCATTACTAAGTTATGTGCAAATGACTGGTTATAAAAATGGTTATAAAAATCATTTTCAAGAGTTCAGACACCACTTACTGAATGCATTTAAGTTCCTATTTTATTATTTTAATACGAGACATTAAATGTAACTGTATCTTTTTACTGTTTTCTGAAAGCTATAACAATGTTTCCAACTGGGGGATACTACTTCACGCCTTCCACTGACGATTGCACAATGTAATTATGTACAACTGAACAATTTAACTCTTGTCGGTGCCAAAAGTTTCGATTGCAAACTTTGTCGTCTGCGACAATGTTCGTTTTCTCCCATTTTTTCATTTGTTCAAAACCATTACCACAACAGCAAACAGTTTGGACCTGAGGAGACGCCAAGATACTCGGCATCTCATCTGGATCCAAACTGTTTATCACAGGTGTGACTTGCAGTGAAAGTGTTAAACAGATTAGCGGAAATATCTTCTAACAGTCCTTGCTGCAAGGGTAGTATGTATCGATTAAAAAAAAAGATTCCGGGAAACATTCTCGGAAATACTCATGTGTGATGTTCTATCTTATAGGACTCGTTAGACGCAATTTAAAGTGAAATATCATTACTCCAAATGTTGAGTTAAACACATAGAGTCCAAAGAGGCTTTTTGCACGACTTCCACCCTGCAGTAATCTGCCGCCTTTCTTAAAACCAATAATGATATGGAAAACGCTTTAACTTATTAATACCTTATTTCTTAACATATTTTTCAAGTATTGTTTAAAGTATTGTGAATACCTTCTAGACAGGGTTTTCAAATCAATTGCAATTACTGTCCTTATAACATGTAACAGCGTAATGTAGGGTGAATATTATACGGAAATCTTCCACAGGAGCTTTCTATATGACGTTCAACTTGTGTTAAGCAATACAGTGCGTAAAGGATCTCAAGATGTATGTACTAACGGTCCAGGTAAGAGGGTTTTATATTACAGAATTAGTCATATCCTGTAGCCATTTTTAGAGAAACGACGCCGACACTTGTCAGACATATTGAAAGTACAACAATCACTCAAGTCTACGTTTGTTTTAATGATGATTGGTTAGATTAATGTAGAACAAACAAGGCTTTTGGTATTACTTTCGTCCTGCATTAACCTTTTCCTTCATATAAACGCATTTGCAAACAGAGAAAACCCAGACCAGACGCTCCTATAGGAGCCGTCAGATCAGGGTCTGCTCAGTTTGCTAATGGAATTTGAAAGATCAGTCTCTTTACTTTCTAAAATAGCTACAATGTTGCACCTTCCATATTTCATTATAACTATTTGCCCGTGAATATTTAGTAGGTATTTAAATATGGAATAAAGACAGACCAGGGAAAGAATTAATGACAGACATTGGAGCTTTTGCAACATTGCTTAAAATATTACATTCACGAAACCTATGCTCATGACACAACTTTACTATTACGACAATACATGGTATATAAGATTTAAGATTGTATAGATGATATACGTACATGTTTATGTTTGACTCTTTATTGTGTCTGTTTGTCGTATATTTAAGGGCGGGACTCTCACAGCTGACTGTAGAGGATAATGAATTACCTCGATACTATGATCACTAAAATACAGTAAAATATTGACTAGTCGAACACTCAAATACCTACCAGTATTCATCTTTAACACATGTGACAGCTTAGTGCAGGCCGAAAGTCATACAGAAATCTCCTCTAGGTGCGTTCTGCATGATTTAAGCAGCCACCTGCCTACGAAGACAGATTCTTCATTACTAAAACATAGTAGTATCGAGGTTTTACTGTAGTTTCGTGCCAGATTTTCCCGACCTTGAATGTTTGGCCAAAACAGACATTACAGAGTCAACTATTGAGCATGTAGATATTTATAAAATCTTAAAGTAAAAATATTACTTTACGATTCTGCGGTTCGTGGATGAATTTATTGCATAACTTTGCATCATCGAAATGTTTGTCTTGAGGTATCCATCAGCTCTTAACTCTTTCGCTACAAATGTGATTACTAGTGTTGGGAATCGGACCCATAAAAATTTACTCGATCATCGGCACATGTTCGCGAGTTTGAGTTAATGCCAAAAAATATAGGCTGTAGGTTTTCAACCAATGCAGCCAATGTATATCCAGGACAGTCACTTGGTCTAAAACACGACATTTGATAATGATAAACTATGTTTAAATCTTAGGTTACCATAGTTCTGTTCGGTTAAAACAGTATCAGATGTTAGGCCTTGTCTGGCTTTTATTACTTGCTAAACTGTATAGTCTCCATAAGGTTATGTATAAATCGTCGACGATGACCCGTCCTTCGTCGATCATTACGTCAGAACCTTCATGGGGTGATCGCCGAGTACTGACTGCAATTAATCGGTACGTCGCTAGTAATTACTTATGGAAACAGTTTGGATGCGGATGAGACGCCGACTGATCTGGACCAGGAGTCAGGATCCAAACTGATTGTTAATGTGGTAATGTATTAGGAAGAAACAGTGGAGCGGAATACACAAACGAAAGCCGTAGCAGGCAATAATGTTTGCATCTGACAATAGTTGGCAGTTAGATAGTTAACCCTTTCCTTGTTCTGTGTTTAGTCCAAAGTTCGATACCTACTGGACAAGACATATTCATGGACAAGATAGATATCATGAAATATGAAAAGTGAAACATTGTAGCCATTTAGAAATCACAGAAACAGATCTATTAATTTCCATTAGCAAACAGAGCAGACCCTGATCAGACAGCTCCTATATGATCTGTCTGATCTAGGTCTACTCTGTTTATAAGTATAAGGAAAGGGTTAAGGAGATACTCATTTATATCTTAAACTATTTTCTAATGATAAATCAATCAACTTTTAAAGGCATCAAGGTATAATTGCATAACTGTATCTCTTATGGCCACTGACCCTGACTGGACACTGAATGAGCAGTCCAGGGAATCAATAATCAGCACAGTTAAACACTGTGTATTGGGTGTGTGTGGGGGTCACTTATGAAGGAGCTTTGAGATGCTTTTAGTTGAATGAGATGTCGAAGTGTCACCTACACGCAAACTAGACATTTCTCTTTTTTTACCAAATTGTTATTTTTCTGTGTTTTGGCGAGTGGTATACGTTTTGGATCCTGAAAAGCGCAAAGTATCCACTGTTAGGGTACGAAATGTTGGAACATGCAGGACTTCTAGGATAAACATTACTGGCTCCATCATCGTTGTTCTACTGACATTGGTTAGTTGCACAGACATACTCGCTCAATACATGATACTCGCTCAATACATGATACTCAGTCAATACATGATACTCGCTCAATACATGATACTCAGTCAATACATGATACTCGCTCAATACATGATACTCGCTCAATACATGATACTCAGTCAATACATGATACTCAGTCAATACATGATAATCAATCAATACATTATACTCGCTCAATACATGATACTCAGTCAATACATGATACTCGCTCAATACATGACACTCAGTCAATACATGATACTCGCTCAATACATGATACTCGCTCAATACATGATACTCAGTCAATATATGATACTCGCTCAATACATGATACTCGCTCACTACATGGTACTCGCTCAATACATGATACTCGCTCAATACTTTATTATTAACTTTTCGAATGTACATTAAATTTTGTACCAGGCCACTATTTTCAGTATGAGAACAATGTTGACCTTTAGGGTGTTAAAGGTCATCTGCGATATGATTTGTAGACAGTGTAGATCACTAGGAAATCCTCGACTTCCTCTCGACGTTCTTAGTTTTGTTTAAACATTGATTTAGGGAATATTCATGTAAGGAATTAGTATATCTTGAATATTATTTATGTGACTTTTTAGAGGAATTTTAGTACTGGCATACAACATAATATTATGCCATTTTGGCTACTTTAGAAATCACAATTTTATGATTTCAGACGCAAACAGAGCATACTAGGATTAGATGACTCCTTTGACCAGGGTCTACTGTGCTTGAAAATGCACCATGAGGTGAATCCGCGATGTAAATGGCTAAAGCTATAAATACAAACTGTGAAGACAGCATTTTACTGCCGATGAGAAAGTACAGACGAATTTGATGACATTATAAATGTCTGAGAATTGGTGAGTCTGGGTGCAGACCTGTATGATTTCTTATTGCGTGTCTGGGATGTAAACGAATCACATTACAGGTTTTATCAATCAATATATTATGTCAACGGACAACGATTGCTATTCTTCATTGGAAAGCTAATCAAATTCTGCCGTCTGGTCAGATTTTGTGTTGTTTTGTACATTCGGTACTCAAAACATTTATTCACATCGATTAAATCTTTTTCTCCCAGAAAACAGTTGTTATGCTTGCAAATGAGAACACTTCTGTAATTCAGTCACTGCTGACGTCACCGACAACGACTAACACAATTATTATTGCAAACGGTATGGATCCAGATGATACACCGCATAATATGATGTCTCAACCGTGACCCAAACTGCTTGACACGCCAGTCAAATCTTAGAGAAGAAACGGACGGAACAGTCAGTATGAAGCATACAACAAGCGATTTTGCCAGCGAAATGTTATGCGCTTAACCCATTCCCTCATATAGACGCATTTTGATGCCTGAGTAAAAGTCCCTTATTTCAACCCTTGTGTTAAATAGAGCATTTTTTTCTAGAAATGCTTCTTTTCAGTAGATTTATTCAAAGAGCTTGGATCAAAAATAGCCTAACGGTTAATGAGGTCAACATTTTACGTGTATACAAAACGAACGGGATATTACCATAATGTGATATATGGGGTCTGGTATCGTTTATCTTGTGCACGAACGGTGCAGGATTCCGTATCTCACATTGTGGTAGTAGTTAATTTGTATAACCTGAGTCCAAGATTATAAAAGTTATGAGTTTAGCAAGCTCAGAATCTAACCAATCGGATGCTTGAGAATGATCTTATACTCAAGCAAAAAACAATGATAACCGAGGAACCTGGTCTAGTGGTTAATGCGCTCGACTACAATAGCAAGGGTCCAGTCCAGCGGATGATGCTTTATAAACCGACCTCCGATGTTTCAGTGATTTACACTGGGCATCTTGAAGATCTAGAGAAACCCTATCGATAAGAAGAGTGTCCGGGGTTCTATGTATCCGCTCCCCTCTCTCTGTGGTGTCCAGTTTTTGACAGAAACGGGCGTTAATCAACACAACAAAGCAACAACCATTTGTTTTATTTTTTCAATGAAAGCACTTACTGCCGTATCCGTGCTTTTTTGCAAATAGTTTAGATCAAGATGCAACGCCGGGTATGTTCAAAGTCCACGCTGGAACTTAAAGCAGACGATTTTGTTCGTAAACAGAGCTACGGATATAGGTACGTACCCAAATACTAAAATAGTCATTTCGCCATCAAACCCTATAATGGTGGTCTTGAAAACGTTTGAATTTACGCCTCTTATCTGGACCTCTATATAACAGATATGCAAATGCAAATGAGGTTAAAAGTATTATTGGTATGATAAAATTTCAATTTCAGTTCCAACATATCTAATGCCATGTGTGGATTTCAATACTGTACAAAAACACAATGAATGAATAAATACAACACACGAACTAAGAACAGGAAACAGCTTTTCTGTTTATCGAAATTCTAACATTCTATTTGGGGATACATTGTATATGTCTCTTATCGTGCTGTAAAATATGTCTCCACGAACTTTTTCCTTTTACAGATGTTGTCTCCGTCTGATTCGTTCAAGACTGTTGCAAAAGTATTGACTGGATGAGAGACAGTTTGGAATCTACATGTAATGATGGGCTTACTTACTCGTCCTCACACTGGCTTACTTACTCGTCCTCACACTGGCTTACTTACTCGTCCTCACACTGGCTTACTTACTCGTCCTCACACTGGCTTACTTACTCGTCCTCACACTGGCTTACTTACTCGTCCTCACTGATGGGCTTACTTACTCGTCCTCACACTGGCTTACTTACTCGTCCTCACACTGGCTTACTTACTCGTCCTCACACTGGCATATTTGCTTTTTGCAAATGCAGCTCAGATTGCGTTTGGCAAGATAATGCTAAATCCCAAACTCACAACATGGAGTTGTATATATAATTTGTAGAAACTAGTTATACCAAAAGTAGGTCGCGATCAATTCATAAATATTTGAACTGACAGTAACTTGTATTTGATGGTATGTAATAACGGATAATTATTAGTCTAAACACTTATCTTTCATCCTGATAACCAGTTTGGCCCGAGCAACTGATGTTTATGCTACTGTAAACACAGAACATACAACGGTAAACACAGAACACGGCTGTATAATAAAGAACCCTTTTGTAGGACAAAGCAGGAGAGCAACAACAAAACAAACCAGTCCCGTTGTAAATAATGGTGTCTGTCTAAAATTAGATACGGTGCAGTTTTATTCGATGAAGGCTTTAATGAACTATTGACCAAGTGCCAAAGAGCTTACCCGCTGTCTCATCTAGATCTAAGATATTTGCCAATGCGAGTATGGTCTCTTTTACTAGAAGAAATGTTAACTACAGAGCTATAGATAAAGGCGAGTACCTAAATACTAAAGTCGTCATTTCTCCACCAAACCCTATACTTCGAGACGATTCTAAAGCGTGGTCACAGTATAAGGTTTGGTGGAGAAATAAAGGAGCTATTCTTGAAAATGTTTAAATTTACGCATCTTATCGTGACATCTGCTAATAATTAATATTTACAAATATTGAATTGATTTGAGAAAAACAGTTTTAGAATTGCAAAAGAAAGTGTTTGGGGGTTTTTTTCATCAAAAATAACAATGAACATTTAATTTAAAGACAGAAATGTTCGATGGAACAACATCATTATGTTTCAACCAATTAACCCTTAAACATCCGATAGGCGAATTTGAGAATTGTTTTGCAAACAGTTTGGATCCAGGCAAGACGCACATCAACTCGCAGACAAGACGCATAGCAACTCACCGTCGCACACACGATTTGTTTGGCAATGTGATTGCATCTTTTGCAATTTTATTGCTTAATGCAGGACGGAAGTAATACAGAAAGCTGGTATATGAGCTTTCTGTATACCTTTCGTCCTGCATTAAGCTACAACTTGCTTCTACGGCTCTGTATTAGACCTCTTTCGTCTGGTGTGTGCATTCACTTGAAAGAAAGAACAATTTAATGCTATTCTTGTTTTCTGTTTATACGTTACTGTTTTGTTTATAGGATTTATATGTACCTGTCTTTGTATATGTACCTGTCTTTGTATTTGCACCTTCTTTATTTGTACCGGTCTATGTACAGGAAAACCCCTCTGAACCGGACGTTAAATGTAGTAGGATGGGTCCTAGTCATGGTTACCGTAGCATCCCCCCTAGACTTTTTTTCATGGGTACCAATTTGTTCCTTGGGGTCCTCATAACACATTTTGAGCATGCCCCCAAAATAAGTTTGTCCCAGCTATGTTTTATTTAACGGTTTCCATGGTAACCCGAGGTAATTTTCGAAACTACCTTGGTTGAGAAAATGCGTCATAACTTTGCTTTTAGAGGCACTAGAATGACAAAACAAGTATCAAAGTAAAGCAGAGACATATAGCTTGAATATGATGTATGATTTAATTAATATTCATAATGCATTCTTATGAATATTAATGAAGAAGTAAAAAATGCGGGTTTTTTTAGAAAAAAGGAGTTTGTTGTTTAGTCTGAGAGGCTTATTAATGCACAAAAAATATTGAATTCAGGTTTAAATTGTTCGTTGGGGTCCCCAGAACACATTTTGAGCTTTTCCCCAAATACATTTGTCCCATCTATGTTTTGTTAAACGGTTTCTACGGTAACCCGGGGTAAATTTCGAAACATCCTTGGTTCAGAAAATGTGTCATAACTTTGGTTTTAGAGGCAATAAAAGGACAAAACAAAAACCAAAGTAAAGCAGAGACATATAGTTTGATTATGATATATAATTTTAATAATATTCATATATGATTACATGAATATTAATGAGGAAGTATAAAAAATCAGCTTTTTAGAAAAAGGTGTTTGTTGTGTAGTCTTAGAGGCCTATTAATGCACAAAAAATATTGAATTTAGGTTTAAATTGTTCGTTGGGGTCCTCAGAACACATTTGGAGCATTCCCCCAAAATAATTGCTATGCCAGCTATGTTTTATTTAACGGTTTCCATGGTAACCCGATGTAAATTTCGAAACATCCGTGGTTAAGAAAATGCGTCATAACTTACTTTGCTTTTAGAGGCAATAGAAGGACAAAACAAGAGCCAAAGTAAAGCAAAGACGTATAACTTGAATATGATATGTAATTTAACTAATATCCATAAATGTATTCTTATGAATATTAATGAGGATGTAAAAAATCCGGCTTTTTAGAAAAAAATGAGTTTAGTTTTGAGTCTGAGCGGCCTATTAATAAACAAGAGTTATTGAATTCAGGTTTAAATGTTTTCATGTGATCATACAAAGAAAATAAACCATCTTTGTTTCAGGTAATATTTGTATAAAGCATGCATATTTAAGCTAATTTGCATATAATGTGCGTAAATGAATAAGCAATTTTCTATGAGCATTTTATTTAGTATTATTTTGAGTATACTATCTTTTCTGTGATTTATTTTACGTAAACTAAAAGATATTGTACAAAAAAGACAAGAGCAGAGTATCAATACTTTGTGTATATAATTGATTTGTTCACGTGTTTTGAATAATTGCCATGTTCATGAATATTAATGAGATACACATGTATAAAAAATAAACACACTTAAATGAGCTGTTCGTACATGTATCTATTATTTAATTAAAATCTGTACCGAACTTGATACAGGCTGAAACAGAGATATAAATATATTAAGCTAACACATATTATTCCCTAATCATGAATATTAAAAAATGAAAAAATATTGAAGCATAAGTAAAGCAGACAGGTGAGCAACAAAACGTATACATCTTTTATCCAGATAATTTCTTAAAAGGACATATTATATACATTTGAATATATATATATATATATATATATTACGAACAGAAAAGGGTCAATTACTGGACAATATCTCTTAAGTTATTGAAGGTGCATCTTTGATTATGCTTCCAAAAGCCTCATTTAACTGCATTTAAAGTTATTTAGTAGAATCCCCTCAATCCGGAGAGAGAAGACCAATAGCTCGTTTCTACAATAGAAAGGGTCCAAGGGTCCTGAGTGATAGTGCGCCACATTGATGCAGGGTCGGATCGGAATGGGGCAGAAAGGGCGAGTATTCAGGTTTGGTGCCCAGAACTCCTAAGATGGGGAGGTAAGAACCCATGAGACGCCAGTCCTGAGTTAGGGGGAAAGGTAACAGGTTATAGCTTAATACAGGGTAAAAGTCATAATGACAGCTCCTGTAGTAGCTTTCTGCACGACTTTCAACCTTCCTTAAGCAGCCACCTGCCTAGAAGTATATAAACGCGTCATTTCTAGAATTCCGGTTCAGAGACATTTTACTGTATTTGTACTTGTCTTTGGTTTTGGTTTTTGTTGTTAAACTAATCGTCATTAAACTAGTATCACGATAAGCGTAACCTGATTTGCATTTCCAACATTTTGGTTCCAGATGAGAATGTGGTCTCCTCAAGTTCGTGGAATCTTGGTCAGGATTTTGTAAAGATTCGAACGAATCGAATATAAGTAAACATTGTAATAAATCGTGGTTTTAACAGGCGTTATGCTTTCAGCATGAGAGTGATTGAGACTATTTACAAAATCCACCTAAATTATGTCGTAGGTTACGCACAGCTTGTCTAGGTCAAGGGGTGTAACTAGGCGACTCCTCGGGACGCAAACTGCCTGGTACTCATATCTTTGTTGTTATGCCTTGACCTCACATACAGAGCTTACAGATAAAGGTGCGTACACAAATACTAAAATTGTCATTTTTCAACCAAACCCTTAACTGCGAACACTCTTTAGAGCCGTCTCGAAGAGACGAATCTAAAGAGTGGCCACAGTATAGAGATTAGTGGAGAAATAAAAGCGTTCTTCTTGAAAACGCTTAAATTTATGCGTCATAAATATCTATACATATGCCTCATATATATATTAATGTAAGAAATAATTACGACAGACGTATTAATTAGAAGACGTTTTATACTGACGTATAAACATGGATATTTTGGCGATGGTTGATTGCGTAGAATCAGAATCTGTTATAACTCAATAAGCACCCAGATGGGACCGTGGTGACCAAACGGTGCCTACCGGGGCAGTCTGATGTGAACCTACCCTGTTTGCGAAGGAGTAGAAATTGTATCTATTGAGGAAAGTGTTAACGATATAAAGATAATTAAATGACCCTATTGTATGTAGACAACCTTTACTACCTACGCAACAATTGAATCAGCAAACTAAAGTTATTAAAGTTGATTACATTACAGATCTCTTAGAATTGGTGTGTCTGGAGGCAGACTTGTGTTTATTTAATTCAATATTGTGTCTGATTAGAGTACTGTTTTGTACATTCGGTATTAATTACCCATGGCAAACTGTTTTGCTACACAGTTTATGTTTTAGTTAACTTATTGAAGGGAAATGCACTCTTAAACACTGTTTGCAGACGAAAATCATTTAGCATTTACATGTGTATAAAAACAGAATATCACCCCAATGTGATATAGTGTATCATTCAAGTAAAGTGAGTAGTACACGGACGATGCAGGATTCAATATCTCTTATTGCGGAAATATTCCTTCCGTTTAGCTACTTTACCACCGGTCACCGAAAAGCGAATCGCATAGCCTGCTGTAATGGGCAATGGGCGGATATGTGATTACCTGGTTACAGTTTGGAACCAGATGAGACCCAGAGGACTCGGTGCCTCACCAGCATCCAAAACAGCATAACAAACAATACTTACATGTAAAGAAAACATTGACAGGAAATTCACTCTGATAAAGCAGACGATAATCATTTTGTGTCAAAAGAACGACTGACATGTAATATCTAAAAATGTTTGATAGTTTAACAATTTACTCCATGCATATTCATGTAAGAAACAATGACGCCATGCATTTTAATTAGATTAACTTAATAATGGTAAGTAGCATATTAGGGACGATAGCTACATCTTTATGTTCATTTTCATGATCCTGATCTTGAGCGCCATCTCTCCTTAACCTATTTAAACACCTGGCACATTGACATAATGAGACAACATCCTTTTGAAATGACAACCTCATTAGCACTCAGCAATGGTGCCCCCCTTGACCGACTTAGACACCTGACTCATTAGCACTCAATAATGGTGCCCCCACCCCCTTGACCGGCTTCGACGCCTGACTCATTAGCATAATGCAACGTAATCAATCAGGTATGACAACCTCATTATCATTTTCATTAAATTATTTTCGTTAAAAAAAGGTTTTACGGCACAACAGCACTTCCCACAAGCAGGCAGACGATAACCCTGGCATCCTAGCAGACTTCCAGGAACCCCGATGCCAAACGAATTATGGACAGTTTTGACCAGTAGGGAATTCCAGGATCCCCTGCGCCAATCGAAATATGCATGGTTGCGGTTCATAAGGACACTCCCTAGTACATTTAAACGGTCTGCGACTGTCTCCGGCTCCCCCGCAGACTTCCAGGATCCCCGGTGCCAATCAGGTTGTGACCAGTTTTGACCTCTAGGGACCCTCCCAAGTCTATTACAATGGTGTGCGACTGTCTCCGTCACTCTCGTAGACTTCCAGGATACCGGTGCCAATCGAGTTGTATATAGTTGCAGGCTCTAGAGACCCTCCTGAGTTAATTACGACGGTGTGTGCCTTTACGGGGGCCGGGGGAGTGAAGAGGAGGCATGGAGGAGTGAAAACGAGGTGCGAAGGCGTGAAGACGAGGTGCGGAGGAGTGAAGAGGAGGAGCGGAGGAGTGAGGAGAAATAAAAGGTCGGGAGTAGATGTACACCAACAATGTATATGCTTTAATAATAGGCATTTTATTCGCATGATGTTATCCAAATAGAATCATAATTGCATTCATGAATGTTTTAAGTACAATCACATAGTTGATAGAGTGGTAACAAGCTGTGTAAGGTTTAATTCCTGTCTATCACTGTACATCTAACGAGAAAGACCCTACACTTTTAGTTTCCCTGCACTTCACCAACCTTTAATTCCGGAGGATAGTATTCACTGCTGGATTGAGGCAGAGGAGGAGGCCTCTTAAAACCCAGAGGTATCGCGCGCGGAGAGGCGCTTCAGTTGCTGACCACTATATTCACCATGTTGGTCTCGGCGTTTTCTTTTCCGCTCTTTGAAAGCGCGCTTCAGACTCCCTGTGAGTCTAGGATACAGTCCCATTTGCCCTTGCTGGTCTTTTCTAAGCGTGTCAACAATGGCAGTCCTCGCCATAAACGATAGTTGCTTTACATAGGTCAGCGGAGGAGTGAAGAGGGAACACAATGGAGGAGTGAGGAGAAATAAAAGGTCGGGAGTGGATGTACACCAACAATGTATATGCTTTAATAATAGGCATTTTATTCGCATGATATTTATCCAAATAGAATCATAATTGCATTCATGAATGTTTTAAGTACAATCACATAGTTGATAGAGTGGTAACAAGCTGTGTAAGGTTTAATTCCTGTCTATCACTGTACATCTAACGAGAAAGACCCTACACTTTTAGTTTCCCTGCATTTCACCAACCTTTAATTCCGGAGGATAGTATTCCGCCTAGATCCACAAACAAATACGTCCTTTGTCCATTTCACTTTATTCCATGCTTCCTCCGGACTGTAGTCATCCAGTTCCACAAAGTTAGTCGCTGTCCTATTAATGGTCTTGAACACGGGATGCTTGCGAATAGCATCGAATCGCACCATTCTCTCCGTAAATATTACGCTGACCTTTTTCTGTAGGTGTTTCTCATATCCCGGTACACCTGCCTCTTTGCATCCGTTTTATCAATATTCCTCCTCTGTATCAGTTTAGTCACGTCTTCTTGAAACTGACCTTGACACTTGTTGAATGCCTGTTGAATAACGCGTTCCCAAGGATCATACTGGTCTTCCACTGATTGCCTCTTAGAATCGCTGGTTTCCTCCTCGCCAGACATTCAAATGTCTGTTTCGGATTCTATTGTCTCTGCATCAGATAGCTCCGATTCCGAGGCCGACATGGTTTTTTCTCCCTCTTGTGTGTTTTCGTGTTTATTTTTCTTATGGTGCAGCATGTTATCTCGTCGTTTAAAGTCTTTCAAAGAGATGTCATATGTGCCCATGTTGACGTTCACTGCTGGATTGAGGCAGAGGAGGAGGCCTCTTAAAACCCAGAGGTATCGCGCGCGGAGAGGCGCTTCAGTTGCTGACCACTATATTCACCATGTTGGTCTTGGCGTTTTCTTTTCCTCTCTTTGAAAGCGCGCTTCAGACTCCCTTTTTTCATGCTTTCTCACTGTTAGGTAAAATAGTGAGTCTAGGATACGGTCCCATTTGCCCTTGCTGGTCTTTTCTAAGCGTGTCAACAATGGCCGTCCTCGCCATAAACGATAGTTTCTTTACATAGGTCAGCATAGATGTAAAGACCCTCGTCTGCCTTTACGGTCGACTTTGCCTTGACTGTCGCGTGAAACTCGACAAAAGCCACTTTCCACACACCCTCTTAGTACAAGGGAAATTTCAGCTGTACTCTGAATCGGGCTGTGGTAGTATCGTCGAAAGAAATATCGCTCTCGTCACTTTGTCCGTAGAGATACCGATCCATCTTCCTCATACAACTCATATAATGGGAGCTTTTTACCACTGTTGGTCCATTTACGTTGCACTGGTATGACATCGATGTCTGATCACATCAATCTCTCGCCTCCTCTGCGCCTCCTCTTCACTCCTCCCCTCCCCTCTTCACTCCTCCGCAATTCCTCTTCACTCCTCCGCGCCTCCTTTTCACTCCTCTGCGTCTTCACTACTCCCGGCCTCCACAAAGGCACAGACCGTCGTAATATACTCGCGAGGGTCTCTAGAGCCCGCAAGTATGTATAACTCGACTGGCACCGAAATCCTGGAAGTATGCGAGAGTGACGGAGACAGTCGCAGATTGTCGTAATTGACTCAGGATGGTCCCTAGAGGTCAAAACTGGTCATAACTCGATTAGTCGGCCACATTTAGTAGTCAAGAAGCGCCTCTATCGGGAAATGGATTAAACTAAAACTGGCACATATACTGAAAGGCAGTATGCAGAGTAAAACATTGATTTATTTTGCAAATTGAATTTCACACGGCCAAATTATGACATTGGGCTTTAAAATCCATGTCCAATAAAGATATGCAAATGGTAGCCCTTATCCAGAACTTCGCGACGTGACTAGTATTTGTAAACAGTTTGGGTCCAGATGAGACGTTGAATAACTCGGCATCTCATCAGAATCCAAACTGTTTGACACTCTGTCTACAGTTTCGCAAAGGCTTGACATAACCTGAAGAAATCAAATTTACACCAGGTTAAATATGAGCAAACATTATCCTTTCATATCGGGATAATGATTTAATGCGTTCAGAAAATAATTATTCAACGCATAACGTGGAACATATATACCGTGATGTCGTATACTGGTAGTTTGATGCTGCATAAAACGTGTGGCATATTCGGTCGAATGTTTCACTCGTGTTACATATTCGATCCGTGACATATACGGTTCAACAAGGGTCTGTTCTGTTTGCTTTTGACATATATAGATCTGATTCTACAGCATTTGTCAAAGTTATAAAAACATTGAACATCCTTGAGATGTTTTACAATGTAAAACTTCAGCTAATACATATTCATGCTGTCATAATTTCTTACTTGAATATTGAACAGGTTAATATGGAAAAATAGTAAAACAGGGAGAGCCATATACGAAATGACACCGCACCAAACACCATCAAACAAGAAAAAGTATAGCCTTAAGACAAAACATAACAGGACTCATATCAAGACGAAAAACATTAAACATTAAGCATATTAAACAACAAAGTTGACCATAGGCTGAAAGCAAGAGTACCGCCTTGGAACGGTCAGTAGCCAAATACAGCTACTTGGGGGCTTAAACCTGGTTTACGGGTACCCAACCTCGCCCTTATCCCACTTTCACCAAAGTCAAAATGTAAATAAAATCCCCCCTCCAGACAACTTCACAACATGAATAACGATGTCTGCCAAAATGAAATGATTTTAAAATGAGCGTTAGAGGTAAACAAGCGACGTCATCATTTAAATGACGTCATAATTTAAAAGTACGGGAAAACTATATGAAACATTTCTACATCGATATTCTGGCCGAAAGAAGTGTGCTAAAAGTTTGAATTGGAACGTTGTTCACTTACGTTCAATCTTTAAGAAACAGCTGGTCGGAGTTTTGAAACAGCCTGGAACAATCCCAGTTATCTTATATTTGTGCACAACCACACATCCGTATCAATCATGCATGCAAGTATGAAATAATTCCACTAAGTAACAAGTGAACAATTGGTGTACATGTACAGCAAAGTGAGTAAGGCAAATCAAAGCTTACCATCATGTAAACCTAAGTATTTGCTTAATAAGTATTAACTGATATTTTGACTGAAGTGTATATTGTATAGTGTTCATCATTGAAAGCTATGTAGTTTTAAACAGTATAGTCACTGGTAAAATGCCATTTTTGTTTCAAGTATACTTATAGACGCAAGGCTAGTCTTCTGATACTGGTATGAAGTATAGATCAGGAACAACAAAGTTAATGATTAGTTATCTGTATCTAAAAAAAAACTTATACAGTAGTATAATATAATAAAAAGTAGAAAAGGAACACTTTTGGTGTTGATAGCATAATTAAAACTACTAAGTAAATGACAATGAGGGACATTAGTTAGTTGTTTGCTCTTGATAAAAGTAGAAGCTTGATAAAAAACAAAGTCATGGCTCCGTTTATCAATACAGAAGTTTATTTTTGGTGAATATCATTTGGAAAAAACTGACATTAGTAGTTTTAACTGAGATGTACAGTATTTTAATATAATTATCTTTGAATGTAGCAGACGAAAATGAAACAACATCTTTAGGATCTTTCAGATCTGAGTTCACTCTGCAAAGATATTTAAATGCATCTAGGGGAGAAAAGGTTAAAAATAAACATTTCAACAATCTAATCCTCACAAAGAAAGTGCAGGTAACATATGCTTTTATAAAGCGGTGATAACAAAAAAAACTGTGTAATATACAATTATTTGTACAATACGTAAACAACTGAAAAGCCTCCAATAGAAATACGTGAATAATTTAATCTTCTAAAAACCAAGTAACTTTTCTGTCCAATGCAGATATTTTTGACACCAAAATATGAATTGATTTACTAGGAACTACAGATACTTTGCAGACATTATTCTGAAATCGGTAATAGTGCAAATTCTGATATGAAAGGTCATAAAGAATGCTCTAATGAACTTATTAGTCAATCTATCATGACCAAAACGACAGATGTACAAGTTCATTTGATATTGAATAAGTATTGTCCTTTTGATATTACTAATGCCCAGGCCACATTCCTCAAAAAAAGAAAAATATCAAACAATGCTCTAACTAATATATCGGTCAAGTGATCATGACCAAGATCACAGGTGCGCAATGCCATGTAATGATAAAGAAGTATACAAAGCTTGAGAAATATTCATAGAAAGATGACCGAGTAATGCTCCGGAGAAAATCGGACAGACCAATGAACGGGCAGACAGGCTGATCAATAGACTAATTGATTGCAGTATATCCCCCTCAACTAGTTGAAGGGGGTAATAAGTTAAAACTGTGGGAACAAACATCAGTATTTTGCACATAATTTAAACACGAATTGCTCATTGCTCGTTGTGTTGAGTGGTTTCTGGGCCGTTATTCTGGTGCCTCTTTCCAAATACAGTTGAACTTCGATATCTCTAACTCGGATAACTCGAACTTCGGTATAACTCGAACAAAAAGTCCAGTCTTTGAAAAACTAACACTACAGAATTGCTCTAAAATGTATCGCTACAGATATCTAGAAACACATGTGGCAGATTAAGGTGCCACAGTATGTTAGAAACACAAAATAATCATTTTTTATATTTTTGCATTAATGAATAGAGACTAGTCTCTTTTATTCATTGCATTAACGAAATACCATAAAATATACCAGAAAATTCCGAAGGTTGGTGATCCCCCGAAAGCATAAATTGCAACACAAAAAGAGAAAATTGCAGACTCGATTTTATTGAGGCTGTTCATGAGCAGTAATTGAAAGTGCAACACTTCTCACGCCCCCTAGCACCGGCTTAAGCGGTATTCAATTTTCAGAACAAGAAGTACTGAAATTCATGATCTCGAAGGATCAGAAGGTATAACAACACTGAGAATGAAGTACGGGGCGACGTTTTACGGTCGCCACACAAGCACTTAACACTTGCTGTTGTGAAGATTATAAATTCTGAAGGGTGGTGATCCCCCGAAAGCAAAAATTGCAACACAAAAAGAGAAAATTGCAGACTCGGTTTTATTGAGTCTGTAACCCCTTTTACTTTATTACCATCGAGAGCTTTTCTCCGACTTAGCCAGTCAGCCATTTACGAGGAAGGCTTATCAGGGACACCTAGGGGGAACAGATAATTAGGGCACATAAGTGATAAAGCAAAAGGCGGCTATTTATCCGCATTTCCCTCTCGGTAGCCTCAAACTATGTGGGCCACATGACTAGATAAGCTTTCTGATGGGTGATTTATGGGAAACGGCAATTAAATCTTTTTTTTAATTGATCGGATGGAAGAAAGGGGGAGGAGCTTAGTGGAAAATATCACACATATTATAAGCTCTTCATTGGATATAAATTTGATTGAAAGCTATAGATAATTATAAGATTACGCAACACAACGGGGGTCTTTCTATTCCTTTTCATGTTTTTGACAGATGCACATTTAAAGCAGTCGGCTTTTTCAAACAATCATAACTTCTCTAATTTGTGTCCGAATTATACGCGGTTTGCGGCATATCAAAGAGCATTGCCTTAGCCAAGGATCCGTGTCAAAGGTTTTGCTTCGATCGTCTAAAATCAAAAGAAACGTAGCGGGAGGCAGAATTTTAGGGGTCTTAAAACTAAAATATTGCATAACTCCCAAACGGAGAGCTTTATCAAAAACATGTGACACGGATCCCTGGACATGCTAATGATTCACACATTGGCCAATTACAATAAGTTTAGTCCAAAGATAACCTTGTAATCGCTGTTTAACAAAAATCAATCTGGCACATTTAAATAGATTTCAAATGTCGGCTTTGATAGGATTATCGATTTTTCTGATAAATAATCAAATAAATTAATATAACTAACCAACTAGGCTCGGAAAAATGGCTCTAGGTAGTTTTAAATATGATTTTTCGATATCTGGGGCTACCTGTATCTGTATCTCGTCACCTTAATACAGGTCTAAAGCAATGCTGAAAGCTCCTACAGGAGCTTTCAGTATTGTTTTGACAGATCGTTCAGATTAGAAACCAGATGACTCGAAAATCTGTTATCTCGAACTAATTTGTACGGTCCATTGAAGTTCGACTTACTTTGAGAGAAGTGTGAGGTTAGGACGTCCGTAAACCGGTTTAAACCCCCAGTGGTGTTTTTGCTACTGACCGTGTCAAGGCGGTACTCTCTTTGTCACCCTTCCTTTTGTTTGCCTTGCGTCTTTGTGCTTGTGATTTTGTTCATGTGTGGAACGTTTGTCTCTGGTTCTTGTGTGTCTTTTGGTGTTTTCTGTGTTCATTTCGTGTGTGAGTGTGCGTTTGGGTGTGTGGTTGTGTGTGTGTGTGTGTGTGTGTGTGATGCTGTCTATCGGTGTTTTGGTGGTGGTTGCGTCTTGTATGTGGCTTTGCCTGCTTGACTTTACTACTTTTCCAATTATCGAAGTTCAACTGTAGTCTTTTCGCGTATAGTTCATAAAAACAAAAAGTGGAATTACTGTTAATCACCGTGTTAATGAATAATATTTTATAAGTTCATACCTTCCTTCTTGAAGGAATCGCTAATTGAATACCCAAATACTCCATTGCGACTTGGGAGTATATTGTATAATATACACGCACACGCAGTTAGTTCCGTGCATCAGATTTTACCTGATGCAAAATAGTTTATCTTTTTCAGATAATAGATCAATATCTTGCTATATTTTGCTATACATTACTTATATTTGTACATATTCATTTTAACACCATGGCAAATAGAACAGATCCAGATTCGACACTCCTGTATGATCAGTCTGATAAGGGTCTGCTCTGTTTGCTTATGAAATAAAACATATTAGATTCATTTTATCATGTTGCTATATAGCTCAATCATTGATATTTGTTCCTTTTCTTGCTTGATACGTATGTTTGCTCATTCATATTTGTTCAGTATACTTATTGTTTGATAAGTGTGTTTTTTGTTTCTTATCACAATAACATTTCAAAATGAACCAAGGCTTTTTTTAATTCCATGCATTGACTTTACAATTTCCACAACTTTGTAATTCAAATAATACTGGATACTTACTGACATCATTCCCATACTTGACTATAATAATGCGGCATAAACTGGTGTTGAAGACTTATTTATTATCTAATCAAAAACATATATCTATTGGATTTAAGTCTGCGTATATTAGTACTTTCCGCTCAATCACATCACAATTTCCATTTATATACCTTTGATTGCAAATCGGTTAGACTAACGTTGTTTGCGTACAAATGGCTTTATTTTATAATTGGGCCAAAACGATCAAGCCCGAAACGGATTGGGACCGAATCGTTCATAACAAATAAGCTCTTCCAAGCATAAGATAAAAATGTTACTCCAGTGCCAAAAAAGGTAGGTCATACCAAACCATTACATACCCGGAGCACAATAAAGGATGGTTTAAGCGCGCAAAAGTTTCCTAAGAGAATAAATAATACACTCCACGTTATCTAACCTGTGTGCTCAAGAGATCATGCATTTTAATTCTTTATGCAAGTATGATTTAATTTCAATGGAAAAAAGGAGCAGTATTGCGCTCAAGAATTTACTCAGGAGAACGGGGAACGACTGCAGACGGGATAATGCAATCGAAGTTAATCCGGGATTAGCCGAAGATGAATATGTTATAAAAGTCAACAAATAAGAAGAACTCGAGAACGGGTAATGCAAAGATACCTTACCTTCATGCACAACCAGGCAACAAACCAACCAAATACCTCGTGATAGAATGTGTGTTCATATACTAAAGTGATTGAAACCTGTTGCTCTAAAATATTTGACTTTTGATCTCATGTGTTACATGAAAAACACACACCTAAATATATTTTGATCACGCAATATACCGCCTTTTACATATATAATAGGCAGTTTGTCTCTATTACACTATAGATTTTGTGCATTTGCAGTTTTCCTTCCTCAACTGATCGCGATCTGACACGCATTTGCAAACAGCATGGACTCAGAGGAGACGCCGAGTATATCACAGCATGGACTCAGAGGAGACGCCGAGTATATCACAGCATGGATCCAGAGGAGACGCCGAGTATATCACAGCATGGATCCAGAGGAGACGCCGAGTATATCACAGCATGGATCCAGAGGAGACGCCGAGTATATCACAGCATGGATCCAGAGGAGACGCCGAGTATATCACAGCATGGATCCAGAGGAGACGCCGTGTATATCACAGCATGGATCCAGAGGAGACGCCGAGTATATCACAGCATGGCTCCAGAGGAGACGCCGAGTATATCGGCGTGGCGTCAGGATCCAAACTATTGGACAATGGGTAAAAAGGTTATACGAATAGGAAGTACAAAAATGTAAAAGTACAACCCAAAAGGGAGGAAATTAGATTATTTTACGCAGGTGGCTGCTTAATGCAGGATGAAAGTCATACAGAAAGCATCTAGGGTCTCTTTCTGCATGACTCTCATCTGATTTAAGCTGCCACCTGTCTACAAGACCGATATTTATACTAAATTGAACGTCCGGTTAAAGAGGTTTTACGGTAGTCAAAATTGGAACAGGGCAAAATTTTATAAGACACTATTTTCTTATAGGTGGATAGGAGATAATACAAACTGATTTGCCTATTAAATGCATTTATACGTATCTGATGACCCGAATTACATGTATGCGTAAAAACATGGATTACCGTAAATGGTAATCCATGCAAATTACCTCTCCGGAAAGGATACATGTTTTACCATTATGACGTCATAACATGTGGAATGGAATGTGAACTTCAGTAGAACCTGTCTTGAACGGCCTTAAAAAGAGGTTTAATTCTGGTTCTTTAAGGCAGGTTGTTGCTTAATGCAGGCCAAATGTAATGCAGAAAGTTCCTATAGGAGATTTCTGTATTATATTTGCCCAGCATTAAACGACCCCATCCTATGTTCAATAACTGATTGTCCGCTTAGGACATGCTCTACTGCAGAGAGAGGTATATATATACCCACACCCACAAGGAAACAGAAACACTACAATGGGGATGAATTAACCCATTCCCTCATATTGACGCCTTTTGACCAATACCTTCATATTGACGCATTTTGTCACCTCTGTAAATGTCACCTTATGAAACCATTGTGATTAATAGAGCATTTGCTCCTATAGAAGCAAATGCTCCATTTATCACAATGGTTTCAAAACTACACAATTATAAATTCCCGGGGAGCATGCCCCTGAACCCCTATAGCATAGCCACGATTCATCTACTCTCCTGACCGAGTTATTTGACTCATCTGAACCCAGACTGTTCCAAAGGTTATCCCAAATTCATTACAGTATGCTAACGATTTAAAACAAACCATTAGTGTGTTTATGTAAGTCGTCGGAAATGTTTATATTACAGAATAAGCTCATATCCAACAGATCAGTGAGATTACCATGAAGCTTATAGCCTCTGAACTAAGTCGGGTTTTTTACATTACCAAATAAACACCAGTAACTGCTGTGAACAATCATCGTTTCATCTTTCAAGTTGATTGGGTATTAAATTAACCCTTTATTCCATAAGTACGTCTTCCTACGCCTTTGCAAACAGAGTAGACACGGATCAGGCGGCTCCTGTATAGGAACCATATAATCAGTATCTGCTCTGTTTGCTGATGTCCTAACATAGATATGATTCTACAGATTCTGACATGGTCCAAACTCACTGTGTTCATATCCCCTTAGAAAACATGTATCGAATTAGTATTCATGATATCATCATTTATTATAAGAATATTTATTATGTAATTATTATGGAAATAGTTCTACCAACGAAAGAAGGTTGTTCATGTTCCTGTTTTATTTATCTATTAGCCATGGCTTCGTTCTTTCTAAGCTTACCTCGACACTACATTTAGTAAAATAGGCCATATAGTGGTCTGTCTCGTATATACAGTACAAACCCACTAAATTGGACGTTTCAGTTAGTATCTTAATCGGTCTTTCAGACCAGTGGCAGCTTAGTACAGGTTGAGAGTCAAACAGAAAACTCCTTTGGGAGCTTTCTGTATGATTTCAAACCTGCATTAAGGGGGTGTCACACTAGAGCGTATGGCACGAACGTATGCGAACGTATGATGGTTGCGCCATATGTTAGCAGTGCTCAATATTGTAGGCCAATGATTCAATGACCAGGGGAGTGAATGCACAGTCGGCTGAGCGGTCATTCGGACTGAAAGTAGACTATAACTAGGTACTTTACTCTTTTTTTAACTCATGCGCTCACATGCGGTAAGACTACGTTACTCATTTGCTCGCATACGCTACTTATACGCTGATATACGCTACACTGACGGTGACATAAGTTGACACACGCTCGTATACGTTTCTCATACGCTGCATATACGCCAGATGTACAATACGCATACGCTATTCATACGTTGCTAATACGTTCATCGAAAAAAGTGTTGGAAAATTTCGAGTTCATACGCTCAATAGTTGTGCGTGTGACGAACTCACATACGCTATAGTGTGACAGGGCCATAAAGCAACCACCTGCTATAGTGTGACAGGGCCATAAAGCAACCACCTGCAACCACATTTCGATAAAAAATAATTGAGGTGAATTACTGCCAGGATTAACGCCATGGCAACATTATTTTTCATGGGATGTTTTAGTATTACGCCTGATTTCTTTTCTAAATGAGAATGATTGCAGATTATCAATACTTTATAAAGTTTAGTGGTAGATATATATTGCATTATACACAACATTTATAACCGAATCATACCGAGTAAAGCAAGTACACGTCTTTATGATTTGCATGACAAGTTTCTCAGAGGTACATAGGCTCATGTGATTAAAGTAAAAAGTAATATACATGCATATAATATGTACAGATGTAACTTTTCAATTCATTATTATACAGTAGAAAAAGATGAATTTGGATTGATTTGTTTCTTTTATTCACATCTCTCATTCCTCTGTATATAAGAACATTTATTCACATCTCTCAAGTCCTCTGTATATAACAGAATGTATTCATATCTTCAAAGACCTCTGTATATAAGAAATTGTATCCACATCTCTCATGTCCCCTGTATATAGGATATCCTGGGATATATATAGTTAAGAACGTGTGAGAGTGAGAAATATATTGAACGCTTGAATATTCAAGCTATGGTTGAAGATAACAGGAGTTAACGAAACGACAGGTGAATAACGGGATGCATTCGTATATTCTTGCATAGAAGTATATATGACATTGTATTAAATATTCATTGGTTTTAAATCGTATTTACCTATTTCAGCGTGTTGAAGAAACGAAACTCAGGATGCTTGTTTGACCATCTCCTTTATATAAACGCATTTTCACGCATTTGAAAAAAGAGTAAACCAGACCAGACGGCTCCTAGAGGAACCGTCTTATCAGGGATATGCTCAACCGGCTCCTAGAGGAACCGTCTGATCAGGGATATGCTCTGTTTGCTCATGGCATAATATAGATCTGACTCTATTGGTTCTACAAAATTAATATCAAATTTCCATGCGCACATATGTCTATATAAAAGTTCAGCTAGTAAGTATTCATTATTTCTCCACCGAATACACTGGACCTTGATCGAAACAGACTATAGTTGTGTAATATAATAGTCATATCATATACATGTACATGGTGCGGCAGCCGATTCGCCCATTGTTTCGTACCGGCGTAAATTTCCGATATAAAACGCAGACTCAGCAGCTGGGAAGAAAAGATATTTATCCCTGTAGAAACGGTAACTTCTTGTCCATTAACAAACGTCTTTCGAAAATATTTGATGATATTTCAGTAAGAAAATGGCGGAGTTTATTTGCCAGGACTTCCACTCCGTGTTAACTTCCGGTGATCTCATCTGACCCCGAAAAATGTTATGAGCCATTTAAATGGTTGACAATGACTCGGTTATTTCGACTGTCTGCTCGAAGTCAAACAACATGTAAACATAAATACTTTAATAGCTCTGATCTAATATTTCGATCAATATAAGGGCTTTTTTTTCAAAGTTTGCCATGTCAAAATATTAATGTACTAGTTGCTATAAAATAAACTATACTCTTTTTCGATCAAGTGCCAGTGACCGAATACTGAACAGAGTAAAATTATATAAGAATAAGAATATAAACGATACATGTTTATTGTATAACCGAAAAATCAAGGTGCAATACATAAGAATTACTATGCTAGTAGTTTGGAAGTTCAGCTGTATTTTGGCGAGTTAGAAAAGTTGTTAAATGCGAGCCTTGGCGAGCATTTAACTACTTTTCTGACGAGCCAAAATACAGATGAACTTCTAAACTACTAGCATAGTAATTCTTTTATCACGCAACACCAAGATAAATGGAGAAAATGAAGAGACAAAAAAATTGCTAAAGCGGTTTCGTCCCCTGAATTAAAATACATGCAAATGCGATATACGTGACGTCTTATTGACGTGTAATGACGTAATCGGCTTTTACAACAAAAACAAACTTGATTTAATCCTTTTATATTGAAAAATAGTTGAGACAAAGGTGAGCAAATGCGTTAAATTTGATGTTTATGTTTAATTATGCCTTTTTCGTCCTTCTGTTTTCCCCCTATTGGCTGAACCAAACATGTATCCCAGTGGGGCAGTACACATGTACTATACCTCACAAAATACAGCGTCGACGTGGGAAATATTATGCTAGTAGGAAGTGACTGTATTACGTGACGTTGCATGATAAATGATAAGAGCAAACATCAAATCACGTCACGCTTATCTTAACCGTGGAAACATGGAATAGTTCATGCAACAATCCACGGATCTGTATCATACTATAGACTGTTAAAACACATTTGGAGTGGAAATGATACTGCTTGTTTTCTGTAATGGTATCGATATTTGTTTTTTATGTACAGTTAAATCCCGATAAACCGAAACCGAGTAGTAGGGAAGAATTTAGATACTTTAAAACAAGTGACTGATTAATGCATGGTGAAAGTCACACAGAAAGCTCATAGATGAGCTTTCTGCATGACGTTCACCCTACATTAAGCTGCCACTTGTCTCCAAACCTGGTATCTAAACCAAATATAATGTCCTGATTAGAGGGCTTTTACTGTATATATTTACCTTTACAGAAACGGCCTAATTCACCATAGACCTATTAAGTAAGTAAGTAAGTTAGGTGTATAGACAAGATATTTCACAATTAAAGTCCACCCTCAGTTTGAGAACTGGCGTGTTAGATCAGCAGATCAGTTTGCTTTCTTTCTTTCATTTACTCGTCTCCTTTTGGGTTTTTTATTTACTCATGTGCGTTTGTCTTCTTTCTGTCATTTACTCATATCCTGTTGCTTTCTACCTTCCATTTACTCCTGTCCTTTTCCTATCTTTCATTTAACCCTGTCTTTCAGCTTTCTTTGGACAGTAACATCTTATCATCTTAGTCATCTGTCCATATTTAGATTTGGCTTACAAAACGACAGAAATAATATCAAATACATGAACTTTAAGCGAGAAAGTAAATAAACGCGTCCCATGTGCATACCACATGACTGTACGGTATTACTTTAATCAACGGTGTCTCCAGAAAAATTGAAAATGTGATGAAAACTCATTTCGCTTTCTTATTTAGTAAACTAATCAACATACATCACACAAGGAACGAGGTATCCGCAAACAGTTACCATTCTTTATTCCTCGTTTGAACAGCTAAATTAAATTACGAGAACAGAGGCGATATTGAAAAAGTACCATTTCTTCTTAGGATTTGTTTTAATATTGTACAAGTGTTTTCAACTAGAGTAATAACCCGTTGCTTCATACGGACGCATTTTGACACATTTACAAACATATTACATCCAGGTTAAAGGGCTCCTACGGGGACTGCTCTGTTTGCTTATGTAATATATATCTTCTTCTGTTTGTAAAGTTTCAGACACGGTGAATATTACCCTTGTTCATAATGCATGATAAAGCTTCATGTAAGTAAATGTCATGTAATCGTTAATTCTGACATGAGTATTCACCGAGTAAATGGTTAATAGTATTGTCAAGAAAAGGACGTGTTTGGCGTTTTGCCAACAGTGAGGACCGAGAGATGTCCTAGTTCGGATGTCTGCACTGATCACTTCGTACCAGCCTATTGATGAGCATGTGCTAACACAAGGAGGATTAGGTGCGTGACTATAGTAATTACACTATTTAAGATATAGAAGCATTCTAATATAATTGTTGTTGTTTTCTTTCAAAACAGTTACAAGTGAGTCAGCCTTTGTTTCTATTGAAAACTATAGAATTCTAAATCAGACAGTCAATCAATTTGGATCCTGCTGAGACACCGAGTCACTCAGAAAATAGCTTTTTAAAAGCCTAATCGAATCGGAAGAAGTCAAAATGGTTCGCCTTCCAAATTGGAGCAGACATGATTGTTTCCCAAGCGGATTTAGAGTTCACGTGATAATAAGGACACACTGCATATTCCGAAGTAGTTTTCAACTAAACGGTGTTCTGTCTTCGTCAGTGTTCATTAGCGGGGCAGTACGTTAAACGTCTACATATTTCCAATTCTACTAACAGTCACAACTAAATACTTCAACTCACACAATCCCTTAAACTGCTACCTGACGTCGCATTTGCAAACAGTTTGGATCCAGTTGAGTAACTCGGTGTCTCAACAAGATCCTAGCTGTTTGATACTAAATCTATAGTGTCTCGAAAGTTTGAACAAATCGGATATGCAGCATATCCGAAGTTAAGCAGACATCAAGTTTACATAGTATAATTATACGTCAAAGTTGTGTGGGAGAAAATGTAGTGAATGAAACGTACACAAAATGCTTGTATGTGTTAAAATGTTTCCTTTTCCCTGACAGATACATTTAACAGGAAACAATGAAGAGGCGTTCACCATTTCAGTGCGGGAAAGCAGTCATTAATGTCCTTTGCAAACAGTGAACACCAAGACGAGAGGGCTAGGAGCCCTGGGCTAGGAGCCCTCTCGTAAGGATCTGCAGTTTGACATGTTACACCTTTTTTAAAAACCATACCTGAATATTCACGGTATACTTGACCTGTTTGAATTTTGCAATAGTCCATTGAACAGTTTATCGTTGAACGGTTTAAGACAATGCCATTGTGACCGTAATTCTGTTGTTTCAACACTTACATCTGTCCAGCTGTAAACATAGTGTCGCTTCAACGTTTGCTCTCGTGCAATTTTCTCTACTTCCGATTCGATGACGCGTTTGAGAACTTATTGATCGAGTGTAAAACAGGATGGACGAGACGGCGAGTTTATGTGGATGTGATCTGTTTGAGATCAGTATCAGACCACGCTTAACGGGAAAACGGTTAGCCCTTACAGCGTGTGCATAGCTAATCACAGTCTGTAGCAACGGCGCGTCGTCCAAGAGTGAGGACGAACAACGATGAATTTTAAATGGACTATTCCAAAATTCCAAATAGGTCAAACTTACGGTGAATATTTAAGTAGTTTTCTAAAGAAAAGTACAGCATGACACAACGTGCACTCCCTGATGAGAGGGCTCTTCTAGGAGCCCTCTCATCTGGGTCTACATTGTTTTCAAATTACATTAGTGACTGGTATACAGCACTGTAAAGATTAAATCTTCGTGAAAGCCAGAAGAAATCAAAACTAGCTATAAGATACAATGTACATATGGAATTGCAACAAAAAGAATGTTTAACCTTTAGTCTACTTAGCGGCAGACGAGCGATCCACTTTGCAAACAGTGTGGGTGTAGATGAACCGCCCAGTAACACACCGTCTTACCGGCATGCACACTCGCTGATACTCTAACCGGGAGAAATGCAAGTTAAATCAATACTAGTAACTGAACTCTATGACAGTTTGTACCGATAGATAGTTTCTCAGCAGGCTGAAGGTAAATCATATAAAAATACAGGATAAAGGTGTATATTTATTATGCCTACATGTAAATTCAGAAATGGCATATGATATTAATATTTTGTGATTTCCCACACGTGCTGTAAGTTATTGATTACTGTTAGTTCTTACTCTGCTGTGAAAAAACCAATTCTGCTCCAATCTGGATATGACACACGATTTGCTAGTTCCTATTCGATCAAGGTTTTGAGAAACTATTGACTTAGTATCAAACAGCTTGGACCTTCACGAGACACTGACTCTCATCTGCATCTAATCTGTTTGTGAATGCAAGGGAGATGATGGCGAGCGGGATAAAGGCTAAGTACCATTACATGGGCGTGTATTCAATGTTGGAAAACAGATACAAGTTGAAGTTATTAAGTTATCAATGATCAACATCAAACTAATAACGTCCTTAAAAGCATTTCAACATTAACTTTGATGCCGCTATTCGCGACCTGACTCGCATTTGCAACAGTTTGGATCCAGATGAGACGCCACGTAACGCCACGTAACGCTGTGTGTCTCATCAGGATCCAAGCTGCTTGACACTTGCACAATACTTTCTCAACAGCTTAATCGAGCTAGAAGTAGTACAAATGTAACCAGCTCCAGATTTTAGCAGACATTTTCCTTGCGAGGAAACATAATTATCCAACGACATCATCAAAAGAAAACATATAAAAGAACAACAGACATCTGAAGGACCCACGATAGTTTACGGTTTTCGTTTAAGAACATACAAAGAGGTCAAGATGTTCAGCTAAAAACGCAATGCATAAGAAAACAAGGATATAATTATATTATTTCTTAGGTGTTGCCTGTTATAAGTAATCATGTCTTCTGAAACTTTGATCTGATGCAAGTGTGTGTAAGTATGTGTACGTGAGTTCTTGCGTGCCTGTATGCGTGACTGCGTGCTAGTGCGTCTGCATGGTTATGTATATGTATCTGTGTCTGTTTCTGTATCTGCAAGTGCGTGCGTGCGTGTGTGTGTGCATGTGTTTGCGTGTGAATGTGTATTACATGTGTTTTAAGACATTATGTGCTTGCAGTCATTTTGAATATTTCTGTGTTTAAATATATTTTGTGTGTAATGTGTATGCAAGAAATACACACATTTTCATTTTGAGATCATGCCAGATGTAGACAGAGAAAAATCTTATAGAATGTGTTATGTGTAATGCCATACAGCAATGCTGCATATTTTACATCAAATTATTCCAAAGACCGTCGTTATCTATTGAAATAAAATGCTTGGAATAATGATCCAATTAGCGATCTTGCAGTGCAATTTCGTATACTTGACAACTGATGACGACATTTCTAATTAGTTTTAATCACATTGATCACATTTAATTACATTTAATCACACGCGAACACAAATGACAGTTGGCACAACGTATAACCGTCCAGTTAGAGATGATAAGAGGAGTACTAAGGACATCTTACAATATAAGCCTTATCACTTTACTTCATGAATATTTATGTTAGAAATAATGATGTCATCAAAATTAAACAGATTGATATTTGTAATGGCATATAAAAGTCTGGTAATGGCATCAACTGTAAAAAGTCATAGTTTTATCTATATTATTGTATAAGCAAAAAGAGCCGACCCTGATCAAACGGCTCCTGCAGGAGCTGTCTGATCTGGGTCTATTATGTTTGCAAAGGCGTTGAAAGGCGTATTTATGAAGACAAGGGTTATATTGCTGGAGTTCGGAGTGACGATTCTACTAAGCAGCAGCAAAATCAGGTTTGACTGAGAAATAGGATTTTGTATAGCCTATTACGTATCTTTTCGTCAGCCCTGTGCCCATTTTACTAATATCGTAAGACCAAAGGTATCGTAAGTCCTAATTTAACGACACTCGCTACTACTGCGGTAGTCAAACGTACAGTACAGTATGCAACATATCGTACATTCTAACATACAACGAGTACAACTGGAAGTGCGATCCTCGCATGGTACATTCTAACATACAACGAGTACAACTGGAAGTACGATCCTCGCATGGTACATTCTAACATACAACGAGTACAACTGGAAGTGCGATCTAACGTACAACAAGTACAACTGGAAGTGCGATCCTCGTATGGTACATTCTAACATACAACGAGTACAAGTGGAAGTGCGATCTAACATACAACGAGTACAACTGGAAGTGCGCTCCTCGTATCGTACAACTTACGATACTTTCAATCGTACGAACTTTAGTAATGGGTCCTCGGTCCAATGAAAGTTTTCACTGCGTCAGCGTGACACTCACATTGTATATATACATGCATTTCGATAGTACATAGTTCTAACACAAATTGACACAGGCGATACCGTGATGTACTTTGCAGACATATTAGATCCAGATGAGACGTCGAGTAACTCGGGCTCTCACCATGATCCAAACTGTTTGACATTCTAATTAATAGGTTTATTAACAATTTGACACCTTAATCAGACGACATTCTTAGCAAACGAAATTTGTTTGTCCACAAAAGGGTTATAAATCCATCAATAACATGAAAGCGCGCACCTTACGTTCCAATCAATACTAATTTAAAACCGCAAAATCCCTTTACATTTTTCGTCAATAGAAAATGTCTTCTAATTCACATTTCTAAACAGAGTTTTCGCCATTCTTTTTCAACGATATAATTCGGCAGTCAAACAATCTGGGATACCGACAAGACATCCATTTAGTTGGCGTCTTATCTCGATCCAAACTGTTCGCAAAGGTTATCATATGATTTATTCTCCGGCAATGTTCTACGGCTTAACCCTTTACTCCATCAATACGCCTTTCTACGCTTTTGCATTACAGAGCAGACCCATATCAGACGGCTTCTTTAGAAGCTATCTGACCAGGGTCTGCTCTGTTTGCTTTTGACATGATATAGATTTGATTCTACAGTTTTTGTCAGGTAACAAGTAACTTTGAAAAGAAACATTATGAAGACTCAGCTCATACATATCCACGTTGTCATTATTTCTTACATTAATACTGAACAGAGGTAGGGTTTATAGTTCTGTCTGTTATTATATCTGGCAACAACGTAAATCCATTGTCCCCTGTGATTTTCCATACAGCTTGCTGGAAATCAAAAGCGATAGTCTTACATTGATAAAACGTTTTACCGTGATCAAAGAAGTGCATTTCTTAGATAAGCCGATATATTTCTTATCAGAATTAAACCTTCTCGTGCCATCAAAAAACGATGACAGCTGAATATTTGAAAAAGTTGTTTTGAGAAACTATTTACCGAGTGACAGACGGATTGGATCCTGATGAGATCTCGCGAGGGTCGAAGCCGTGTACAACACATAAGTCAGCATGCGCTAAGCTTGATCAGAATTGAAACATCCTGAAACACTACATAAATACAGTAGAATGTCTCTTAAGCGACCATTAAAATTGATCTCTATAAGGGCCCGTAAACCACATGGTAGCTTAATGCAGATCAAAATAATACAGAAAGCTCCTATAGGCGCTTTCTGCATTACCATTGCCCTTGCAATTAAACAACAACACGCTCTTTAAGATTCCTGTGTCGAATCAATATCAGGTCGCTACAGACAGGTTCTACTGTATTCTTGTCTCATCATTCTAAATGCCATTTTATTGCTGCTTAGTCCCAAGATGTTTGGTACTTACATCGGATATACTGCTCAATGTTCATATAAAACAACCAACAGTAAACGTCCAACAGATATTGACAACTGAATTGGATATTTCGAACTCATATAACTTTGAAGTTCGGGATAACGCGAAGTAAATGTTCGATCCTGCCAAAATGTATGATGCAGAATTGTCCTAAAATGTATCATTACGCATATCTGAAAATACACGTGGCAGCTTAATGCGGGATGAAAGTAATGATGAACGCTCCTACAGGATGAACGCTCCTACAGGATGAACGCTCCTACTGGATGAACGCTCCTACAGGATGAACGCTCCTACAGGATGAACGCTCCTACATGATGAACGCTCCTACTGGATGAACGCTCCTACAGGATGAACGCTCCTACAGGATGAACGCTCCTACAGGATGAACGCTCCTAGCCCCTACAGGATGAACGCTCCTACAGGAGCTTTCAGCAATACTTTAGACATGCATTCAGCAGTGATCAAATGCCTAGATCAGAAATCGGATAACTTGAACTCCCGTTATCTCGAAGAAATTTGTGTGGGAATTGTCTGCATTACTTTCTGAACCTCGTTTGTCCTGCATTAAGCAACCACCCGCTTTTAAGGCTCATACTTTCGGTAATTGAATGACCGCATATGACACGTTCTATTGTATCTAATATTCAAGGACATCGCGATCAGTAGCACTACACGCAACTTATCGTTACATGCGATGTTTCGTTACATGCGATAACTCTATTTTAACCAATTATCTATGATGCTCTAGAATAGCGATTTATACACAAAAATATATTTCTAGTACTCCACTAGAATATGTTTTTTCTTATAATGCAACATGTGTTTACACGCCTTTATTAGAATTATTTCTATTAGCTTGGATTTCGTATACCCCCATAATTCACGATTGTAATTTAGAATAGACTCGGTTAATGTCCGTGATATTTACCATTAATTTGTTGAAATTCTGCAACCCGTTCCCATTTAAAAAATCCTGATTTAGAGCAAAGTTGCCAGTGTATTTAAATACAGTACCTAAATGATAAAAAAAAACATTAACAATTTCTACATATTTCATTCAATAAATTTATTTTCATCGTCGCGTACACCAATCCTTTTTTCTAAAACATTATTTTTGTCTTGTTGCAATTAACTTCTAATATCCAACTGTCAAAATATTATTTTAATCTGTTTACTTTATATTGTAAATCTTCAGGAGAATATCCAGATGTATTTCACCAAAAGCATAAGATCATACATTTTAAAACCACTGTTGGCAGGACCTTGAAACAAGAAATATCTTTAAAAAAAAAGATATTCAGCAGCATTCAAGTATTGACAAAATGTACAAAACAGTAATGACATTAAATCTCTGCCATATTAAATTCAATGTTTGGAGATTGTATAGTACAGGGAACTATATCTTTGAAGGGTTGCTTGCTATTATACTAGCAGACAGGCATGCAACGGAAATGACTTAAACAAAGGGCATATCTACTATTTCATTCAATATACTTTATGGTTGTGTCTTTTTGTTAGTGAATTCATTCGGAGTAGATGCTTTTTAAATAGACTGCAATGAGTTGGAGCCTTGGTCTGTCTGCATATTTTGTTTTAGGCGATTTTAATGTTTGAAAAGAATAAGTGAACGTGGAGTAGAATAAACAGTTATTGAACATTTTCAAGTAACTTTTATAGGAAATCACTATTAAAATGTACATGAAGTGCAAAACAACCACAAAAGCACTGCTACATGTAAGATGCCTTTGGATGACCGCCGGAAAATGTCTGAAAAATCATTGCGCGTAAGAATTGATTCATATTTTGAAGCGCGAATATTCATATTGATATGAAGATAACAACTTGAATACACTTTAAAGCATAAAGAATGTAGTTATTGTTTGTGCAGAGTCTGTAATTACTTTAAGAATGATATTTATCTAGCCTAGATCAACGTATTAATCACGTTGTGTGCATCATTATTAGTGACAGCATTAACTGAATCTATTTTTAAAACAATATGAAAATAGCAACCTCAACCTTCTTCCACGATCCAAAGTCCCAGGTGATGGAGCTGTCAATTTCAGTAAGTACATGTATATTTATATCACAGAGAGCCTACAACCCGGCCCGAGCGTCGGTCATTAGTTCAGAACTGGTATAAGTTGTGGCACGAGTTTGTTGGTATTTAAATAATATTTATTTATTTATTATTAATAATTATAACATTATTTATTTATGAGAATTTATCATACGTATATTTAATGGTTTTTGATATTATTATTAAAGAGATTCTATTTATACCTTTTTAATTCAAATCTTAAATGATGAAGCAAATACCTATGATAACATGTTATAGGTCTTTGGATGAAGATGATGACGATATTATAATTGTTATTGTTACTTGAAATGATGATGATGCCTAAAACATGAGCTGCTAGAAAGGCTATTTAACCCTTTAAACTCTAGTAATTCCTATATGCGTGGCTTAAAATAAGTATAACTATATAGATTACACTATTGAGTACACTTGACCTGTGCTATGTAGACCCAGTTCTATTTTGGCTGGTCAAACCGGCCACATTTCATGAAACGGCTCCACAAAAAGGTAGATTTACCTCCAAGAAAAGTGTACTGAAACTTTAAAATACGGTCAGGTGGTAGCGTATATGTTGAACGAAGCGTAAACGGTAATACAGTAAAAACCACTGCTTAAAGCAATGTGAAAGTAAAACAGAAAGCTCCTTTAGAAGCTGTCACCTGCCTTTCGTATACGATCAATTGGCCTTCTTTAAAATGGTCGGAATAGAGGAGGGGACAATGTCGCAAATTTATAACGTACCCAGTTTGACGAAACCGCTTTTCGTTTACTATAATAATCTTTATTAAAAGTCTCATCATGGTTACAATCACATAAAGACAGAGATATATCTATAAAGAAACCATGCCATTCATATTTGAATTACAAGAGACTATACAACATACTATTCCATAATTATTGCACTACACGTATAGCTATATGAAGGTGAAATAGTATATAGCCTCCGGTAATCTAACAAACACGACGTATGTACCTTTACGAGTACATATGTATGATTGATTAAAAACTACTTAGAAAAGAAACCAGATAATAACTGAATCCGGAAAAACGACCAAACAAGCCAACTTACAAAAGGTCCCTAAGAAATCGATTACTACCTCAAATCAGATTTGAGATAAACTGATTAACAGAGACTTTATACCTGGAATAAAAAAGCAAATACTAAAACATAGTCGGCAGACATTATTTACAATAAAATAGAACAACATATTAATACCCGTAAGGGTTAAATATGTCAACCTATTTCGGAGACCTTGGTTATTATGGTCGTATACGTCTAATATGACCACTGTATGTATATGATCACTCTAAAATAGAATTACAAGATACTGTATGTCTCTTATAACAAACAATATCAGCCCCTATTCATTCAGAATAGAATAAAGTCTATGTGAGTGTTGCTAATCGGTAAAAACACTCCCGGCTAAAACAGAGACTACTTACTCAACACAAAGGATAGTTCACGTAAAATGTTAAAACAGGTTTGGGCATAAATCCTAACCAACAGTGGGTTCGAAAATAATTGCACTTATCAGTATCGGTCATACTTATAAAAGTAGGACATATATGCTCCGCTTTCGTCTGTACTGTTCATACATATGACAGTTAAAAAGAACATGAAATTCATCTTCAATATTGCTGCAAAATGGGCAATTTCTTTCAGCCACAGCTAGGTTTTCGTAACGCCCGGTTTCTATCCTTAATGGTGTTGCATCACACCGAAATTTACTGAATGCTGACCGATGTCTGGAAGGTAAAATAAACGCTGACCGATGTCTGGAAGGTAAAATAATTTTACAGTACTGTTGGACAACAAAATCTGACTTAAACAGGGAATATGTCCTTAACTTATTGAGTCCTATATTCCGTATGCCATTTACACTATGGACAGATAATTTCCATTCATCTATAAAGTTATCTATTAACTTGGGCCTGATTAAACCATACAGACCAGTTTTGCTTATATAATTGTCAATCGTACCATACTATGTTATATTAGTTTGACGAGCCAGTAATTTGACGAAACCGTCTGTTTGACTTTCCAACTCATGGAGAATTGTGAAACAACTGCTTAACCCTGTCCCTGTTCTATGTTTATAACAAATTTTAATACATTATGAATATTCATGGACAAAACAGTTATTATGAAATATGTAAGTTGGAACATTGTAGCCATTTTACGAAGTATATGAACAAATCTATCTAATTCCAGTAGCAAATAGAGCAGACCCTGATCAGACGGCTCCTATAGGAGTCGTCTGATCTGGGTCTTACCTGTTTGCAGATGCGTGAAATTATGCGTGAAAGGGTTAAATATGTCAACCTATTTCGGAGACCTTGGTTATTATGGTCGTATACGTCTAATTTCCCATTAGCATCTATTTTCAGACTTCCATGCTAAATATAAGCGTACATATAACTTTCTGTATTATATGGCGTTTTGACTGAACATTGAGAGGTTTATAGAAAATGTATGTATAACAGAATGCCTTACATTTGGTGTGGTTAGGTTAATATGGATCGATTGCATGGATTTCCGCTTGCGAAGTAGCTAATTATCATTATCATGGTGTTTTGAAATAAATACTAGGTCGTAAGAATGGCCCCAGGATTTTCATCACATTAGCTGGCTGTATATGGATCTTGTACTTCGAGTTTTGCCATGTGTAGGGGCATTGTAAAAAGGCTGTATGCCAATCTAGGTATTAACTAATGAAAACACAGTTAACTACAAAATACTAGTGGGTCATATGCAAATTATTGGTGGAAAACTAGAACAAGAATGAAAATAGACAGCTAGCCGCTGAAAAATAACAACCATGACTTCTAAAAACATTGCCAACATAATTGTGGAGATGAGATTATCTCCCTTGCCTTATTCCAAAGAAGTTATCGAATACGTCTGAATAAGAATTACCTGTCCTGGCATTTGGCTTTATCTTAGAATGGCGCGCAGGATTTTCCCGTTCATGCATAATCGATAAGGTTTGTACCATAAACAATTGTAGTAATACTTTCGTAGGCCCGCTTAGACCAATACCAATGCGTCGTTGTTACTCGATTAACCATTTGCTCTATACATTTGCATTTGCAACCAGAGTAAATCCAGACCAGACCGTTCCTATAGGACATGAAATAGATCTAATTCTACAGTTTTTATCAACGCAAACACAATTCCCTTGAAAATGTTACATTATAAAAAAACAGATTCACACTCACTATATAATGCCGATCGTTATCAAGGACGTTGCTGCTTCAATATTTTTTAATTCTGGTATGTTACAACCGAGGATCGCACCTGTGACCTGCAGACTCTATTTTTCACATTGTATCTAATTGTATATTACGATACACATGCTTTTTTGTTGATGTAATAGTCTTGTCCCATTATAACAAATATTTAGACGAAAGCATCTACAATTATTTCCGCAAGAACATTTGTGAACAATTATGTTCGTCAACAGGATACAAGTTTGCGAGTCATGTACCAACTAAATTAGTTTAGGCAATACAGTATTTGTTAAATACAAACAAACTGTCAACCGGTATGATTGCATTTGTGTCTCGGAGGACACACTCTCCAAATTTTGCACTTGTATCTCCAAGAGAAAATTGATTTTTACGAAACATGGTGACAGTTTGACAGCAATTTAGATACGTTATTGCAAAGATAATTGTGATTTCATCTCTCTGAAATGAAATGTTCCTTTCTACATTACCATACTATGTAAGAGAATAACACGTCAATAAAACACGTGTCAATTTTGTTAAGTGAATCTAAAATTAAAAACAACAATAGAACCCCTCTAGAGAAACAACTCAATGAGTGAACGGTTGTGTCCCAAACTCTTTCCTCCATCAATATTCATATAAGAAATAATGACGTCATGAATATTAAAGAGATTAATGTGTTATAATAGCACATGGACACGGGAATGTCTAGTCATGGCAGAAACTGTAGAATCATAGCTATATTATATCAAAAGCAAACAGATCAGACCCTGGTCAGATGACTGCTGTAGGAGCCATCTGATCTGGGTCTACTCTGTTTGCAAAGGCGTAGAAAGGCGTATTTATGGAGTAAAGGGTTAAAGGCAGGTGTCTGCACCATGCATTAAAGTGTCTGATAAACCCTACAATAAACGCCTTTATTCATTAACATCACAAACAACTTGGTATTTGTTATGTTCTATCATTATTCATGAAAATTGCCTTTTTGAACATATATCAAAACTGCCCCTGTGATACAAAATAAACTGTATAATTAGTTTTGTTTTACAACAAAATAGCATCTAGTATCGTCTTACTCGCACAGTTATTGAAACTAAAATGCAACCCAAATACATTCGTTGAACAGAGATGCTACTGTTACTTGGGTTATTTTTTTTCCTGTGAGGAACAGCAATCGTATCACGATTAGACTGAATATTGAAGACGACGAAAACTGTGATTCCGTTCTTTCCGAATGGTTTTGGCCTAAAAACGTTACATGTCGTCCTTGGATGTCCACACATCCTCTGTGGATGTTGACTAGCTTAAATAGATATGTATTTTGTTGCTATTGTGTATATGTATAGTCTTTTGTTGTTTTTCAGTATGGCTTTAAATGTTTTAACTTGGAATACTACTGGTATTATGTCAAGCAGTATGAATTTATGTGATATTTTACAATCACGTGATATTGATGTATATGGTATATCAGAACACTGGCTGCTGAGTAGAGACAGCCACTTTTTAGACTCTATACACTCAGAGTACGCTAGTCTTTGTGTTTCAGACCAGTCACTGATAGGTAGGGGGAACGGTAAAGGGGGCGTGGCATTGATGTGGAAAAGGAAGTACTCAGGACTTATTGTACCGCTATGGCTTGAAGATGACCGTTTAGTAGGAGTACAAATGCAATTACATAGTAATAGCTTTATGTTTTTCATACAGGTGTATTTTCCTAGTAGTAATAATGGTATTGTTTGTTACAGGGAGTACATTTGTATATTGATAAGATAAATGATATTGTATAATTATAGTCTAAGTGATAGAGGCAAAGTTATAGTTCTATGTGATTTCAATGCTCACCTGCAAGGGTCTAATTTCGTTAAACATAACGATAGCAGACGCACGTTAATAACTAACTTGCTGACACGTAATAACTTGATAGCAGTGAATACATTATTGCTATGTAAAGGTGCTTATTCGACGTTTGTGTCCTATGATGGAAGTAACAAATCTCTTATCGACCATGTATTATGTCCATTAGAGGTGTTAGACTTAGTTCAGTCATGTGAGATACTAGATGGTGCTGCTCTGAATGTGTCAAATCATAGGCCAGTTCAATGTACATTTACTGTACCTCCCTAATTTGATTCTGTCAGAAACAATCTTAAAGCTAAGCCGATAAAATGGAAATGTGTAGCAGAAAGTGAATTTAGCTGATATTGATTCTGTTTATTTTTTGAAGAAATTTAACCAGCGCAAACAGAAAGCGCATGGAAGCAAGAACCCAGAGATTAACTTCAAAGGGGTTACATATCGAGACCCTAAATATATTGTTTATCACTGGGGGCAATAATTTAGGGAACTGTACTCAGACACTGATATGCCGTTTTATGACTCTAATTTCCATTATCAGGTTGATGTTGTTGTTCACGATTTGAAAAAACGAGGGACTGATGACGTCACGTTTATTCCTATATCTGTAAGCAATATTGTTGCCGAACTTAAGTTTTTGAAAAAAGGGAAAACCTGTGGTACTGATTCAATTTATAACGAACATATTTTGCATGGCGGTGAATGCTTACTTAGCTTACTGGGAGACCTATATAACATGATGTTAAGATTGTCTTATATTCCTGCTAGCATGAAACGTGGGACTATCATAACCTTATATAAGGGCGGTAGGAAAAGGAAAGATGACCCGGCTATTTATAGAGCTATTACTTTGTGCTCGTCAATTTTGAAACTCTACGAAAGAGTACTGTTAAGTCGGATCAAATCTGAAACAGACGTTAGCGTGAGCCCATTGCAAGGTGGGTTTCAGAAAAGTATGAGTTGTACGATGTCATCTTTCCTTCTCCGTGAATGTACATACTATGCGCGACAGTTAAACTCGAAGGTGTTCGTTTGCTTTCTAGATGTTAAAACTGCCTTTGATAAGGTGTTGCATAATGGACTATTTTACAAGTTAAATTAAATGGGTTTGAACGTACTTTCATGGAGAGCAATAGTAAGCTTATATGAAGATTTAGAAAGCTGTTTATTGTACAATGGCTTTAAGTCTGAGCTATTCTGCATACATGTTGGTACTAGGCAAGGTGGGGTTAACTCCCCATTTCTGTACTTATGTTTTATAAACTGTCTTCTTCTTGAACTTGAAGAAAATTATATGTGTTTTGCAGTTAACCAGATTCCTGTCCCGGCTGTTGCATCAGCGGATGACATGGTTCTAGTAGCACTGACTAAATCTGGTTTAGACAGAATGATGGATCAATGTTATGAGTATGCTTGCAAATAGAGATATCAATTCAACACACTTAAGTCAGATGTTAGTGTCTGTAATGAATCAAAAGGTGCTTTTAATAGTTCAAGAAGAAAATGGTTCTTGGGTTATGCTATTGTAAACGATCCTGAGAATTATACACATTTAGGTATTACATTTAACAAGTATCTCAGCTTGTCGAAAAACATTAGACAATCAAATGCCAAAATCAAGGGAACGTTTTTAAGTTTAGATCCATATGGTATTGGTTTCGATGAAGGGATCCATCCATTTACATCTATAGATCTATAGAAAAATCTATAGATCTGTTATTTTACCGAAAGGTTTATATGGGTGTGAAATGTGGTATAACCTTACTGATTCTGATATTTTATTTCTGGAAAGAAGTCATCGATTTTGTATAAAGTGCATGCAGGGTATCAGTAAGAGAACACGTACTGACATTGCATTGAGTTTGTTAAAGTTTTACTCAATTCAGTCACAGATTGACAACATTAAGTTTACACTGTTTGGACAACTCTGTAGACTACCGGTCAAGTCACGTGTCAAGGATATATTCTCGGCTCGTATGTATGCGAGTTGCTTGTGTAATCATGTACAACCAGGATACTTTAGTGATATTGTATCAGTACTCAGGAAGTATGATTTGTTGAATAGTGTGTACACCTATGTTGATACAGGAGACTTTCCCTCTAATCATGCGTGGAAAAACGCTGTGTTTAAAAGCATAAGCCATTTGAAGAGAGATCTTAGTATGATCGAACCTCTGCAGAGGAATACATTCATTTTTTTCTGGATCCATCCGACTTTTACATATTGTAGTATATGGCAGTTACATGTATGTAGACAACAACCGCGCATGTCTCATTATTGCAGAAGTGCTATAAACATGATATCTAGAATGTGTTCATACAGGCGTGAATCACTTTGTTCTAAATGTGGTATCATGTTTAACTATGATGTAAACCACTGTTTGTTTGAATGCGATTATTTTGATCAAGTTGCCGATATCGAGGTTCGTTTTGGTAGATCTGTTACTGCTGGATTTTCTATGCTAGACGACTATGCCAAATCAGGTGCTCTGATTGGCGCATCAGGTACAGATTTGTCAACAGAATTAGGCATTCATGCACACAATACTTTTACAAGGCAAACATTATTTTTATTGGAAACCTGTGGTCCAGGTTTGCTCTCTGATAAGTATCCGTTATTGTGTTAAGTATAGCGCAAAATCACTGAAACACTGGCAACGAGTAAACTCGTCCTGTGTAAAGGTTGCACCTGTGATAAGTACACTTGCATATAGATAAAAGCGGTGTAGATTCTGGTCAGAGGGCTTCTAAAGGAGCCCTCTGATCAGGGTCTGTTCTGTTGTAACTTTGCAATATATTGTTAAAGTCGACTGCTGACTGTTGTAAATCAAGCATCAATCAATCAATGCATAAAATCCAAACCAAATAAAACTGAAACATCGGGGAATGAAACCGCGATAGTCTGTATCTAACACATTTATGTTTTGTCATTTTCAACGTTTTTCTAGCGATATACTACTTTTCAGCATATAAACAAATGAGTTTTGTATATTTTAGGTATTTTTTTTTGAAACGCGTCGAATGTAGGGACTTCCCCTTCCAATGGCAAAGAAATGGTCTTATCCCTTATCATGCTAAGCGCGACCTAGCTCGCAATTACAATCAGTTTGGACCCTGATGAGACGATGAGTTACCCGATGTCTCATCAGGGTCCAATCTGTTCGGTACTCGATCAACAGTTTCTCTAACCATTCTACGAATCAGAAGTAAGTAAAAATGCAACAGATCTGAGTTTTATAAGGGTACATTTCCCCCAATGTGCTTTATTTCTTGGTACCACCCTGAAGAGAACATTATTGGTCCAATACTCATTTCATATTTTATTTCTGGAAAGCTTTTGCCGCCATTGCTTTGAGAGTTGGTCGCGATACCTTCCCTGTGCTTGTTTCTGGAAATTCTTCTAACATCATATAAAATGTCGGCAAAACTGTAAACAGTCCAAGCTTATCTCCATGAGCATCTTCACAAAATTTTCTGACATCATTCTCGTCAATGCCACTTCCAGGAATAATTTTCACACATGCGCATACCACCTGGTACATGACGTCATCCGGAACCGGTACGAGGATGACGGAATCGACACCAGGACATCGGTTGATCAAATTTTCTAGAATTTCGGGTGCTACATTCATTCCACCGGATATAATCATATTTGACTTTCTCCCTTGTATAACGAGCGAACCATCTAGCAGCATTCGACCCATATCGTCCGTCTTGTACCACCCGTCATCCGTCATAGCTGCCTTCGTCCTCTCTGGGTCGTTAAAATATTCAGGGAAAAGACCTAGAGTTTTTATATAAATTTCTCCGTGTGAACCAATTGGCAGAATCTTCCCATTTGAGTCAACAACTTTGGCTTCCGCTCCAGGCATGATGGGGCCGCAGTTATATTCGATGAAATCATCCGGATTAGAAAGCACGAGCGTGCTACCATACAGGAATTCCGTGCCGCCATACGCCACCAGCATGTATTCACACAGTGGTCCAATACAGGACACAGTTTGTTTACTGACCGGTTGACCCCCAGTTACGAGTATCTTGACTGGCCAATTTTCCCGAATCTTGTCCTAGAATTAATGATACTCATTATATAACAAAACCAATCAGCACATACTTTGTGATATGGTTTTTATAACCCTTTACTCTATAACGACATTCTTTTGGCACGTTTGTAAAATGCGCAGACGCAGTCGAGACGGTCCCTGTAAGAGCCGTCTGATCAGGGTTTGTTTTTTCTACCATAGTTATACTAAACAATAAGCCACCTTTTGAAACCATTGAGATAAATGAGCATTTGCTCGATATGAGCTAACTGCTCTATTTATCGAAATGGTTTCAAAACAACATAATTCAAAAATGTCATTTTCTCTAGTAAATGCTCTTTTCGCTAGATTTATTCAAAGAGGTTGGATCTAAAAATGGTCTACGGGAGAATGGGTCAAAGCGACCAATTAACTAGCAGATGTTTACATAATGTAGCATTGAAGTACTGAGGAAGAGTTACTTTACAGCTTTCTAAAATACTTTTGTCCGGCATGGAATGCCCAGATGTCTAAACTGGCCTTTATTTCTTTTTCTCTTCAATGGTAGTTTTAGAGACGTACATAATTTTAAAGCTTTGAATCCTGAACGTTCAAAATGAAATGGCCCTTCAACCCTTACAATGCTGAAATGGCCCTTCAACCCTTACAATGCTGAAATGGCATTTCAACCCTTACAATGATGAATTTTCAAATGGACTAGATCTATTCCAAAATTCAAACAGGAAACGCTTACTGTGCATATTTAGGATTGTTTTCTAAAAAAATGTAACATGACAAAATGTGCAGACCCTGATGAGAGGGCTTTTCTATGAGCCCTCTCATCTAGCTCTACACTGTTTGCAAAGGACATTAGTGACTTGTTTCCCACATTGTAAGGATTAACGCTTAACGATACTGCCCATTCAAAATACAGTAGTATATTTTGCGACAAACAAATAACAAACAGAGCATATTGCAGACCATGTCCTTAAACGGGGTTTAGATTGCTTGCAAAGAACCAGTACCATCGTTTCCCGCATTCAAGCGGTTGAATATTTGTTTCACATGAGGTCTGATTATCTGTAAAGGTACACAATAAGTCACTTATCTTATCTAAATGGTCGTATTCAAATATGTGTCAAGGGAATACTTGATAGCGTTATCAACAGCGGTTAATGTGCCAGAAAATGTGTGATAGCTTTTGCAAACAAAGTGGACACAGATGAGACACCACGTGACTCGTTGTCTTATCAGGCTCAAAATCGAGTAACATATGCTTTATACTTTGACCGTTCGTTTAACCCCTTGCCGGTTTTAAATTATGTCAAGATTTGGTATGCTACAACTTGTTATTTACATCTGATGGTATGCTGAAATACTCCTTTCACCCTTCTTCTTTTTAAAAATAATGTCTAATTTGATGAAATGTGCACTGACTTCAGATTCGTTCTCCTTTGAAAAACAACTGATTGAGTGGCAAACAGCCTGGATTCTGAAGAGACTTCGTCTCATCTGGATCGAAACTGTTTGCAAACAACACACAAGGGCGAATGATTAACTTCTACTGACACCTTTTGATGCATCCGTAAAAGTTGTTTGTTAAACCATTGAGATAAATAGAGCATATGTTCCATAGAAGCAAATACTCTATTTATTACAGTGGTTTAAAAACTATATAATTCAAATAGTTTCCTATTCACTAGTAAACGGTAGTCAAGATAAGAATTGCCGTAGGTTTAATAAGAAAACTTAAAAGTATAAAAAAAATCATAACACTCAATCAGTAGCTGTAACTGAATATTCATGTATTATAATGCATGCCAATAATTAAGGAGTACAATAACTATATTAAAGGGTTTGCATGATATCAGCATGAACATAAGAATGTCTAAGTGATGAAAACATGCAAGTTTTTACACATACAATGGATCCAAAGGAGATGCAAGCTAAATCCGGTATTGCGTCAGAATAATTTCAAATAAAATCTTTCCCTCATACAAAAGTTTTTTCACATCATTACAAACAACATACTAATAGGCATGATGTCATTATTTCTTACATAGAGTATAGTAGCCGTATGGCCAGAGTCTGTTCTGTTTGCATAATATGGAAATATATACACGTGCTTCTACAGGTTCCGCCAATACCAAACTATTACATCGTAAAAGTTCAGTTAATAAAGTTCAGAATGTCAATACTTATTCTTATATGTAATATTCAGTTGGTAAATGGTTAATAGGTTTTAAATTTGCAAAACATGAACTGTTTACCTGATACTGAAGAAGCTCGTGCACTACAGTTGATAGACCAAGCAAAATTTGACAATTCTCTTGACGAACAACATCAGCTATAAATGATGTCTTGTTCTTTGGAGGAGGACAAAATCCAGATATCGTCACTCGTGTTTGTCCAAAGAACAATGATATAGGGAAGCCCCCGGCCCAGGTGAACGGTCTCTCACAGAAATGTCTGTAACCGTCTTTAAACACAGCGAGAAATTCCAGAGTCCTGCACACATTTATAACTGATGCATGGGTGTGGGCGACTGCCTTCGGGAGTCCAGTACTTCCCGATGTTTGAAACAGTAGGGCAACATCATTTTCATGTACATCAGGAAGCTCCGTGCCAATGTTTTCAGTAGTCACCAGTTCTACAAATGGTTTAACGCCTGATATCGTTTTCGACGGATCGTGACAAATCAAATACCTCAACGAAGGCATTTTGATACTGGATACATCGCCGTTAATTGAATAAGAGTCTATGAGTTTTGAGAGAATAGTCCAATTTTCATTCTCATATCCAGGATCTACTATCAGACAGGAACATGTGCCCAGTCTCTCCATTAAGCCGATCAGGTCGCTCCCATCTTTGTAGGTGAACGAAACGCCTAAGGGTACAGCACCGGCCATAATCGCACCAAAGCAAGCATACAACCATTCTGGACAGGGTCTTAAATTGAGAGCCACAACTTCCTGTCGTTTTACTCCTAGTGACACCACCTTGTGCGCAACTATTTTTGATTTGTCAAATAGTTCCTTGAAGGTTACCACCTCTCGCTCTCCCTGGGTTGATACAAAGACGACAGCATCTTTGTTGGGAGATGTGTTAGAGTAATGCTGTAGACACCCTGGGATAGTCTTGAAGTCTGCACTTGGATCATAAGTGTATTCCATCAATACATGACTCCTAGACAATTTTGATTTCGCACTCCCCATGATTGGTCACTCACGAGTCTTCAGTACAATGAGTTGATGGTGTATACTGCTGAAGGTCGCAGCTTTATGTCGATTTCATTCCAATAAAAAGACACATACAACAATGCCTTAAATAACAGCCCATGTCATAGTACTTTTATCTTAGAGACAATACTATGCGGTTTATGTTCCTACACGCACGTTAGGCGCTTATCTATGCTGAAGCACGAGGTCGTTTACCTTGTTGTGTAGCGATTTTTAAAGCGAAAACATTAACCCTTCACTCTATAAACACGCCTTTCTCCGCCTTTGTAAACATAGTAGACCCTGATTAGACGGCTCCTATAGGATCAAGGTCTGCTCTGTTTGCTTATGACATATATATATGATTCTACAGTTTCTGCTATGGCGAAAACCTCTTGGTCAGTGTGTTATTATAATTAATCTAATTATTATTCTTGACGTCAATGTTTCTTACATGAATATTCATGGCGGAAAGGGTTAACCCGTCTATACCGTAGTTTCATCCTTATGTTGCTGATACGCGACCAGACCGGCAATGGTGAACAGCTTGGATGCAGATAAAACCCCGAGTAACTCGGTGTCTCATTATGAAGGACCACGTACCGTGGTATTTAACCCTTTCCCTGTTCGATGCTTATTCCAAATTCCAATACCTACTGACAATTCATGGACAACATTGTTATAATGAAATGCATGATATATATGTAAAGTGGCAAATTGGAGCCAGTTTAGGAAGTAAAGAAAAAACCCTTTCAAATTCCATTAGCACACACAGCAGACCCTGATCAGACGGCGCCGATAGGAGCCGTCTGATATATAGGTCTACTCTGTTTGCAAATGCGTGAAAAAACACGTTTATATAAAGGAAAGGGTTAAATACCTTGAACGAATTAGAGGTACGAAACAAATGCGACAGAGCGGGCATGCTTTTAACATTATGATAATGATCAAATTTTGTTTTATGGTTACGCTCTGGTGTTGTTCTAGGGGATTTATTATCATATCAAAATAAGTTTTAAAATTATCATGTATGTGTAAGTTCAACTCTTGATCAGACTAGGTTGATCTGAGCCTGTACTGTTTACTTATGTCCTTCTAGCAGATGTTAAGAGTAACTAAGGGTATGACAAGCTAAGGGACAGTCAAACATTGACATGTTAACATCGCCTCGTAAATCTGTGGTACTGACTTAACATGTGTGTCAATATATTAAGTGGCATATTTGTTGCAGGATCGGACGATTCACATCTTGTTATCAATTTGTGTTATGTTTTGACACACTGAGTAAGTGTCGACTGTTAACTATTTCGTTACATATACGTATTTGCAAACAGAGTAGACCCACATGAGGCAGCTCCAACAGGAGCCGTCTGATCAGAATCAGCTCTGTTTGCCTATTATGGCGCTTTCTGCAATGACCAAAACCTTTCTAATTAGTAGCCCATACATGCGTTATATTTTTATATGAATATTCATTGAAATTAGGGATTTATACTGTCATCTGTTTCAATGTTTAAAGAAGCTATATTGCCTTTTCTGTTGAAACATTACCACAGGGGCAACCTGTTTACATCATCGTAAGAATACTCGGGGTATCATTTGAAAGCAGCATGTATATATATATAGGTGTGTATGGCTTATCTCACAGCATGTATATATATATATATATATATCACAATGGCTTATCTCACAGCATGTATATATATAGGCGTGTATGGCTTATCTCACAGCATGTATATATATATATAGGTGTGTATGGCTTATCTCACAGCATGTATATATATAGGTGTGTATGGCTTATCTCACAGCATGTATATATATATATATATATAAACATAATGATATAGTCCTTGCGTGGATACAGAATATATTAAAAAATAAATTAGAAATCCAGTTTTTTACGTTTATTTGCGTTAGCGCTTTCAATGCTATTGCATATCATCAGACATTTTAAACGTATATAAAATAATAACAAGTATGACGTAACGTTATAAAACAACGGGAAACGTGTGAAGACGACGTTGCACGGCAATAAATAATTATTCATTACGTGACGTCATTAAAATACGGCAAACGTCCGAATACGACGTTGCGAAATATTTGTATATTACACAGCGGGTATTATAACCATGTCCAAAATTAAGACGTGTTATTTAATTGCGGTTGCAGAATATTTATCAAACATAACTCTTTTTCGTCTCTGAAATGGGCGCTATCATTCAGTATTTTATAGAGCGGAAATATATTAAATTTACCCGCAGAACACTGGTGTAAATGCTTGTTCACTTTCAGAAAGCGCAGTGCTTCCGTATTCGTTTGTTGTCTATGTAAGTTCATTCTTAAATTCAGCTCATTGCTTGTTTGCCCGATATAAAATTCTTTACAATTTGGACATATTATACTATAAATGACATTTTTGGTCACACAGCTCATGTTTTGCTTTACCGTGAATTGTTTTCCATTTGAAAACTGAATAGTATGTCCTTCTATTAAAGATGGGCACGTCTTACATCTTCTTCTGTTACACTTGCTAACTGAAGGAGTGTCCTCTTTCATGTCAAATTTAGAAGAAGAAAGAATTTGCTTTAAGTTTTTTGGCTGTCTTTTGCTATTAATTATTCTTTTCTTCTGTAGCACACTTTTCATTCTATCGCTCTTCTGCATGGTTGCTTCACATGAGCGTATAACTGGAGACATATTTATATTTCTAGGGTTGTATGTACACACAAATGGTATCACGCTATATGTAGAGGTATCAACATCTGTGCGGTCAGTTGTACGAATAGGTCCTTTGGATTTTGCCTGTTCTATTCCATGCTGTATAAGTACATCTGGGTAATGTTGTTTGTGTAGCTGTGATTTTAATTCTGAGAGTCGCTTTTCTTGTAAATATTTGTCTTTCACGATAGTTATTATTCTAGATGCTAAATTAAACGGTATGTTGACTTTAGTATGTTTAGGATGGCAAGAACGGAAATCGAGGTAATTGTGCGTATCAGTAGGTTTGCAGTACAGGTCTGTAGTAATGTTATTTCCCGATTTTATGACTAATATGTCTAGAAAAGGCATAGCGGTATCATCTTCATTACAAGTAAACTGTATGCTGGGATGTAGTTTGTTTAATTCATTCAGGAAATCTGTAGTGTTGATATTCTTCTGCAATATTAAGAAACAGTCATCCAAAAATCTCTTCCAATTGAGTCTTAAATAATTTGAAAATTCACTGCCGTATTTTGACTGCATCCTCTCGTAAAGAGTCTCCTCCAAATATCCAAGTACTAAAGTTGCATAAGTTGGTGCGACGATGGTACCCATAGCTGTACCTTTTTTCTGAATATAGTATTTTCCATCAAAGTAGAATACATTTTTGTTCAATATAAGTTTAAGTGATTCAATTATGAAGATATGCGGAAATCGTTTATCAATCTTTTCGGGAACCTTTTCCATCCAGAACTGTACCGCCTTAAGTCCGAGGTCGTGTGGAATATTTGTATATAAACTAATTACATCGAATGTCACAAGTTTAGATTCCTGATCCTCAATATACTCAGGTAAATAGTTAAGAAAATCTAAATCATCTCTAATGAAACTAGGTACACATTTACATAAGGGTTTGAGAATGATATCCAAAAGGCGACTAAGTCTTTGTGTAACATTATTAGGTCCTCCAACAATAGGCCTGAAAGGTAAGTCCTCGGGATCGCAGACTTTTAAATATTGAGAATGCTGTTCCTTCAAAGCATCAGTGATTATTTTACTTTTATGCACCTTGGGTAAACCATAGAAATAACTAGTATTATGCTCAAAATTAGTTAAATAGTCAGCTTCTTCTTTCATAAGATCCTTACCATGCTTTTTTATTATATCCTGTAAATCACGTATAATTGTTTTATAACGTTACGTCATACTTGTTATTATTTTATATACGTTTAAAATGTCTGATGATATGCAATAGCATTGAAAGCGCTAACGCAAATAAACGTAAAAAACTGGATTTCTAATTTATTTTTTAATATATATATATATATATCTCACAGCATTGTTAAGGCCAGGCACTTAACACTTTTCTCCATAGATACGAATGTTAAATCCTTGGCAAACATCGCCTCGTAAATCTGGGGTACTGAATTTTACATGCGTGCCTATAGAAGTGGAAATAAATGCGTGTTATCAATCAGTGTAAATGAAATTTAATCTTTTGACACACTGATTAAGAGTCGACTGTTAATATTTTCGTTACATTTACAGAGTAGACTCAGGTCACACGACGTCAACAGGGGCCACCTGATGAGGGTCTGCTATGTTAGCTTATGGAATGAGATATGATTCTACAGCTTCTGTGACAAGGTCTACAAGTTCGGCGTTCGCATTCCATTATAAAGTATCTAATTGATATTGGACATTCATGGAATAAAGGGTAATCCGTATGTCAGGGCTTAACTCTTAGCCTGATTAATGTTAAACAGTGATGTTTATGAATGACGGAAATTGTAATACCAGCTGTGGATTAGTTCATAAGCAAACCGAGCAGACAATAATAAAACAGAAAACGGCTCATACAAATGACAACCCGGACACGTAAAAGGTTGACTCTTGCAGTGCTGGACACAAGTCAATAATGTCATTTGTAAACAATGTAGACTCATGTGAGATAGTGTTTAGTGGAGCCCTCTCATCAGAACATGCATTGCTTGTCATGTCACACTTTATTTAGAAACATCCAAATATATTCACCATAAGTTTGACCTGTTAGAATTTTGGAATTGTCCATTTGAAACTTCAGCAATGAAAGGGTTAAGCGCGACCTGAATTGCATTCTCAACCGGACAGGATGATAGACAAGACGCTGAACAACAGCCTTTGTTAAACGGTTAACGGACACACACTGTAGGACACTCGGTCAGTAGTATTTCAACAGCTTTAATAATAAATCGGAAATGGGTAATCACAGGCCCAGATAAGATGTGTAAATTAAAACATTTTCAAGAATAACTTCTTTGTTTCTCCACCAAACCCTATGTTGTGACCACTCTGTAGAATCGCCTCTTGAGTCGATTCGAAAGAGTGCTCACAAGATAGGGTTTGGTAGAGAAATGACGGGTTTAGTACTTGAGTACTTCATTCTCAGTGTTGTTATATTTTCTGGTCCTTCGGGATCATTATTTTTTATGTTAATAGTTTTGAAAATTGAATACTGCTTAAGCCGGTGTTAGGGGGTGTGAGTAGTGTTGCACTTTTAATTACTACTCATGAACAGACACAATAAATCTGAGTCTGCACTTTTCTCAGTTCGCATTGTTACGTTTGCTTTCGAAGGATCTCTCACTTTCAGAATATAATGATCTGTTTCTATTGCTCTGGTAGCGCTAGTTCCAGATCCTACTGCTAGACGACATTGCTAGACGACATTGCTAGAAGACATCAAGGTTTCAACGCACTAAGAGTCACTTGGCGCGGGTTTATATTTACAGGTTTTACCGTCTTGTGGAGACCGTATGTCTGTCTCAATGCTGTCTGATACCCACACGTGTTAAAACATTTTACGAAGTCTTAATGGTTTAGGATACAGACATTTCATCCTGAAATATGATTCAGGAAATCACAGTCCCGTCTTTTTTATTCTATAGTTTCTCTGTTCCAACCATCACATCACACAATTGTTACAGACGACCACGTACAACACGGCGCCTTTTACATCCCTATGTTTATTGCTGATTTTACTGTTGTTTTTGTTTGTTGTTTTGTTGTTTCGTTGTATTGTTATTTTGTTTTAGTCCTTTTACCTCATTAGCTATTCCTAAATTGCCAAATATTATCTACTGCACAATCTGCAAAATATGTCGTCTTCTGCGAATGTCTCACCTTTACTTTACAAATAGTATCACTTAAACGAACAATTTGGAATCTGAAGATATGCCGAGCTACCCGGCGTCTCATCTGAATGCAAACTATTTTGCATATGTAATCACAGATGCTACATTGGCAGCAAAATAGTTAATGTTACACACTATGCTATATTCTATTACACACTATGCTATAGTATATGTTATATTGATATATCGTATGACAGACCGTATATTATATTGTACATTATAATTATTGTGTATTATATCGTCTGTTAGACCATATATTATATTGTACGTTATATTATATCGTATGTAAGACCGTAAAATATATTGTACGTTATATTATATCGTATGTAAGACCGTATGTTATATTGTACGTTGCATTGCGTATTATATCGTATGTTAGACCGTATATTATATTGTAAGTTATATTGCGTATTATATCGTATGTTAGATCGTAAATTATATTGTACGTTATATTATATCGTATGTTAGACCGTATGTTATATTGTACGTTATATTGCGTATTATATCGTATGTTAGACCGTATATTATAGTGTACGTTATATTGCGTATTATATCGTATGTTAGACCGTATGTTATATTGTATGCTACATCTTATGTTACACGGTATGCTATATCGTATACAATATTGTATGACATGTTGTATGTTATGTTGTATGATATTATTATATACTACATCGTATAATATATCGTATGCTATTTCGTATGTTTATATCATATGCTTATCGTATTTATATGGTATGCTTTACCGCATGTTGGTTATACGGTATGCTATATCGTATGCTGTATCGTATGCTATATCGTTTGTTATAGCACTGTGGAATGCCATATCATATCGTATGCTATATCGTTTGTTATAGCACTGTGGAATGCCATATCATATGTTATATCGTATGCTATATCGTATTGTATATGGTATGCCATGTCGCGTGTTATTATGTACGCTATATCGTATGGTATATCGTCTGTGTGACTTATATGACGGATAGAGGTACAACGGGCTACTTCTGTACAATGTAGAGGCACACTTGCAAGCAGCCCCCGACATACCGTGTTATCACGCAGTCAAATATTAATCAGTATGCTGTCAATTGTCGTTTTATCTCTTTGCACTCCAGTCGGTGACTTAAGATTTGTTTTGCAAACAGTTTACGAGCCAATCTGTTAGATACTCTTAAAGGACTATAAAGTAAAATTGAACCTCGATGAGCCAAACAATTTCAAACTCGGCCAGTATGGTTGTTAAACCTTGAGCACATTGAATGCGTGTAGCAAATGTAGGATGTGATACTTTAAATCCTCAGCATGAGAAGGGTTACGAATTCCAGTAATCATGCCTTCCAACGCGACAGGCAAACTGGACGTACTGCATGGCAAATACTACAAATACACTAAAAAATGGCATCATTCATTTGTAAACGATGTTACTTCCAACGAGTCACCTGACTAGGTTCCTCTCTGTTTATTCATGATATAATAGATATGGCCCTGACCACACATTCATGTGTCCAATTGCTGTTATAACGATTAATCTGATTAATATCAATGATGTCATATTTTCTTACATGAATATTTATTGAGCAAAGTGTTAATTGTGTTACACGTTTGATCATTGGCTCATGTTTGAAATAGATATTGATCTTTCATTAATCTTACATTACACAAAACAGTCGATGAAAGCAATAACAAGTGGCAGTTACTCGTAGACTGATTAACATTAAGTATCAGTTTTTGTATGTCGCATTAGTTTGAAATTACACGCCATATAATAACTCTGATATAATTGTGCAAAATTCAAATCCATGCAATACTCGTAACAGCATTGTCAAAGTATATACCCAATTATCTGATATATCTCACCCTTTCCCAAAATTATATTTAGTATATTTCTTAACTGTTAATCTCTGTTTATCTCTCTGTGCCTCGCCATGTTTCTTCTGTAATCTCGTTCTGTATTTTGTACACCACCTACCTTTAATCTCATCCTGTCCCTATATTTCTCTTTTAATGTCAAGTATTTCTGACATTATTTCTCGTTTTTACGCTGTGTACGGTAAACACCCTCTAAATCGGACGTTAAATTTAGTATAAATATCGATCTTGGAGACAGGTGGCAGCTTACTGCTGGGTGAAGGTCAAGCAGAAAGCTCTTCTAGGAGCTTTCTGTATGTCTCTCACACTGCATTAGGCAGACACCTGCGTAAAAGTATCTAAATTCTTCTCTACTAGAAATCTGGTTTAGAGTATTTCTTCAGTATATCATGTTCCATATTCACACCACCACATTCCGTCCTATACTTGCATTCTAAGCCTCTGCACTCTCGACAATTGTATTAGGTTCATTGAAACAAACAGAAATATAACTCTTTCAGATTTCCTGTGATAATGTTTTAAGAGTTGTATACCTTATTAGCTTGGTAGTTTCTGTTTTAAAGGGTAATCCGCTAGTTGGATTGCTTGTTTTTGCTGTTTGGTTATCGTTTTATGCCCTATCTGAGGTTTAAGGCGTCGAACTCCGTCGATACATGAGTACGCCCGTACACAATGATCACCATGTGGTCACTACATGAGTACGCCCGTACACAATGATCACCATGTGGTCAATACATGAGTACGGCCGTACACAATGATCACCATGTGGTCACTACATGAGTACGCCCGTACACGATGATCACCATGTGGTCAATATATGAGTACGCCCGTACACAATGATCACCATGTGGTCAATACATGAGTACGCCCGTACACAATGATCACCATGTGGTCACTACATGAGTACGCCCGTACACAATGATCACCATGTGGTCAATACATGAGTACGCCCGTACACAATGATCACAATGTGGTCAATACATGAGTACGCCCGTACACAATGATCACCATGTGGTCACTACATGAGTACGCCCGTACACAATGATCACCATGTGGTCAATACATGAGTACGCCCGTACACAATGATCACCATGTGGTCAATACATGAGTACGCCCGTACACAATGATCACCATGTGGTCAATACATGAGTACGCCCGTACACAATGATCACCATGTGGTCAATACATGAGTACGCCCGTACACAATGATCACCATGTGGCTTAGTGAACTACAGTAGAACCACTCTTAAGCAATCTTATATTGTTTGGACACAGAAATTTGAAAACGCAGGTGGTTGCTTAATGCAAGGCAGAAGAAATGCAGAAAGCTCTTGTATGATGTTTTTGTATTAATTTGGGCCTGCATTAAGCTATCACCTGACTTAAAGACCCTAATTAAGACCATTGTTAAAGGACGCTTACAACAGCTTCTTCTTTATATTTTTGTGAAACGCTAACTTTGATCAATAGTTTTAATCTTTGACCTTTGGCCTTTAAAAAACATTGTCATGAAAGTTCTTAAACAATGCAGCTTCATGAATTGACAAACACAATGTCAACTATGGAATTTCATTCTCTAATAAACCAAATGTTATGATCAAGGGCAAAGTTTCAGACTGACAGACATACATAAACAAATACACGATCAAACAGAAAGGCCAGACACACAATTCCACCATCTAGATAGTTGGTCTCAAATGGCATTGCCGGTTCATCCACGTTAGATAATTATGGACAATTCGCAAAAAAGTAGGAGCGGAGTTCCAATATGGGATTAATATCCATTAAGTATAGAGGTTTATCAATTACAACAGACACGTTATTCAATAACGCAGTAGACGTAACTCGAGCATTGATCAGTTGTATATTCTTTGTCCCTTGTTCTGTATATAAAGGCCTGCCTGGCATTTGTAAACCGTGCTGATCCAGATGAGACTGCAAGTGACTCGGTGTCTCATCAGGATACAATGTGGTTGAAACTTGTTAAAATGGCTCCTCAAACATTACACGAACCGGAGATAAGTAAAACATACCACAGATCGAATCATTATCAACAGTTTGAACATTTAAATTATGTCACTAGATTATAACTAGGACTTACCGGACACCTTGACGACCCAGAATATCATCAAAACTGTTCCTATCATCATGTTGAACCCTCTATATATCACGTGTTAATCCTCGCCTGAAACAAAGAATTAATATCCTCATTTACCTCATACATACGCCTTTCCCCCGCATTTGTAGAGTAGACACCAACCAGACGGATTCTGTCAGATTCGTATGTTCTTGGTCTACTCTGTTTGCTTATGAAATAATATGGATTTGGTTCAACAGTTTGTACTATGGTAAAAGATTCCCGTCTTCACAATACTATTAAAAACGTTTAGATTATTAGTGTTCAGTCATTATGCAAATTGTCAATAATTCATGTAATTACATAACCTTTCATGAGGTAAAGTATAACAGAGGGCTAGATACATTTATTTGTGCCATGTATTGATATGTTGAACGATAAAATACAGTCTCTCAATAGCGACATTTGATCGACTAATTACAGGGTCTTCAAAGCGAGTGAGTGTTCGATGTATAGCGTTACTCGTGTTCGCTTTAACTCAAAAGTAAAAAGTGAAGTACCTAATTATAGTCCGAATGACCGCTCAGCCGACTGTACATTTACTCCCCTTGTCATTGAGTCATTCGCCTACAATATTGAGCACTGCTAACATATGGCGCAATCATACAGCCGCAGTACTAGCTAGTGACCCTAACAGGTACCCATTTTAACCCCTGGGTGGAGAGGAGGGACGGGTGGGAAACACTGAAAAACGTCTCTGAATTTTCCGGGTGGGACTGGGATTTGAACCCCGGACCTCCGGACTGGTAATCAATTGCGTTACCACTAGACTACAGCACACCAACTACAGTAGAACCTGTCTTAAGCTGCCATCAAAAAGAAGTCGTGTCATGGGTTTGCAAGGCAAGTGGTAGCTTGATGCAAGCCAAAAGTAATGTAGAAAAGTCATGCTTTCTGTACTACTTTTGCCCTGCATTAAATAAACCACATGTTTTGTATGGCTCTTATGTTTGGCCGCTTTAGATAACTTCTACTATATATATAACTGAGTCGCAGTAGCATGATAAAGATATAAGTAACACGTGTTACTGATACAGTAACTGATAGTACATGTATGCATAGATTGCAGTACCTCTACAGATAGTATGCATATATTGCAGTATCTCTGAAGATAGTATGCATAGATTGCAGTACCTCTACATATAGTATACATAGATTGCAATACTTCTACATATAGTATGCATAGATTGCAATACCTCTACATATAGTATGCATAGATTGCAGTATCTCTACATATAGTATGCATAGATTGCAGTACCTCTACCGACAGTATGCATAGATTGCAATACCTTTACAGATAGTATGTATAGATTGCAATACCTTTACAGATAGTATGCATATATAGCAGTACCTCTACAGACAGTATGCATAGATTGCAATACCTTTACAGATAGTATGCATAGATTGCAATACCTTTACAGATAGTATGCATAGATTGCAGTATCTCTACAGACAGTATGCATAGATTGCAGTACCTCTACATATAGTATGCATATATTGCAGTACCTTTACATATAGTATGCATAGATTGCAGTACCTTTACATATAGTATGCATAGATTGCAGTACCTTTACATATAGTATGCATAGATTGCAGTACCTCTACAGGCAGTATGAATAGATTGCAGTACCTTTACATATAGTATGCATAGATTGCAGTACCTCTACAGATAGTATGCATAAATTGCAGTATATCTACAGATATTATGCATAGATTGCATTATCTCTACAGATAGTATGCATAGATTGCAGTACCTCTACAGATAGTATGCATAAATTGCAGTATCTCTACAGACAGTATGCATAGATTGCAGTATCTCTGAAGATAGTATACATAGTTTGCAGTACCTCTACAGATAGTATGTATAGATTGCAGTACCTCTACAGATAGTATGTATAATTTGCAATACCTCTACAGATAGTGTGCATAGATTGCAGTACATCTACAGATAGTATGCATAGATTGCATTATCTCTACAGATATTATGCATTGATTGTAGTACCTCTACAGATAGTATGCATAGATTGCAGTACATCTACATATATTATGCATATATTGCAGTACCTCTACAGATAGTATGCATAAATTGCAGTATCTATACAGACAGTATGCATAAATTGTAGTATCTCTATTACAGTTTCTCTACAGACAGTACGCATAGATTGCAGTACCTCTACATATAGTATGCATAGATTACAGTACCTTTACAGATATTATGCATAACTTGCAGTATCTCAGAAGAGATTAGTTCTCAAATGTGTTGTCTAGTCTGAGTATACACTACTTGCAGACCCGTGAAAGTAGTATTTATCTTGTGAAAAGAAGCATTATTTGCAAAACTAAGTTTAGTTTCTTCCTCGCATGGTACTACAAACCTAAGGGGTATATGCAGTCATTGCTATTCCGTGAAACTTCAAACACAGTATCTATTTATAGACTCGAATATGAAATTATTACGTGACGTCCCAAATACCATTCACAGGGAAAGTTAACACCTACAAATTGTTTTATATAGATAAATCTAAATTAAACTTTAACCTGCTTATTGAATTATCTTACACAACTGTATGTAATTAGAAATTAGTTAATGAAATGTAGTAGTTAACCTATTTATTATTATTGTAGTATGCTGTCAAATATCTAATTTATTTCATAAGCAAACAGAGCAGACATTATATGTCGCATAAATAGCGACTTGCTGCTGCTGGATGTATATCACATGTGTTATTCGCTATACTTTGTGTAGATTTGTGTTCAAAATTGACCTACTTTATATTTAAGCGTCATGTAATAAACAGTACACTAAAACGACACTATATATTTAGCATGTATAGCACTAAAACCTATGTCAAACGTCAGATAGCACCATAGCACCACAAACACGTGCTGCATGTCAGACTACACGGATGGCAATATACGTTTTACTGATGTCACAATTAAGATAATACTCATAAACCAATCAATTGATTCAGAACAACAGATGAAGATGCGTGCTGAAATATTTAATAGTCATTTATCCACCTATGTTGTAACTACTGTTTAGAATCGTCTCTTCGAGACGATTCTAAAGAGGAAGTCCCTACAATGAAAGCATATTTTCAATAATATCATAAAACTTGGTATTTGTTATGCTCAATCATTATATGAAGATTGTCAATTTGAACTTATATCGAAAAATGCCCCTGTTATACAAAATAAAACGATTCATCAATACCTATACTTTTTGTTCTACAACAATGTATTATCGGCATTTTCACAACATAGGGTTTTTGATTGAGAAATAAAGGAGATATTCTGGAAAATGTTTAATTTACGCATCATATCTGGACCTCTGATATTACATGCGTCAGATAACAACAAAGACAGCATACAATGACATTACACTCTACATAAAACTCACAACAAAGTAAACTATTTTCACATGTCACATACGTATCAACTCGAGTAACGCCTCAAATTATATCGAGGATACTAGAGGTCCTTATAAGACGCGTTAATTAAAACATTTTCAGTAATAACTTCTTTATGTTCCCACCAAATGAACATTCTATAGAATCGTCTCTTCGAGACGATAACAACAGATAACACGACCTAGGGTTTGGTAGAGAACTAACTATTTTAGTAATTGAGTACGGACCTTTATCTGTTGCTATCTGATACAATAAATTTAAGTTAATAACCAAACAACCATATATACCTATTTCACCTTTAAACCTTTCCCTCATGAATATTGATGTGAGAATAATAACACTACCGATATTCATTTTATACACTTTTTATAATTGTATATGAACACGGTAGTTTTGGCCGCGGCAGAATCTGTAGAATCACAGAATTCTATAACAAACATAACAGACAATGACCAGACAGCTCCGACATGCAATATGATGCAATTAGTAACTGGCCTTGAATAAGCTCTACCTGGTTATAAATATTAACTGTGTATTACACTCTAGTTATTATTCTTTAACCAGTATATATTCAACACCATGTATCAAAAGGTAAACTTAATGCCGATATCAGTCTACAGAAAACACGAATGAACGTACGGATTTTGAGATCATAATTGTCAAAACACCGTCCTATGTTAAATTGGGCATTAAATTTGTTTGATCCATTTGCTATTTTTATAATCAAATAACAATGGTAAGTAAGAAAATACGACACATATACTAGATTACAACAGTGACTATGACTGTGATAAAGCAAACGATATAGTTGTGGGGAATCTAACCTCTGATATTTTGATGGCAGTAACTACATTTTGAAGCAATGTTTTGATTAGAAGGCAATTAATACTCTGTTTTTCGCTTTGGAAACTTCATAATTATTATATGTGTGTATTGTTGCAAAGCAGCACATTGACGTTAAGATCCATGCTCACCATTAATTTACAATAATGTGATTATGATCATCATTACGTGACATTTAACTCCAACACAACTTGCATAATAAAACAACCTATACTTACTGTTAAACTATCCTATATTGCTTCAGCTATACTTTACATCCACATTTAAAAGTGCACTACAACTGCGGTGCATTTCCAATCAATTGTTAAAAAGCATTAGCTATCTATAAGAGTTAGGCAGCGCTAGCGTGTATAAACCGATACGTTGATCCCTTTACTTAAATTGTTATCACTCGCCCGTGTTTGTCAATGCCACTGCGACATGCGACCATTGTCTGGCATGTACATTAGATATTCGCAAGAGCAGGAATAAGTGTCATCAGGGAAAACGCAACGCTTAACACATTCCCTCATAACTATTTTAGACCCACCTCTTTGAAAAACAGGAGTAATTACTAGAGAAAATGAAAACATTAGCGTTTTGTAGTTTTGAAACCATTGTGATATATGAAGCAGTTTGCAACTGCTCTATTTGTCACAATGGTTTCAAAATCGACTTTTACAAAGACGACAAAATGTGTCATTAAGAGGGAATGGTTAAAACGAACGATTTCAATTACAGTAAAACCTCTCTTAAGCGGTCATCCAACTACGTCTAATTATGTATGTGTAAGACGGGTGGTGGCTTAATGTAGGTCAAAACTAATGCGGAAAATAACAACTGTAGGAGATTATGCCGTACATTTGCTCAGCATTAAGCCACCACCGGTTTTTAACACCTCTATGTTTAATAAAATGAATGGCCGCTTAAGAAATGCTCTATTGTAGATTAAGTATGTGCAATTGGAGTTCCGTTAGTTCAGGAATAATATTTCCCACAATATGTCGTATATCATATTAGTGTTAGGATTTGATATGTAGACGTCTAGGGACATTTACATTTATTGATCTAATTATGGATATCTCAAAGACGAAATGTAATCTTATACGAGATAAATCACCATCACGGAATTATTACAATATACAAAAAGTGCGTACCGAAATACTAAACTAGAATCTAATTATTTCTCCACCAAACCCTATGTTGCAACCGCTCTTTGAATCGTCTCTTCGATACGATTCTAAAGAGTGGTCACAACATAGGGTTTGGTATAGAAATTAAGACGTTTATCTTGAAAATATTTTAATTTACACACCTAATCTGGACCTCTGAATATTCAATACAATACATATATCTGGCTCTCTGAACATTCAATACAATACATATGTCTGGCTCTCTGAACATTCAATACAATACATATATCTGGCTCTCTGAACATTCAATACAATACATATATCTGACCCTCTGAACATTCAATATAATACATATATCAAGACCTCTGAACATGCAATACAATACATATTTCGACGTGTCGACAACTGATGTAACTATATTTACCATTTATAAATATTTGAGCAACTCATGGTTCTGAATTGTTGGAATCGTATCAGATATGTTTTAGACTTATACGGGCAACTGTTTCAGAAACATTGCATCATCTGTTTGACGTTTCTATTAATAGGATATAAACATTCGATTGCCATTTTTAGAAATATGACACAACTTGTTCAAACTCTATTTGTTATTTACAGTAAACAAAATAACATTACTCTTTTGAATACCGTATAACGGGTTATATTTGCGGGAGAAGCGAAGTAACGTTGCTATGAGGCGACTAGGAGGAAAATCTAATGAATAGTTTGCGCATATATTATTTGCGGCCGGACGGCATCCGCAAACAATACGCTGCCGCAGAAATAGCCAGTTATACGGTATGGAAAAGTGATTAACCGGCATTTGCAAACACCGTGGATTAAGATCAAATGCCTCCTCTATCACCGCTTGTCATTCGAAGTGCGCTGGCTAATAAATCCTCAATACTGAATGAACTAAATTACGTATCATTTCACGTCTGTATTCAAAGGGGGTAAATGGATGCAAATGCTCTATTTATCACAATGGTTTTTACGCTGCACAGTTATAACAATTTTTTTCCTCTAGTAAATGTTCCTTTTCCGTAGATTTATTTCAAGAAGTAGGATCTAAATATAGCTGATGGCGGAATGGATTATGTTGGGTTGTCCCAATTGGGAAAATATAACGGATTTTGTTTTACATAGTTGCCGACGTATATATGTATGAAAGGGTTAAAACATTCAAAGCTGCAATGTTCTGAACTTTTATAACATAATACGCTACAAATGCCTTTCTATTACAGTGTTATATTGTATTCAACAATTTATTTAATGTTACAAATTACTAATTAGTTCGACGAACCTATTCCACTGAAATATTGTATTATTACGTTAAAACAAATTCATTTCTGAAAAGAAATCATTCGCTTTGTTAGCTAAGGTTTTGCTTAGTCAACAATGGTTGCTGTTTATTATTCGTAATTATTAAGAGATCTGTATGTGAGGTTTATTGCGTACAGTAGTTCCTGCCTAAAGAGGCCGTCAAAAAGAGGTCTAATTATGAGTTTGTAAGGCTGGTGGTAGCTTAATGCAGGTCAAAAATAATGTAGAAAGCTCATATAGGAGCTTTCTGTATTACCTTAGCCATGCATTATGAAAACGCATGCTTTGTAAGACTCATATATTCAATAAATCAATGGCCGATTAATTTTTTTTCTGTTTATCAGTGTCCACTGATCGTGTTACTGATATTGTTCATTCAGTAAGAGATTTGTTCAACATCAGCAACAACAACAACAATAATAATAATAAATGTCATAATCATACGCGTGTGTTTCAATTATCTCCGGACAAAAAGGAATTTACTACATGCAGCATATATACACAATAAACAATCAGATGAACAAAGTCCAGGCAAATACATTCGACTTGCAAGTAACATATAATTGAAGTTTGCATTGATTCGCAAATGCTGGAAATCTAAATTTTAAGGACCGCAGTTCTATGTTGACCTATACTTGAGAGGGTATGAAGATATGCAATATTCAATTTTATTACTCTGCAAAGACGCCTACATATGTTCTAATGCTGTCATGTGTCATAGTCTAGTCCAATACATTTTCGGTCCTGGATATGTGAAAATAACTGCATGAAATAATATATATCACCAAAGTAGATCTGTAATGTGTGAAATACGTCCAACTATGTTAATTTCTGTAGTCTATACCAGGAGCACTGTAGTGTCTTCTACATATACATAAATGTTGTCATTGGTGTAGTTTGTTATGAACTCTAAGAGTTCATTTAATCCTTTCTCTGTTCAATAATCATGTACGAAATGATGCCATCATGAATATTTATTTGCTGTTTTATATTGTAGCTTTCCATTGCAAGCTGCGCTCGGACAAAATGTAGAATCAGGTCTATATCATGTCAAAAGCAAACAGAGCAGACCCTGGTCAGACGGCTCCTATAAGAGCCGTCTGATTCGGTCTACTTTGTTTGCAATTGCGTGAAAAAAAAGTTTATATGATGGAAAGCTTAAAGAGAAATAAATAAGTAAACAGTATAGACCCTGGTAGAAGGGCGGCTGCAATAATTGCTTCACAACTTATTTTCCAAATATCACTTCCACCAAGGTATTTTTGCAGTGACATACAGACATGTCATTTCAAATCAATTCACACTACATATTGGGACCAGTTCATTATCATCCCAAAGCTAACATGGGTTAAAAGTAACGAGGGTATGTGGTTTGTCAGTTAATATCAGAGAAACGAAACGAATTAAATACTATTAAAATAACATAATGGGTGGAGATATACCCGTAAGTAGTTATTATTTACATACACATATAACAGTACATTTAATATTAGCTATGCGAAATGCAGTAAAACCCCTCTAACGGGGCGCCAAAAATGGGCATAATGCAGAGGCTGATGGTTGCATAATGCAAGACGAACGTATAGGAACGTTCTGCTTTAGAAGGGCTCTACTGTATCACACAACAACATATATATTGATGCATCTCTCAATTATGTCAATGTATTACGAAGACCGAAATCCATTTCGTACTATTTAGCATGTCTGGAAAAAATATTGTGATAAATCACATATTAATAACATCTAAATGCTTCAAAAATCGGCTGCAAACTAACCTACGATCTTCATTACAATTTAGCTGCTTCACTCTTTTAAAATTATCGTTTACGCTGTCATCTTCGGGTCTTGAGAAAAGATAAATAGAGTTGAGTGCCCTTTACATATTAGTACAGAGCAGAGGACACAAAAAAGTCACGCCAAGGGCAACACATTCCCGAGAGTATTCGGAGGTAATCACTTGGTACATTTCTCTTATAAGTTGGCTATAATGAGATTGTCCTGAAGCTGTACATTGCGTCTCATTTTATGGCCTAACGATGTTAGTGTTGATTGCATGAATGCCGGTATGTCTTAAGCAAGTATTGAAATCATCTCTATTGGTTGAAGACTCATAACGCTCCAATTCTCGAATAGGGACCAAGCTTATAAAACTTCTGAGTCTCAGATCATTATCAAGTATCTGATTGCTCAGATTCTGGGCAAGCTCAGAATCTGACCTATCATATGCTTGAGAATGATCTCAGACGACTCAAACAAACGGTTTTTAACATCGGGACCAGATCATACCGGACTCTTTTATTGGCGCGAGAGCTTTAAGCTTTATGAGTGTAAAAACAGTATGTTTGAAATAATACAATTCTATATAGTTGGAAACAGGTCGAAAGATGTGTTTCCACTGTATAATTGTATGTAGTTTGGAAATGAAAATATTAGAAATTTATTTCCCCTATGAACGGGGCTAATACAAAATGTAATACCGCAACGGTAAGATCATCAATGATAATCGCCGAGGAAATGTCTAAGATGTTGCGAAACCGAGTATGACTAAAACACGAAAGGAGGACTTTGAGCGAATTAAGGCGAAAGGAGGATTAAAGATTAATAACGGCTATTTATTAGTTATTATAAATGATATGTACATATATTTTAAATATATTTGGCATTAATATACTGATAGAAGCCTGAATATATGAACACATTATTAATACATTGATGACATTTACAGGGAAAACGGATTACTTGTTCCTTTCGCCACAGTAAATCCCTCGAAAGGAGGTCTTAAGTAATGTAATTGAATGAAGAACTGTTGATTATTAATAATATGTAATAATTGGCGTTTTTAATTATAATATACACACATTTTATGCTAGAGCATGATTTAAGACCCAGGCACAACATTTTACTTCATAGATACACCTTTGCAAACAGTGTAAACCTAGAGTAGACTCAAAATAAATGGCTCCTGCAGAATTTTCTCTGTTTACTTATGAATTAATATAGATCTGATGCAAAAGTTTCTGCCATGGTAAACTTCCAGTGTTCAGTGTTGAAAATGCCACTAATTAATTGTCATAATGACACTTACATGAAAATTCACTGTTACTGTACGTTAGGCAATTTGGATCCTGATGAGATGGCCAGTAACTCTAGGTTCAAAGTATCAAGGCTACAGTTACATATGATACTCTTTGACATTTCATTTAGACATACAGTTGAACTTCGATATCTCGAATTGGATAATATACAGTATGAAATGAATACTACCATGTCTAAAACAAACCTACAGTTGTCAGCATTACTTTAGACCTGCAATAAGCTGTGAACTTAAGAAATTATTTCTTGCATGAATATTTAGCCTGGAATGGGATAAGGGGTCCAGTGTGAGACTGAAAGGGTTATTGTATAACTAGGGCCACCCGACTGAAATGGCTGTTGTTTCAAGGACCCTTTGTGATGAAACTGAAGAATGTTGTTGTGTTACTAAGGCCATATGAGTAGTCTAAAACATTTAGACATTTTGTTAACATTATGTAAATATTATATAAAATATGTTTGATTATTATTCAGTAATACGCGCCTTTTGATGCTTCGCATCAATGATTTTCTTGTTCCGTATGTGTAACGCGTTCCTTATTATGACCAAAGACAAACATAGAGTATAAGTCGGACTGGAGATGTCACCAACAACCACAGAAGCACAAATAAAGTACCTTACACCACACTCACTTAAATTCACACAGCGCAAACGCACCAATACACATGTCGAGGAGTCTGCTGAATGACTTTCGCCCTAAATAAACTGCCATCTGACCTAAAGACCGATAATGATACTTGTTTCAGTATTTGAACTGAGGTTGTTTTAATTTTCGAACTTTCGACATTGTTTTAGTGTTCGAACTACTGAGGTTCTTGAGTGTTCGAACTATCTGCGTTTTACTGTATCGTGATACATGTTTTAGTGTGGAATTTATCGAAATTGTTTTAATGTTTGAACTATCGTGGTTTTACTGTTGCATGCTACTTGTTTTAGTGTTTGAACTATTGTGGTTTTACTGTTGCATGCTACTTGTTTTAGTGTTTGAACTATCGTGGTTTTACTGTTGCATGCTACTTGTTTTAGTGTTTGAACTATCGTGGTTTTACTGTTGCATGCTACTTGTTTTAAAGTTTGAACTATCGTGGTTTTACTGTTGCATGCTACTTGTTTTAGTGTTTGAACTATTGTGTTTTTACTGTTGCATGGTACTTGTTCTAGTGTTTGAACTATTGTGGTTTTACTGTGGCATGCTACTTGTTCTAGTGTTTGAACTATCGTGTTTTACTGTGGCATGCTACTTGTTTTAGTGTTTGAACTATTGTGTTTTACTGTGGCATGCTACTTGTTTTAGTGTTTGACCTATTGTGTTTTTACTGTTGCATGCTACTTGTTTTAGTGTTTGAACTATCGTGGTTGTTTAAAGTGCCCGAACCATCAGGGTTTTATTGAAGCATGATACGTATTTGTGCGTTCAAAGTATCGATATTGTTTTAGTGTTCGAACTATCGGGGGTTTACTGCATTATCTGTACACAAAACTGTAACCTGGAGGTGACGAACAACACAGGGGAACCATTACATACGCGACCATTTACTGCAAACGGTAATGTTCATCAGTGTGCCATTTCTCCTGGGAACATTATAATGAGGTTTCCCCTAAGCCATTCAGTCAATCTCGTTTTTATCATATTGTGATGTCAGTGAATACAACGTTGTCGTTAATTTTCAATCAAGTATAGACACACTCTTCCTCAACGGTATTGTTCTCTGGCTTTCTCTCAACAAGGCGGTATAGGGCTCCAGACAATTCTCATCGAAGTCATGTTTCAGAGTAATAGAATACAGAAGTCACGTGTGTAGGTCTGTTTTTGGTTTCAAGCTTTAGTATGAGTTAGTGACCTCAATATTCGATCTTTTATCCATAAATTCGACGATATACGCAGACGTCAAGCTAAGATGCACATATGAAAACAGTTTCAAGAATTACGGGGTTTATATATCTCAACTTATTCGTTTTGCTAGAGCTTGTTCATCTATTGACGATTTTAACAGTCGAAATCTCATTTTAACTGAAAAACTGCTTAAGCAAGGATATAGATACATGTACCATTAACTAAGAAAAACCTTCTCCAAGGCGGTACTTCCATCTTCCCCCTATTGTATGTTTGTTTTGTCTGTGTGCGTCTCTTGATGTTTTTATAGTTATGTACATTTGCTGTTTCCTTGTGTTGCTGTTCAGGCGACTGTTTGTTCTGTATGTGGTGTTTCCTGCATGACTCATTTTTGTACTTCCTTATCTATCCACCAAACTGTATGTTGTGAGCACCTTTTAGAGACGATTCTAAAGAAAAATCCCAATATAGGGTTTTATAGAGAAATGACGATTTTAGTATCTGAGTACGCACATTTATCTGGTGCTCTGTATACAAATATTGCCAAATATTGTCATCTTTAATGTTGTTGTCTGTTACAGTTTTCGATTGTATATAATTCCCAATTTTTCCTTTAAAAACATTAACCATAGTAACATCTATTTCGGGTCCTGAAGATATGTCTACGTAGTGATCTGGGTCCAAGCTGTACTCACAATTGAGACAGTGTCAGCGAAAAGTTAACCCTTTCCATTTCCATTGCGGACAGGCAATGTTGCGGGTCGCATTCTATGGAGTGGTATTTGGGTCCAAATTATAGTTATGATTTTACTAAGTTTAAACTGTTATCTACATACGGTAGTTGTTAACGCTTTATACTACATGCCTAATTCTAAATTCTTAACTGCAAATCGCTAAGTTTATACTGTTATCTACATATGTTAGTTGTTTAACGCTTTATGCTACATGCCTATTTCTAAATCGCTAAATGGTACATGTAAATGCTTCAACTCAAATGATTAATATTGAAACTTAATCCTTACCCTATTGAATATTCATGTAAAAAATAATGATACCATGAATATGTATTAGCTGATTTTTTACAATGATACATGGACACAGGGATTTTTTATGCCCCCTAACGGCGGGCATATAGTAATCGCATTGTCCGTCCTTCCGTCTGTCCTTCCATCCGTCTGTCCGTCCGTCCCAAATTTCGTGTCCCTTCCGTAACTTTTATCTAATCATTTCATAAGCAAACAGAGCAGACCCCGGTCAGACATTTTATATTCATTCTTCACTATACGCAATCGGGGTGTCCAGCAGCTTGAATATTAATGCCGCACTGAACCACCCAGTGTCTGATCTAGATCCAAACTGCATGCAAAATCAATCTTGGATTCACTCATAGTATGGTAAAGGTTGACACTTTCCCTAATCTATTCATGTAACAAATCATGAATGTAAGACTATGAATTAGATCTAGATCCTAGATGTATTTTATTATGGCATCACGAACAAGGAAAGTGGCAGAAACATTAGAATCAGATCTACATTGTTTCATAACCAAACAGAGTAGTCCCAGGTCAAACGGCTCCTATAGGAGCCGTCTGATCTGGGTCTACTCTGTTTGCAAAGGAGTCAAAAGTCGTTCATATGAGGGAAAGGGTTACAGACGACACCATTCATCATCACTAATCCGCATTCATTCATACAAAAAGCGTAGATTATATATAACCAAACCAAATGTTAGCGTGTTTGATTTCTCGAAACACCCAACTGTTATTTGCTAAAATACTGGGTTTGACACCTCTGTTTATATGTAGAGTAAAGGACCCTTATTTCGACACCTTAAGGTACATAATCGTCGTAACGATAAGAGTGTGTTGTACTTCGACATGGCAACAAAGAAAGACGTATATTTACCAACGTTTTTGAATTACTATTGCTTATGAAAGTGTATGAGTTTGCAGGGCAATACGTTACTAACTTGATCTGCTTCGGGTTCCTTATTTCGACAGGGGGACCCCACATTCGACACCATTTTTTTTTCATGAAACACATACACTGTTAATCAAAATCGTGAAACGATCAAGAAGTGTTCATTTTGAATGATAAAAAGAAAAGCAATCCCCAAAATCAACTTTCTAAAAGAAAAAAAGCATAATTTGTGTCGCTGCCGTGATTTGAACCGCCAACCATCAACACCAAAAAAGTTAACTACCAGCGTCTTTACACGGCCGCAATTGTTATTCATCGAGGAATTTTAGTTGTATATAAATCTAAATTAAGACAAGTCGAATTAAGGAACATTCGAATATTTTGGCACCCTATTTTGACATCCCTAATTTGAAGGTAATCTGTCCAGCTTCAGCAAATATGAGATTTAAACAAAATAAACGCTTTACATTCTGTACATAACAATGGTTTTCAATGATTAACATTGATTTTCCACAATCCGTTTAACGTTGTCATCGAGTAGTGTAGCCAGAACTAGTATCTGGTAAGTTAGTTTCGTAATAATTTGAGTTGAAGAATTTACCGTTTAGCGATAAGAGTTAAGAATTTAGAAACAACATCGAAATGAGATTTATATCTAAATAAACAACTTACATGTGTAGATAACAGTATAAACTTAGTAAAATCATAACTATAATTTTGACCCAAATACCGCTCCATAGCATTCTGCTTCCTCTCTTTCCTAACGAGGTGTTTCTCTTCTATAGTTTGCCAAGACGCTTTGATTAAAAGGTCCTCACTCCCTTGCTGACTGCGAGCCTCTATGTGTCGCGGTCTTTGGCTACGTTCTCCCATCCATCAACCCTGATGCCGCAGGCTTTGAGGGAAATCTTCACTGCATCCTTGTACCGTTTCAAGGGTGCTCCTACTTTGAATGTGCCCGTAGCAAGCTGCTTGGGATGCGGTCATCAGTCATTTGCATTACATTGCCTGTCTATCTGAGCTGAGCTTTGATAAGTAGAGCTTCAATGTCAGGTAGATTCGCTCGTTCTAGCACTTCTGCGTTGGTGACTTTGTCGTACCATTTAATGCTCACTATTTTGCGTAGGCAGCATTGGTGGAACTGATCCAATTTCTTAATGTAGCACCTGTATGGTGTCCATATTTCACAACCGTAAAGAAGTGAGGTCAGTACTACGACTCTGTAGACGGCTACCTTGGTTGGCAGTTTGATACCGCGCTAACTCGAGAGTCTTGTCAAAAGTCGATCAAAAGAAGCACTAGCTTTGGATATTCGACTAGCGAGTTCCTTGTCTAGACAATCGGAGGTTAGGCGGCTGCTGAGATAGGTGAAAACCACTATATTTTGCAAATGAGCGTATCCATGCAAGTAATATACATATCTATTATTCCTCATTTTTATTTACGATGTTTACTCCCACAGCCATTTGTGCAGTATTTGCATATATTTAAAATCTTGACGGACGGCAAAATGGCATTATCGTTTCAGCTAATCGGCTGGTCAAGTTTCAGTAATGTCTTTTGGTCTCAATCTCCCACTACAACGTACAATCTAGTCCAAAGCAATAACTGCATAGTTTGTTACTGTATGAGAGCGATGCTGGACTAATAGGATTGCTACTGGCATAACAAAAACAAAAACCTACGTATAAACTAAGCGGTTTAAGAGTCAAGGTATGTCCAATAGCAGATCAACGTCGACAGATAAAGGTGTGACACGTTCATACCATAAAGTCTCCAAACACTAGGTCGTGGCTTGGCTTAACCTCGGCTGACATTCTCGGTCAATACAATATCAACGCCTCTTACTGTTGAAATACAACTGAACTTCGATATATCAAACTCGGATAACTCGGACTTCGTGATAACTCGGACTAAAATTTAGGTTCGTCCAATACTTATAATACAGAATTGCTACTAAATATATCAATAAGAATATCTACAAACACATGTAACAGCTAAATGCAAGTGTAAAGCAATGCTGAAAGCACATGGAGGGGCTTTCAGCATTACTTTACACCTGCTTTAAGCTTGCAGCTCGAAATATTGTCCAGATTAGAAATCCGATAACTCGAACTTCCGTTATCTCGAAGTTCAACTGTAATTTTAACCCTTTGCCTGCTAAGCGCGACCAGACTGACATCTACAAACATCTTGGATCCAGATGAGACGCCGAGTAACTCGGCATCTAACTCGGCATCTTATCAGGATCCAAGCTGTTTGGCACTAGGTCAACAGTTTCTCAAAAACATTGAATAAATCAGAAGTAAATTAAAAACAGATTAGAGTTTAAGTAGACATGGTTTTCATTGTAGGCATAGGTTTAATAAACAGTATATCAAAGCAATAAACCCTTTAAAATACTGCCCACTGTATGCAGTTTTATGACTATCTAAGAATGTATGGACGTAGATGTGTTTTATATGTAAGAAGTGGTGTTTTTTTAAACCCAGTGTTACTGTACAAACTACAGTTGAACTTTTTTTTCGAGAAATCGACGTTCAAATGTATTTGAAGTTGTGGATAATATAATAATACAATTTTCTTCATTAATTTATGCATACCAGGAACGTAACTGGATCCAGATGCAATGTGTGCACCCTGGCTAGAGAGATACGGGGCATGCACTCCCGGAAACGTGTATTATGCTAGATAGCTGTAGGTGGATTCTTGAGTATACATTATTTCACAGCACATATAACTGAAACAAGAAATTTAACCAATCCCCTCATGGGCTATTTTAGCCCTATCCTTTTTGAATAAGTCTTCCGAAAAGGAGCAAGCACTAGAGAAAAAAGAATGTTTAAGAGTTGCGTAGTTTTTAAATTACTGTGCAAATATTCTATTTATCATAATTGTTTCAAAACGTGATTCTTATAGAGGCGTGAAAAGGGGTCAGTATGTTGAAATGAGTTATAGCTTACATGATAAGACAGACCTCTGTCAGAGCCTACCCTCCACCTTCCCCCACACACCTTTAACCTTAAATCTTTACTTTATTTCATATTAACCATAAGACTGTTGAACCTTTCTGATTGATGTTACGCACGTACAGCTCTCGAATTCTAAGAGAGTGTAGTGATGGGATATCGGACATCCTTACAGCCATCTTCAATCAGTCTCTTAAGCTTGGTCAAGTCCCGGAAGATTGGCGTAAAGCTAATGTTACACCAATATACAAGAAAGGTGACAAGTATGATCCCATAAATTATTGACCACAAGCATATGCTGTAAGGTTTTATAACATATGCTAGTAAGCAACATCATGAAACATTTACATGGATATGACATCTTAGTAGAAAGTCAACATGGGTTCAGAAGCGGTAGATCCTGTGAAACACGGTTAGTTCAATTTATTCATGACTTGTCATCAAACTTGGACCGTGCTTGTAATAATAGAAAGCAAAAACAGACAGATGTCATTGTGATGGACTTTGTCAAAGCATTTGACAAGGTCCCTTACAATAGACTTATACATAAACTGCATTATTATGGTATTAGTGGAACAACTAACAAGTGGATAGGGTCATGGTTATCAGACAGATCTCAGGAAGTAGTCCTTGATAGCATATCCTCAGATGCAGCCCCAGTAGTATCAGAGGTCTGTTCTGGGACCAATTTTGTTCTTGACATTTATTAATGACCTCCCTGATGGACTTAACTCATATGTACGCTTATTTGCAGATGATTGTGTTCTGTACAGAAACATTTACACAGACCGTGACTGTGACATATTGCAACAAGATTTAAACAAACTTGAGCAATGGGAACAGACATGGCTTATGAAATTTAATGTATCTAAGTGCCACTCTATGAGGATAACTAGACACAACCAGAAGAATCAGATTATACATAATTATTCACTTCATGGACATACTTTGGAAAATGTAGCTTCTGCTAAATACCTCGGTTTAACATTAACAGAGACTTTAGACTGGTCGCAACATATAGACTCTATAACATCTAAAGCAACAAAAACACTTGGTTTTCTGCGCAGAAACCTTTCATTAGCACCCAGGCAGACTAAAGTTAATGCTTATAAAACACTTGTACGTCCACAACTGGAGTTTGCTTCTTCTATATGGAACCCACAGTCTCAGACCCGTGTAAAAAAATTGAAATGGTGCAGAGAACTGCAGCAAGGTGGTCCTGTAGAAGATGGCATAACACCAGTCATGTGGGCGAGATGCTACAAGACTTGCAATGGCCATCTCTTGAGCAAAGACGAGAACATGCATGTCTTGTATTTTTCTTTAAGATTCATCATCAGTTAGCATAGATAATGAGATGTATAAGTGTGTATCACTATTGATGTTACGCACACGTTTAAGTGTGTATCACTATTGATGTTACGCACACGTGTAAGTGTGTATCACTATTGAGGTTACGCACACGTGTAAGTGTGTATCACTATTGATGTTACGCACGTGAAAGTGTGTATCACTATTGATGTTACGCACGTGTAAGTGTGTATCACTATTGATGTTACGCACGTGAAAGTGTGTATCACTATTTATGTTACGCACGTGTAAGTGTGTATCACAATTGATGTTACGCACGCTTAAGTGTGTATCACTATTGATGTTACGCACATGTAAGTGTGTATCACTATTGATGTTACGCACGTGTAAGTGTGTATCACTATTGATGTTACGTGCTTACGCACGTGTAAGTGTGTATCACTATTGATGTTACGCACGTGTAGGTGTGTATCACTATTGATGTTAAGCACGTGTAAGTGTGTATCACTATTGATGTTACGCACGTGTAAGTGTGTATCACTATTGATGTTACGCACGAGTAAGTGTGTATCACTAGCTGTGTTTATGTATACAATTCAAAAGTTTACTTTTACTTTCGTGTCAAGTTCAATCAAGTATACCAACATCGAAATGAAGAATTAAGACTCCTTACCTTATAAAGTCGCATCTGCTTTCAGAAATGCTGCATAACACTATAAACTATTCAGTCATAAACATAACATCACAATTTTCATTGAAAATTCATTAGCAAGCATAAACGTTACTTTTAGTACCAACTGACACTTCGAACTTAACCTTCAGCACTCTACCTGTACTGGCGATTGTGTGATTACCTTTGCAAATGGTTTGGATTCAGATGAGACGCGGAGTAATTCGGCATCTCAACAGGATCGACACTTTTTGACACCCTGTCGCTGGAGCCAGAAGAAATGGAACTCGTGTGTATCTTTAACATTACAGCATACTTCATTATTTGCAGGCGACAATTGCTCAAAGTGCAAAAGGTTAATCAATGTTATCACAACAAACTTCACTGGCAAGTAAGAAATTCCTCGACATGCTATACCGCGTTCAAGCCTAATACACACTGATCTCTATTGGATGTGATAATAATCCTATGTAACTCATCTAACGAGTCCTGTTTCAGGGACGATGCCGTTCCTTAGATGTTCAGTAAAACCCATCTCTACCAGAATTCTAGTAGAGACGAAATTAGATACTTTTAGGCAGGTGGCTGTTTAATACAGGGTGAAAGGCTGCCCACTGTCACGGAGGTCCATAATAATAAAAAAAAAATTAACGCCCGGTTTATAGGGGTTTTACCGTATTGAACAACGCTGAATTTTACCTTATCGTGATTTGATATAGGTCTCCGCTGCGTGTTAACTTTGCATAAACACTACCAATTAATTTGCCTATATGCATTTCCCTGCGGACGGTCCTTGGCTTGCCCTGGTTGTGAGGTTTGAATCGATCGCTGCCAATGTATTATCTTTGGTTACCTATGCAAACAGTTGTGATCGAGTAATTCATCGTGTAATAAGGAACCAAACTGAATTTACTGTGTTAATGCATTTTTTTAAAAGAAAAATGGGAAACGAAAACTATAGCAAATGAAACTTTTGAAGACGACCACATCTTGCGGCGAAAAAGTTAGTTGTGACTAGGAATGTGTGTGCCTATTTTGGAAAACTTAAGCCCTCAGACAAGAACTAAAAGAGGGACATGTTGGTAGTTATCATGCGCTGCTCTTGTATCATATTAGATTATCCGAAAACATCTTCCAGATATCATCAGTGATTATCGTCCTAATTTTATCTTTCATTTGCACTGTATGCCATTATTATTCAGATTCGCAGCGTCTTAAAATTTAGCCCATCTGTCTAGGCATCAAAGCTGAAACTCATTATTATTTGCAACCCGACGGTGCGTTTGTACTTTTAATAATCATGCATTTTCACGTGGTTTGCATATGTATTTTTATAGATTAGAGTCTGTAGTATCTGTAAGTTCATCCTCAGTTAACAAGATAATGCGAATTAATATGCATAAGGTCAAGAAACAGGGAAAAGATAAGATACCGTTTATTTAATGTAGAAGCATTGCTCTTTGCGAAATCAAAATTATCAATCAAACTGGAGGGTGGATAACCATGCCGTTGTTTGGAACAGTTTCTAAATTATTCCGAGTGGTTCAGTATGGGAAACTTGTAAAAGAGCTTTATTATGTTTAAGGTGCTTTTGAACGCACATATCCTGTGTGACAAGAGCGCTATATAAATGTGGTATAATTATAATAATTATATGAACAGTTCAATATTGGTTTGTCACAGATGTCTTTGGTTTGTCATTGGTTTGTCACAGATGTCTTTGGTTTGTCACAGATGTCTTTGGTTTGTCACAGATGTCTTTGGTTTGTCACAGATGTCTTGACGTGTCTTTACCACTTCAACATTACAGATAAAGTTCAAATAAATTTAAGTAATCGGCTTTTTTGTCAGGATGCCAACTGCAATACACTCTGATAACTCTTTACGCAAACAATGTACTGCGGCAAGCGCATTTCAAGGTATAAACCATTAACATTAACACACGAATCAATGTTGCTAAAAAAAAATAACAGAAGAATCACAAGCGTTAACATACTCCAAAGTATGATTATGTTTCCAAGCAATATCATCTAAAATGTTTTATTTAGGGCAACAAGGGGTTAGCTGTAAACAATTTAAACGAGCTAGGTAAACAATGCTGGTTAACCATTTAATTCGTCAAACATTTTTATGTTAAACCTTGCGATTTTATTTTGCACTAAAATATTATATATATTATTCATACTTTTCTTCATTTAAATCTCTGATATGTCACGCATACTGACAGACAATAAACATAGAACAGAAGTCAGACGGGATATGCAACACGAATGTCCACAACAACGGAAATGTGCGCGCAAATTTACAATCCCGAACACACACAACATACATAGCACTGTGCCTGGCCTACTCACCACTGAAAGCAAATGTCATATTCATATTTATACTGCGTATCTGTGCTATATGATCAAAGAGTGTCACCCTGCGGTTAAACAACTGCGTATCTGTGCTATATAACCAAAGATTGTCACCCTGCGGTTAAACAACTGCGTATCTGTGCTATATGACCAAAGTGCGTCACCCTGTGGTTAAACAACTGCGTATCTGTGCTATATAACCAAAGAGTGTCACCCTGTGGTTAAACAACTGCGTATCTGTGCTATATGACCAAAGAGTGTCACCCTGTGGTTAAACAACTGCGTATCTGTGCTATATGACCAAAGAGTGTCACCCTGCGGTTAAACAACTGCGTATATGTGCTATATAACCAAAGAGTGTCACCCTGCGGTTAAACAACTGCGTATATGTGCTATATAACCAAAGAGTGTCACCATGTGGTTAAGCAACTGCGTATATGTGCTATATAACCAAAGAGTGTCACCATGTGGTTAAACAACTGCGTATATGTGCTATATAACCAAAGAGTGTCACCCTGCGGTTAAACAACTGTGTATATGTGCTATATAACCAAAGAGTGTCACCCTGTGGTTTAACAACTGCGTATCTGTGGTATATGACCAAAGAGTGTCACCCTGGTATATGACCAAAGAGTGTCAACCTGTGGTTAAACAACTGTGTATCTGTGGTATATGACCAAAGAGTGTCACCCTGGTATATGACCAAAGAGTGTCACCCTGCGGTTAAACAACATTCAATCACAACCTTCGAAAACAAAAGTCAATATGTGACGCAATATCTATTTACGAATAAGATCAGGCCTGACGTCACAGAACACCTTAATGATAATAATTCCATTGTTTGGACGAGGTCTAGCACACTGTGCAACTGAACTGGATGGTTTGGTATTTAATACACTATGACACAGGAAAGGGCCCGTAGCACCAAATGATGATGAATACAGCTCTATAAGCACTGAGTCAACGCAAATGAAGAGCGCGCATACACGCCATATTTTACCATATAACGTTTGGGAGTATTTCTATACAACAGTTTGTCTTATTACACAACTTGCATAAACACAATATCAATGAAGCACTCCTATTTGTTAAGTAAACCCTTTCAGTTCGCGACACGAGTCACTAATATAATTTGCTACAGTGCAGACCCAGATGAGATGATTCCAAGAGGAACCCTTTCATTGGGGTTGGCACAGTTTGTCGTGATTATATTTCCTGAAAACAAACTATCCCTGAATATTCATGGTAAGTTTGACCTTTTTGAACTTTGGAATAGTCCTTTGGACAAATCAGCATTAATTGGAAGGTTTACTGACATTCGTAAATTGTACACAGGGTGTGTATAACATGAGTAGACAGTCATATACTTTTGATCTCGCCCTAATCAGATTTGGGAATCCCGAATCACTTATATCTTGACAGAGAAAAAACAAGTGGTCACGTAACTGTTTTCTATTTCCTTCTATGCTGGAAGTATAAATTAGTATACAGCAATCAATTAAAACAATATATAGTAAACTAAATAAATACAGATGATTCAGAAGAGATGGAAGGATATGTAACATTATAACAAATTATTTATGTGATTGATAGCGAGTTTAAAATCTCACAAATAACACATTTATTATTTCGATAAACGTATGTCCTTTGATTTGAAAATATTTTATTTGTAAAACATTGCATGGATATTGTAATGATAACACAAAGGAAAAAAGAATGGAAACGAAAGCAAGACAACTTATTGTGTTTCTCTGTCGTATGTCCTTTGCAATGTCTTAACGCCATTTCAACAGGTCCTTGAATGTTGCTAATGTTTTATATTGACTAGTTCACAGTGTTAAATCAACATTTTAAACAGACAGCGATATGTCGTGATACAATGGACCGGTGCTAGTTCATACTCTGTGCTGGTACTGGTAATACTATGAACTGATACTTGTTTATATTACGAACTGGTACTACGTGATACTAGGAAATGGTACCTCTTGATACTATGGACTGATACTTGTTGAACGTATGTTGATTCTATTTACAAAACCATAACATTTCCACCTAGCCAATGATACAACCAATGCCTTTTTATTCGGTATACTGCATCTTCAAATAATATATACTAGGAACCAATGTCAATACAACTTCATAAGTTTGGCCTTTGATTGAAGGCGCTTAGAGCTACACAAAGCATACATATCTGTACACGCATATTGAATAAAATATAAATTCAAACAATGTAATATATAATGTATGTCCATTTGATTAATTTATACACATTCCTTTCAACAAGTTTCAATTTGTTTATGGTAGTTTGCTGGATATCGCAACATAATGGGATTTTATGCCAACGCAATATTTAATACGTAATGCCAACACTAAAACGATATTCGGATAATTGAACTTGAAAGATAATATTCAAATAGGTGTCCCCAATTTTTGCCGATATTTGGTTGGTAGACATTCCAGTTAAGCAGAAAACCCTAACGTATTCGAAGTCATAAACAAGATTAATTACGACAGGAATGTCTTTTAAAATAACAAATTACAACGCTGTCTCACAAAAACAATAAAAGTTCCAGGAAATTTTGCCTGCTATTCGAAATTGGTTTACGGGACAAGGCCATTTGAGAGTGCATGCATATTTCCCGGAATAATTGTTCATAGAACTTTTAAGTTCTTCAGTAGTATGAATTTTTTTGGTGTGACAATGCACGATCGAAATACGATAAACGAACACACTATACAGTAAATCCACTCTAAACCGGAATCTAGTGGCGAATAATTTAGATACTTTTAGGCTGATTAATGCAGGGTAAACGTTATTTAGAAAGCTTTCTGCATGATTTTCACCCTGCATTAAGCTGTCACCTGGTTCCAATACCGATATTACGATATCTATATATAAACTGCGATATATAATATTTAGATAGGAATAATTGTTCAAAGAACTATTCAGTACTTCAATAGTGGGAATTAGTTCATTGTGACAATACGCGATCGAAATACGATAAACGAGCACACAATACAATAAACGAGCACACAATACGATAAACGAGCACACACTACAATAAACCAGCACACAATACAATAAACCCATTCCAAACCGGAATTCTAGTAAGGAAGAATTTAGATACTTTTAGGCAAGTGACTGAATAATGCAGGGTAAAGGTTATGCAAAAAAGCTCCTCTAGGAGCTTTCTGTATGAATTTCGCCCTGCATTAAGCTGCCATCGGGTTCCAAGACCGATATTTATACTAAATTGAACGTCCACTTTTAAAGAGGGTTTACTGTTTACGTTTCATACAATGTATGATGCACGAGTTTCTGTAATAAGATATACAACTTACCATTGTGGTATACGATACGTTTACATAAGACATGTAAACAGTTCGTACTGACGTAAGCCAATGGGATACATGTGTTTCGTTGCTTTATTCAAAACGTTTTGGTTTTCCCCTCGAAAGCAAAAGTAACAGTGCAAAGGAGAAAATTGCAGACTCGGTTTAATTGAGTCTGTCCATGAGTAGTAATGAAACTGCGAATAAAGCACCGGCTTAAGCAGTATTCAATGTTCAAAACTTATACCAACAAAACTAATGATCCCGAAGGACCTGAAAATATAACAACTCTGAGAATGAAGTATGGGGCGACTTTTTACGGCCGCCACACAACCGATCACACCAGTACTAGACTTTGTAGCCCTGTTGTGAAGTGAAAGAACATAATCTAGGTAAAATGTATTTATTTATGGAAAGTACCACCGTAACATATCGTATGATATATTATATACGATAAACACATAAAGTACTGACGCTGTAGAAACGTACAGTGTACGATTATCGCACCAACAGCAATGACATTAACGTTGTTAGCTACAAAGAATGATCACAATGAATACTAATACATAACAGAAATCAACTAAATATTATATACATGTACTAATACATAGCAGAATTCAACCAAATATTATATAGTATAAATAGTTTGAAAACAAAGCATACAAATGAATCGTGTGCTGATAGAACATTGGTGTCCTCAACATTGCCAAATGTTTCGACGTGACCACGTACAATAGTTCACACTGTTAATCGTCCACACATTGCTCGGAGATCGTGGTAATATTGCCGTATGTTATAAGCACAATGGTGGATCGTTGCCCGTCAGTTCTTCTCAGAACTTAAGTGAAGTGTCAAATGTATTGGATCCTGATGAGTGGTCGAGTTACTCGGACTTGACTGTTTGCAAAGGTAATACCATATTCACTAATTGTAAGAAGCCCTGTGCGTCACCTATCCGGAGACGTAGAGGCAAAACAGTTACAACAATGGTTCACACATAAGTCGCACAATGGGATAACTAAGGATGTCAAAGGGGGCCTTATCATGTAACAGTTTTTTTGCTGATCAACAGTAAAGATTCCAGCGTGAAAAACGTTCGAGCATCTTATGTTGCATTTCAATATTCGAGAACATTACAATACGGAAGTGCTTATTTAGTCCAAATCAGCTTACATTTGTTACGCGTGAACGACACACACGCAGGGACTTTTTACAATACACCACGTTTATCTATCCCTAGATATACTCATACACAATATAGTATCCGATGTTGATGGAAAATATGACATATAAACTTTTGGTCTATGACTGAAGTGAAATGTCAAGATCACAATGACTCACACATGTATATGACATGATCGGCTGTCATAGCGTCTTCATACATCTAAATGTCATCGAAATGTGTCTGTATATGGCAAGCTTTCTATAACTGAAATAAAGGTCAAAGCTACATACAAACACAGTACAATCCCTCTAAACGAGACGTTCAATTTAGTACAGATATCGGTATTGCAGACAGGTGAGCTTTCTGCATGACTTTCATCCTGCACCTAGCTGCCGCCTGCATAAAGGTATCTAAATTCCTCTCTACTAGAATCCCGGTTTACCAGCTTGTATTACAACAGTTTGGGTATACCTATGGCATAGGGTATAAGACATATGCTTTGGACAAGGCGTGATTTTGCTTCTGCTCAAATATAAGGTCACCATTGGAAAATCCACATATAAAAATGTACTCACATAGTAAACGCAAACTTTGTACTATCAAGCAGCTGTATTCAACTGAAGATACAATTGATATGCATTAGAGAATGACTCATTCCTCCTAACAGAAATTGCATCCAAGTTCACACCGTGAGTCGTGAGCTGAACACTAACTGCATGTGTAAATAGCTGGCATACATACTTGGGTACTCGATCAATACAGTAAAAACTAGATGACTTCAAATAGTAGTAATCGATGCATTTTAGGCTGGTATCTGCTTAATACACGTTGGAAGTCATTCATAAAGCTATTAGAGGAGCTTTCTGCATGACTTACATCCTGCATTAAGTTGCCACCTGTCTTAAAGACCGAATCTTATTCTTGTTTTAGTGTTCTAACTATCAGGTTTTTATTACTGTAGTTTATCAAATTACTGAAGATTTCGGAAGAAGTAAGACAACTGCGTCTGATCGGAAGTGAAGCGAGTCTTACATCATTGCAACATTTTATTCATACTGCTTTCATTGTTTGACTGAATTATTATTATATGTATCACACACAATATGTTCACTGCTTTTAACTACTTTCTTTATTAATATTACCTTCCTTATATATACTTGCATGAGCAGTATAGAGTAAATCACCGATAGTTCAAGCACTAATTAATATTGGTCTTTAAAACACATGACCGCTTAATGCAGGGTAAATATCACGCAGGAAGGACCTCTTAGTCAAGGAACCCTCTGTGTGACTTTCAACCTGCGTTTAGATGCCACCTACCGAAAGACTAAAACTGCATTTATTCTTTATTACTGAAGTATCGCGTTTGTACTGTACTTATCAATCCTGCCTGCATTTTACACACAAAATAGGAGGTTTATTACCGAGCGACAATTTGCTGTGCGAGCTCAATAATAATCCTACTATCAGTGAGGGTAATTCTCTTGCGGTTGCATTTAATGAGTTTTCCGTGATGTGATAAATAATATTTCTATCGTATTTTAATCTAGTGCAAAGATGTCGTTGGTGTCGTTGTTTTCAAGGAAATGCAGAAATAATCTAGATCAACAATTTTAAATATTAACCTGATGTCATAAACGCATGATCAATTTTACATCTGAAGATTAGTCTTTGAAAGTATTTCCAGAATTGTAAAACAGGAAATCGGGGGGGGGGGGGGCTTTTGTTGTAATTAGGTCGAGTATGTTGCTTCATTTAAACGACCAGATACTACTAAAAAGGAAACATTTAATAACACTATTAGCGCTGAACATTGATATTGAAATAACCCATCGGTGTTTAGATAGGTAACGCAGTATGAAAGTGTTAGAGGATTTTGATTGACAGACAGTGTAGACCCTGATCCAGAGGAACCCCTTGGCCAGGACCCCCACTGTTTAAAATAATAGTGCATACATGTCCCGCATTCCAAATGTTAAAAGTGTTAATTTCAGAAGTTTGCTATTGACTTTATTTGTTTCGCTTTGTATGATCGACTGATATATAAATGGACCTCTTCGCTCTGAGTGTATTGTATTTCCAGTTACCTAGACGTTATTAAAACTAAGGTAACCTTTTAATGCTACTTCTAATACCCGAAGTGCTACAACACAGTTAACAACTATTTAACCGGTTCCCTCAAACACTATTGTTAGGCCCGACCTCTTTGAATAGAATGTGTAGTTTTATCAATATGCTTCACAGAGGCATCAAAATGTGCCAGTATGAGGGAAGGGGTTAACTATATAAAATTGCGTACGCAACAAACGCTAAATTGGATTTAATACAAGCATTGTTATCTGAGACATGTGTCGACGTTTCAACCAGCATCAGTTTGACACCAAACATGTCTGGCATACGTGTTTATTCATCGATCAAGAGTAACGCTTACAAATGCTCATTTTTCTTGCAAACTAGGCATATACATCGGCTACATCAGGTAACAATGAGCGACTTCCATCACCAACCATGGTCTCTGTCGTCCGACAATACTAAGGTCGACATAGTTGAAAAGAGTAGCGAACATATGTTTAAAAGTAAATTTAGACAGAAAAGGTAAGATTGCAAATTAAAGAAGTATGCAGTTATTGCAAATATGCCATGGTTGATTTGAAATAATTTAGTAATCATCGCAATGTGTTGGGAAAGAGCAAATTAATGTTGATTTTTGAGATATCAACTTTTCGTACCTAAGCATCTCCGTACCTAACCCCCTTCGTAACTAAGCCGTTTCGTATACATTCACCTTCACATTATGGTTAATTATTTAATTATGTATTGAACAGATGTTGAGACGTAGCAAAGTAAATGGACTTGCCATAGTTGCCACACGGAAAGCAAAGCATAAACTAGAGTAAATTCGATCAAGTTCTTGTCCGCACATGTGTATTTCAACGTTCGCAACTAGATAAGGTTTGTGATCGAAGTCACTCAATGTATACAGTTCGTGTAGCACTGTCTCCTTACCTTTGTATTTCTAATCTATTCCAGAAAACACGTATACAATCACACACAAAAGCACATACTGATCATTCATTTGCGGTCATACAGTGTAAGCGGTATCATCAGTACACAGTCCCCATAGTAAAGCTCAATCTTGTTTATTTACCCTTAACCGCTGTTAGAATAACAATGTCGGCCCAGATTTAGCTCTGGTGCAATTGTAACTACTTTCAACTTGGTCAAGCTTTTGATGACCTGTTGTCGGGGTGTCAAACAGCTTGGTTCCTGGTGATACGCCGAGTTATTCGACGTCTCATCTGGATCCAAGTTGTTTGCAAATGGGTTTCGGGTCGCGGATAGCGGCGTAAGGGTAAATCAATGACATCGTGATAAACAGCGTACCACTGGCATGTACGATCTGCCTTGACATGCTTAATGGCTCTCAACCCTAATACAGACTGATCTCTCTTGGTTGTGAT